>CM049804.1:2155467-2710973 GCA_027422405.1 Ptychobarbus kaznakovi
CCTTTCTCTCTCTGTCTCTCAGTGATGGAGAGATGATGACAGATGAGATATTGATTTCAGTGTCTGGAATGAAGATGTAGTAGGAAATATCACTGCTTTCTCTGCAGCTCATTTTGAAGAAAAGCTCTACTCAAGTAGTTTACCGAGAGAAAAGGAGCAACTGTTAGAGAAAACAAATGAACAGTTGTTTTGTGTCTTGAGTCAGCGTTATCTCTGCTGAATTTAGTCTGAGTTATAAAGTGCACCTTGAGCGGATGTATATGGAAGTCTGTTTCTGCCACAGAGTAAAAAAAATATAAAAAAGGTAATTGTGACATTTTCTCCCAAAATTCTGACTTTTTTTCTCAGAATTGCATGACATAAACTCGCAATTGTGAGTTAGAAATTCAGAACTGATATATACTTGCAATTCTGAGAAATAAACTCATAATTCTGAGGAATAGTCGTAATTCTGAGAAATAAAGTTTATAATATGGGTTTATAACTCATAATTCTGATTTTTATTTCTTAGAATTGCGAGTTTATAACTCACAATTATGAGAAAAAAGTCAGAATTGTGAGTTTAAATCATGCAATTCTGAGAAAAAAAGTCTGAATTGTGAAATGTAAACTCTTAGTTGCAAGATAAAAAAGAATTGTGATATAATATATATATATATATATTTATTATTTTTTTCAGTGGTGGAAACAGGATTCCATAGATGTACACAGTACATTTGACTTAGATAAATGACTGAATAAAATATTATTTATCTCTATTCCATGGTTGATTTTCAGGAATTTGTGTCATCATTACTAACAAAATACAAATAATAATTTTTTATGATTAGTGTATTTTCATTCTAAATACTGGGTGCAAAGCTCGTTATAAAAATGCCTCTTAAAGCATCAGTCCAGACGAATGTTTAATATTCCTCCAGGGTTTATAACTGGGATAAAAACACAAACAGAAGACTGAACTGAATGTCAAATATTTTTTTTTGTCAACCCCCAGACTCCAGGAGCAGAGAGTGAAAGTAAACAAACACTACCACCCAGTGAGAGAGAGACAGACAGAGACTGAGAGTGAGAAAGAGGAGGGAAATGTTAGGCCGAATAAATTAATTATCCATAATGCCTTCCCTGCTATGTGATGACAAAGCAGTTTCATAAGACATACACATTCAATACACTCAAACACACTATTAAATCTCTAATAGGTTGACAAGTTCCTGACAGTAAAGAAAATGTGAGTTACACAGTGTAAAACTCACTTCCATATTGCCAGTGAGAATTTCCCAGGGTTTTTCTGTATGATTGTTTCTTGGTAGTTGTTTACTTTTCCAAACCAAAATATCCCACCCTCATGTCTCATGATGTATTAGCGCCTAGATATAAAAACTATTGCGTGCATGAGATATGTGTGCTTTGGTGGATAAGTGTATGTGCATATATTACTGTATGTGTTTTTAGATTTTATTTTGCACAGAAGCACACATTATGTAAATAGTATACTTGTAATGAAGAGGCAGTGTCATTAGATCCAAGTGCAGCTTTATTATGTCTTCAGACAGGTCTTACAAGCATAAGTCAATCCCAGGCGTCAGATACCACGTAGGCAGGACAGAATCAAAAACAGACTTCAGGCTAGACATCAGGGCAGGTGGCAGACAGATAACAGAACAGATCAACAGGGCAGGCAGGGTCAGATTAGGCAGGCAGAGTTCTCTCATAAACGGGGAAACAGTCCAGGTCGACAACAGGAAATCCAACACGGGAAGAATGCTCAGAAATGTCTGCATGGCAAGAACAAGACTTTGCAATGTGTGCATGGAAGTGCGCTGCTTATATGTGGGTGTGTGAATAAGGTGCAGGTGTGGCGAGACAATCAGGGCAAATGAGTGATAGGTGACAGCTGTGTGATTAGTGCAATGGTGTGGTGAGTGGGCGTCGTAAGTGCAGTGAATGATGGGAGTTGTAGTCTGAGGTGGAGTGATGTGCAGCTGTAGTGTGGTGCAAGAGTCCATGTGGTGGAATGGCAACCAGATTTGTGACAATACTTAATTGCAGACTGAATGTTGTAACTTAGTACATTTAAAATATTAACTTTCAATATCAGGTAAAATTATAACTGACTTGACATGTGGTTTAGTATGTTAGTCAACACATCAAAATAAGTGTACTTAAGCCTAGTCTCAGACTAAAATGCATGTCTGAGCTGTTTTAACTGAAGAAAACTAGCACTGTTGTATCTTAAAATATGTCAGTACCATTGTTTTGTCAATGATTCACACCAGTAATCTTTTTTTTAAGACACGTTTATAAAAGATACTTAAACATTCTAATTGAACTTTGACCTAATCCTGGCTTAACCCTAGCCCTTGTATATGAAATCAGGCCTAAAACTTTTAATTTAACATTATTGCAAAGTGCAGTTTATACATATAAAGTGATAAAAGCCATACATTTTTATTTAATTCATAATATATTATCTGCAAGTAGAGTATTTCGAAGTCAAGTCAAGTCACCTTTATTTATATAGCGCTTTTAACAATACAAACTGTGTCAAAGCAACTGCACAATATCAAAATAGGAACATTTGTGAGTTAAAGGGATTTCATTATTGAATTCAGTGATGTCATTGTCCAGCTCAGTTCAGTTTAAATAGTATCTGTGCAATCAAGTCAGTGATATCGCTAGAAATGAAGTGTCCCCAACTAAGCAAGCCAGAGGCGACAACGGCAAGGAACCAAAACTCCATTGGTGACAGAACGGAGAAAAAAACCTTGGGAGAAACCAGGCTCAGTCGGGGGACCAGTTCCCCTCTGGCCAGATGAACCAGTAGTTTGTTCCAACTGCAGCAAAGTCAGAGTGTAAGGGCTCCACTGGTTCCAGTGGTCTTTTCCCGATGGCTGTCTAGGTGACGAGGGCCTCACTGGAGATCCGTCTCTGGGGCTCATCTAGGTGTCCTGGTCTCCGCTGACATTCAGAGCTGTAGAGGTCGTCTCTAGGTGCTGATCTATCATCTGATCTGGATACGGACTGGATCTGTTGACTGCAGTGATCATCTGGGCTGGATAAGGACCGGATCGGGTGGCTACGGTGACCTCGGAATAAGAAAGAAAAAGACTAATATTAGCGTAGATGTCATTCTTCTTACGATGTAAGAAGTACATCGTGTTTTATGGGAAGTGTTCCCGGTTGACCTAATTAATGCAGCCTAACAATCCTTTAACGGATTTGAATATTAGAAGCGTATTAGTGTGTTAATTGTACGCCAGATTAAAGAGATGGGTCTTTAATCTAGATTTAAACTGACAGAGTGTGTCTGTAATGAGAGGAGTCAGTGGCGTTAAGATCCAAACGCAGCTTTAATGAACAACAAGGCTAGGTCAAACAGGCAGGGGTCAGAGGCAATAACAGGTGTCACGTAGGCAAAGCAGAATCAGCAACAGGGGCAATGCAAAGGTCGGGGCAGGCACAGACAGAGAGGATATCGAAAGGAAGGCAGAGTCAAAAAGGCAGGCAGCAAACGGTCAGAGTATATAGGCAGTCCAGGTAAACACAGGGAAACAGAATACAGGGGAAACGCTCAGAATGTCAGCCGGGCAAAACAAGACTTCGCGGTGAGTGTATGTAAAGAGTGGCTGCTTAAATGTGTGTGTGTGAATGAGTGCAGGTGTGGTGAGACAATCAAGGCTAATGAGTGAATGGTGACAGCTGTGTGATTGTGTAATGGTGGATGGGAATGTGTGAGTGCAGTGCATGATGGGAGATGTAGTCCATGGGTGATGCAGCTGTAGTGTGGTGAGAGGCAACCAGATTTGTGACAGAGCCCCCCCCCAAAGAGCGCTCCAGACGCTTCACATACACGGCACCATCCAGGAGGGAGGTGGAACCGGGGGAGGGAACGGAGGGCCAGGTCCATGTGGAGCCAATGAGACCCAGAGCCCACCAGGGTGGGGCGGAAGAGACGTGAAGTGAAACTGGGTAAACTGCTGTGGCGTGACGAGAATCTAGCAGGCAGCGGAGACGTGAGGTGACCTGGCAAGTCGGGGCGAACGTGGAGTGACTCTAGAAGACTAACCCTGACTGGCTATACTCTGGAATGTCAATGCTGCGCCCTGGGAATGCCAGCACCTCGCACCGACACCATGTGCGGTCCAACACACAAGCAATCAGTCCTGGCCGAAGAGGTGCATCTGCAGGCTTGGTGGCCATCTTGGCCGGGGACTCAGGCGTGGCCGACATGATGCGAGCAGACCCTGGCTTGGCAGACATGTTGTGAGACTCTGGGGACTGATGGTGCGTTGTTGCCTCCACCATCTTGTGCGTGCCCTCTGGTGCGTCCGTCATCGCATGAGTGAGTGCGGTGTCGTGTTCTTCCTCCGCAACACCCACAGTAAACGACGAGCCAGCACACAGCAAAGCATAGTCCATGAGGCCCCTCAAACTACCATTAAACACTCCTCCAGGAAACAAAGATTTATTAAACATGGATTTGACATGTCTATTGAGTCCGAAATGAAACAAGTCCTTGAACAGAAACTCGTCGTACAGCGGTACCTGATAAGACAGCTCACAGAACATACTCCTCAATAGACAGGCCTCCCTGGCGAAGATGTAGGAGTTGGTCTATGGCGTCCATGGTTGGGCTGGGTAGCCTTGATAAGGCTGCTGGATCTGAGTTTGGCGAAGTCTTCTGTAATGAGAGGAGTCAGTGGCGTTAAGATCCAAATGCAGCTTTAATGAACAACAAGGCTAGGTCAAACAGGCAGGGGTCAGAGGCAATAACAGGTGTCACGTAGGCAAGGCAGAATCAGCAACATGGCAATGCAAAGGTCAGGCAGGCAGCAGACAAGAGGTTATCGAAAGGCAGCAGAGTCAACAAGGCAGCAGCAAACGGTCCCAGTATATAGGCATCCAGGTAAACACAGGGAAACAGAATACAGGGGAAACGCTCAGAATGTCAGCCGGGGCAAAACAAGACTTTGCGTGAGTGCATGTAAGAGTGCTGCTTAAATGTGTGTGTGAATGAGGTGCAGGTGTGGAGAACAATCAAGGCTAAGGAAGTGAATGGTGACAGCTGTGTGATTGGTGTAATGGTGGATGGGAATGTGTGAGTGCAGTGCATGATGGGAGATGTAGTCCATGTGTGATGTGCAGCTGTAGTGTGGTGAGAGGCAACCAGATTCGTGACAGTGTCTGCCTCCCAAACTGAGTTAGATAGATTGTTCCAGAGTTTGGGCGCTAAATAGAAAAAGGATCTGCCGCCAGCAGTTGATTTTGATATTCTAGGTATTATCAAATGGCCAGAGTTTTGAGATCGTAGCAGACGTGGAGGACTATAATGCAATAAAAGTTCGCTCAAGTACTGAGGAGCTAAGCCATTCAGGGCTTTATAAGTAATTAACAATATTTTAAAATCTATACGATGTTTAATAGGAAGCCAGTGCAGTGTTGACATAACCGGACTAATGTGCTAAGTATACTTTTAAGATATGAAGTACACTTTCATTACAATTAAGCACATTTTGTCACATAAAGGACAGGACGTGCTGTTTTGTGTTTACATTACTTTTAGAAGAAACCAATACCACGATGATAGATTGCTGTTAAAATAATACTCTTGATATATTTGTGTGCAAATTACATCAGACAGTTAGTGAATGTAATATGTGTAGTCTACAGCAGACATTTGTTGTTTTAAAATGTGAAGATTTCCCTAAAAAGAGGTTTAAGTTAAAGATTTTGTTAACCTATTGGGACGTTTTTTCAGCATTATTGCCCAAAGTACGGATAGGTTAAAAACACACACATATGCTCATTTCTCAATAGATGACACAAGTCAGACCTCACAAGAAGAAACATGCCAGTTTGTGAAGAAATATGTCAGCGTTTAACACCAAATCAACAATGTGCTAATTTCCCAGCAACACCTCTTCATATGCTGTTGACCCCTTCCCCTTTTCCCCAGTGGTTTTTCATAAGCTGTCTTTACATGGCTCAATTATGACAGTTGAAACGGTGGTAGACACAATATCTGTGTCCTCACTTACCCCTCTGTGTCTCTCTAAGTGTCTCTATTAGCTGTGTTTTTCAGGTCTTGGCTGAGGTGGAATGTCCTGGTTTTAAGGCTCTCTAAGGAAATCTGTCAGGGCTGTCATTAGATTGCCGCTTCTGGGTTTCTGCTGCTCACGTGCACTTCAGTCACTCTCAGCTTTCACAGCATTCCTCTCTTTTAGCGTCATTTACAATCTCACTTCAGCAAAGAGGACGGTTGGGGATATTACTCCCATGCTGACTCACATCAACACAGCTCTCCTCTGTCGTTTTAAGCAGATAAAGGATATGAGACTTTGAAAAGTGTCTTTTAAGGGGTTAATGGACATTCTTTGTTTCTATGTGTGTGGTATGTATATTGAGTATGAATATATTTGTATTATTCTCAGTGGGTCAGATCACCCCAGTGCGTCTGTAGCTGAGGTTCATTACTATTTAAATGAGTTTATTACTGTGGAAAATGCAGCTTGACCGACCTGAACTCACTCACAGGACCTGATGAATTTAATATGCCTCATCCATAATTTATGTATAGGGCCGACAACAGTGAGTGAAACTTCAAGACTCTCATGCTACTCTGATTCTGTGTGTGTGTGTGTGTGTGTGTGTGTGTGTGTTGTGTGTTGTGTGTGTGTGTGTTGTGTGTGTAATGTCTCTCATGCTGTACTGATGAGAAAGCTGTGTCTCATGACCATGAGATGTAGGAGTTTGCAGATCACTCTGGCTGGACCACTGTAATGTAGCCGCAGTATTTGCCTGGTGAGGGTCAACTGCGGTCTCATTGTGACCAGGCTGTAATTAACACAAGGCTGAAAGACAATGGGGACAGCAGACAGAAAAAGACCTCCATTCTTCACAGATAATTACAAAGCAGACAACAAACAAGCAGAATGTTGACTTTGAACATTGTTTGTGATCTTACCCCACAATACAATGAATGTGCAACTGATGGTCTTCGGAGAGACTCAGAGACCGACAGATGTTTCCCATGAACCGACAGACAGACCTTTGCCCTTTGTCTTTTAACTTGCAATGGCATGAGGTCTGCAACAAGATTTCTAATTTCAAGATATCAGTGGAAAGCACAGTAAATGATTGTCATAAAGTCCATCTGTGTATCATCAACATGATTCATTGGCAACTCTAGAATTTTTTTTCTTTTTTTTTTGGAAGGGGATTTAAGGGATCTTTTGCTGAAGGAATAAAATATTGTATAGACTAGAGTTAATTTTTAATATTCATGTTAAAAGATAAGATCATCTACAGCAGTGGTCGGCAACAAGCGGCCCGCGGGCCAAAACCGGCCCACCAGCAATCATTTCTGGCCCGCGCCCATAGCCAGATTATTTTGATATCAGCTGGTTCTGAAATAGATCTGTCATGACAGCAACAGTTACTCACAATTAGAGATGAGCGGTGTGATTCTGAATGGAGTGAGGAGCGGATTTTGTAAAAGTTGGAACATCATGGTTTTCAATCGCTCCAAGAGCACTCCACAACCGCTCCATCACGAGTACAATTCAAGGCCAACGGCTTTTAATATAACTGCATATTTAGACAGAATTCATGTGATAAACATATTTAGCTAGCTAGATAGAAAAGGATCAATCAAATCAGAAAGAATGTGAAGGCTATGATGACTGCAGTGGACATGAGCAGGAAGTTATAGTTCTCAGGGAATTTATTTGTTCCGTCTGAATATTTTCAGCTGAAAGCATGATTTACTACAACACTTATTCTCATGTAATCGCTCTCTCAATAATGCATTCAAACAAATGTTATCTCACAGTGCTACTTCATCTGTGTCCGATTTCGAATGAGCAGAAATCTGCAAGAAATGCATCGATCCGTAGGTAAAATAACTGATGAAAACGAACTGTTATTTTCATCACAAACTAAATTTACACTGCAAAAAGCAGCAATTGTCAAGCTTGTCATGTGGTAGGAAAAGGGGTTGCACACTAGTGTTCCAATAAGCCACTTTGAAACTCTCCTGTTATTTAATTTTTTGTATGTTATGAACAGAACTGTGATATTTCAAACATACTGAAATACTTTAGACGCGGAGCGGTGTTTCTGATATAAGTGCGGAGTCATTATTAAATGCTCGGAGTGCGGAGGAGAAATTGTTTGTGCTCCACTCCGCTCACATACTCTGATCGGACACTGCCACACAAATGTGGCTTTTTGTTTATGACTATTGCAGGATTTTACACAGAGTAACAGCTCACTACCAGTTACAAAATACACTGTAACAGTCAGTCACGGGCAATACTAGTTGCATTTTTCATCAAATAATATCTTAAATTATCCCTTGACTATGTTCTGGCCCGCCATCTAGTGGCAAAATTTGTTTTTGGCCCGATGCCAAACTTACTTGCCGACCCCTGATCTACAGTATGTCCAGTATTTGTGTTTGAGTGTGTTAGGAGCATTAGGAGTTTTGTGCATTAGGAGACCAGATGTGGCAGCAGACAGATGGGCATCTGAGCCATACCCTAAGAGAAAATAGTGAAAATATAGAATCTGAATAAATCAATTTTGTCACAATTTATTTTAAGGTCCAATTCTCGCTATTAACAAACTATTAACTATGACTTTTGCCTCAATAAACTCGTAATTTGCTGCTCATAAATAGTCAGTAAGGTAGTTGTTAAGCTTAGGTTTTGGGTAGGATTAGGGATGTAGAATAGTGTCATGTAGAATATGTGCTTTATAAGTACTAATAAACAGCCAATATGTTAATAATTGGCATGCAAGCAATACTAATATACTAAATATACTAAAGTGTTAACATTATTTGTTACATTTTTCTTAATCACAAATCACTTAATTCTCTGCCAATCACAAACAACCCTTACCGTTTTACCTTTTATTTAGAATTTAGTATTTAGAATAGCATTCTTTCCTTCATTCTTTCATTGGTCCTTCATATTAAGTGGTCTTAACTACTATGTAATTACATCAAAAATAAGTACAATGTACTTATTGTGTTCATATTATATTGCAAAACACTTTTACTGCTATTGAGGTGGGATACAGGTAGGGTTGGGGACAGGTTTGGTGGTATGGGTTGGTTTAAGGGTGGGTTAAGGTGTAAGGGATGGGTCAACAGTGTAAGTATAAATGTAATTACAGACATTAATTACAGATTTAATTAAATGCAGGTATTTTAAATATATATATATATATGTGTTATGTACAATGTAAAAACATGTACAAAAGTGCATTGTACCAAATTATTAATTTAAATGTAAGTAATAGTTAAGACCACCTAATATAAAGTGGGATCCTTTCGTTGCTTGTTGTCGGTGTCCATATATATACTGATTTAAGATTCAGCTGTTTTAATATTTGCCTGAGGCAAATTATAAGTCTGATCATTAAGAAAAGAAACAGCGCAACTCTTCTCACAAAATGTTCTTATCACCAAGTCTAGTTACATTAGTTTATATTTTAGGGTTAGTGGTTTGTTCAAATCCATATATAAATAATAGTAATATTCGCAATATTCAGATGTTTACACTGAGGTACTTGAAGCTTCTCACCCTCTCCACAGGAGTCCCACTGATCATAAGAGGAGTGTAGGGCCGCTGCTGTCTCTTCCTGAAGTCCACGATCAGCTCTTTAGTTTTGCTCATGTTCAGATAGAGACAGTTGTCCTGGCACCATGATGTAAGTCTCTCTACCTCATTAAAGTATGCGGTCTCATCATTGTTGGAAATGAGGCCCAGAGCCACAGTATCATCAGCAAATTTCACAATAGATGTGGAGCTGTGAGTGGACACGTAGTCGTGTGTGTAGAGAGAGTATAGCAGGGGACTCAGGACACAGCCCTGTGGGGCTCCTACGTTCAGAGTGATGGAGTTGGAGGTGAACTGGCCTACTTTCACCACTTGAAGTCTGCCGGTGAGGAAATCTAGAATCCAGTCACAGAGTGAAGAGTTTAGGCCGAGGTCTGTGAGTTTAACAGCTAGTTTGATGGGGACTATTGTATTGAAAGCTGAGCTATAGCTTACATTTTACAGCCATCCAGTAGCAGACCTCTCTCTGAGACCCACCTGCGCAACACAGAATTGGCAGAGAACCATACAATCAATTGCTAGAAACGCAGCAGCTCAGCACGAGTTGTCACCAGGCTTTCGCTTCGATATGTATGTGTGATGCCTCGGTATATGTGAAACAGCCCAGGATTCCCTCTGATAATTTTTAGAGCTCATGTCTGTGTTAAATAAAGCAACACCTGCTGTCTTGATGCAGTCATTTAACTCCCACATTTGTCTCCGGGGATGGATGGGACTGCTTGTGAGATCAAGCGAGTCTCTTCTGTCGTAGGGAAGCTGCGAACAAGCGTTTAACCACCTGGCCACTCTCAGTAATTACTATAACAGTTTCAGTGCTTCAGCTGGGATGAATCCAGGATGTTGCATTTGATGTTTTCATATGTTGTCTACAACCATTACAGAACTCTGATTAAAATGTAGCAAATTATGTTTAATTGTACTCTCTTGTAGTGTTTGATAGTCAGTTAAATTAATCATTCACCCAAAAATAATTCTTTCATCATATGCACACACACACACACACACACACACACACACACACACACACACACACACATGCGCGCGCATTATTAAAGCTTACATAGACGGTTTATGTATTTGAATTACATATAAAATTGACATTCATTTTAATTAGACAGTTTTAACATAACTAAATAGCTTAATTTGATGCATATGTGTTAGTCATGCATTAATAAAACAAGTAGATTGTTTTGCACTCACAAAATCATGGCATAGTTTATTATTAACAACTTGCATCTTTTTCATTTAAATAATCTTATTTTTCAAGCATTTGCTTACATTTTGTTTACCTATTACATACTGCATTACAATACACTTACATTTCATGCTTACATGTGTCCATGTTGTCATTTGTAAATATTGTAAATATAAAGTTTGTGTCTTATATTTGTGAAGTTAGTGGCATTTGAGAAGGAGCATTGAAGACATCAAAATAAAAACAGATTTCAGTACATATTTTGCCTTTTATAAAAAGTGACATCTGTGCTTCAGTACTCTTGAAAACCACCAGCTGCTACATTTATATTCACAAGATATTAATTCACTGATGACCAATGTAATTGGTTGAGAATTTAAATTTTGAAATAAATGAATCCCAAAGCTAAATTTTCCAAACTAGGGTCTGCTGCTTGCTGAAATTATTAAAATGTAAAATTTAAATAAATAAAACCAAAATGAAATATCAAAGAAACATGAACATGCAAATATGTTGTAAAGTTATAGTAATCTCAAGGTTCTTCAAGGAAAGGACAAAGGTGTAAGGCTGCCAAAAAATTAAGCATAGAAATCCGGCTTAATGTTTCGGGTTGGATACAATAACCTTTGTTCAATCAACAGCATTATCATTTGTAATAATTAATAAGTGCTAACAATAATATAAGCTTCACATTTCTGCTTTTAAACCCAGAGAAAGCATTGTCTCACAGATTTGAGGGACTAGTCAAGGAGGGACTGTTTTGAATCCAAATAATTTATTTAAAAGATTATCCATACTTAATGTACTCATGTAACTATAGTAATAGATTGATACCTTTCAAGCATTTAGGCTTGAACATTATGCTGGGCATGCACATACTCTTACATCAGTGGCCCGCTCTCTCTGTTCACCGCTATATGATCTCAGAGTCAGGCTGCTCTCAGATCAGTGCCTGCTGTCTGGCAGCCGCTCGCCAACAGATGGGCTGCAGACTGAGTTTCACAGAGAACACGTGTGTGCTGGAGGGAGAGTGTCACGACGGAGCCAGATCCTGATCTCAGAGCAGGACTGTCACAACAGGGTTTGATTTTCAGTAATGGAGCAGAGGACTGTGATTATGCAAACCAGTGCACACACACACACACACACACACACACACACACACACACACACACACACACACACACACACACACACACACACACACACACACACACACACACACACACACACACACACACACACACACACACACACAACAGCTCGTAGCCATGTTGTTCAGTGCTGATTGATTTAGAGTAAACTTTATTTTATTCAAGCACAACAGTGTGTCTTGCAGTATTTTGTATATTATGTGTACATCAAGTGTTCCATTACAAAATTGCTTAGTTATGATCACCAAATTTTCTAAGGATGAATGGACCACTGACTGCATTGCTTGCCGAATTGCAACATTCGGCCGGGTGCGACTAAAAGGTGTTGTGGATGCAATGTGGGTACTGATGTTCTGAATGGTTTTTACCACTGTGCCCCATTTAAATATTACTCATAAATTTGGTCACACTTTATTTTTAGGTCTAATTCTCGCTATTAACAAACCATTAACTTTACATTTTGTCTCAAGAAACTCCTAATTTGCTGCTCATGAATAGTTAGTATGGTAGTTGTTAAGTTTAGGTATTGGATAAGATTATGGATGTAGAATATGGTCATGCAGAATATGTTTTATAAGCACTATTAAACAGCCAATGTGTTAATAATTGGCATGCTAATAAGCAACTAGTTAAAAGAAAGAGTCCCTATACTTGTCATGCCTTTGGACTGTCTCATTTGATCCACCTCTGTCCCCGTTCATTACCCCTCATTAAGCCCTATATTTATCATTTTTTCTGCCCCTTGATTCCTTGGTGTTATACGTCTACATTGATGTGCTACGTGTGTCTCCTGCCTGCCTTTTATTACCCATTTGCTTGGATATTAAAAACTGTGATTCACATTTTCCTTGTCTCCACGTTCCTTGCTCCTCACAGTAGACATTGTGACAATACTAATGTGTTACCATAATTTCTTGTCTGGAAATGGAGATTCCATACACTGACCTTAGAATCATGTTCTGGTAAAAGTTCAGCAATCATATCTTGTATGTTTTCAATCAGCTGTTTAGAATCAGAACTATAAATACCAAATTATGGTGTGTGCATCCCTGCCTCTGCTGAATAATTTTTTATCCCCGGTGTCGATAAAATGATTTGTAAAATGCACTATGAAGTCCCATTCTGAATCAAATGATTTGCGAAATGCACTTTGAAGTCCCGTTCTGAATCAAATGATTCGTGAAACGTGCTTTGAAGTCCCGTTCTGAATCAAATGATTTGCGATACGCGATCCGATTGGAGCGCTTCGAAACATTTTACTATGCAATGGTTTAAAATGAATGACTCATTTCAAAAAGCTCCATTGATACTGTTCTTTGCTCGCTTTCTCTATATAATTTATTTGTTGTTTGAATCACCGGGAAAATTAAATAATTACAATTAATAGGCCTAACTTACAATGTTTTTATTAAATTGTAATCACGTTAATTGCCGTTGTATTAATAACATTTCATGACGTGACACACTTTTACTTGTCTAAAAAGACGGATTTATGATGTGAGTTGTTAACAGATTACACTAACATTAGGTTAGCCCCCCCCTTACGCTGGAGAGAAAAGTTTTCAAAAGCATCCCCCCTATGCATTTTTCACAAATCGCACACTTCACTTACTATATGCACGTATAACAATACATTATGCATAATTACATGCAAGTAACCCTGAACCAAACCCTAATCGTAACCCTAAGCATAGTAAGTACATGTAGTTAATTAATATTACTCAGTACTTAAATGTATAATTACACTGGAACAAGGAAACCTTAAAATAAAGTGTAGCCCTTAATTTCTATTGAACCTTGTGTTATTTATTTAAATACATTTGTATTGATACACTTGCAGTTTAGTGTATTTAAAATATATTAACTTTATATGTAAAATTGAATGAAACACTACAGTTACAATTCTAATCAAGAATACATCAAAATAAGAGTAATTCTTTAAAGCTCAACAAAAAAAACATTAAAAACATTAAAACACTCAGATTATTAAAGGGATACTCCACCTCCAAATGCAAATTTTGTCATTAATCACTTACCCCGATGTCGTTCCAAACCCGTACAAGCTTTGTTCGTCCTCGGAACACAAATTAAGATATTTTGGATGAAAACCGAGAAGCTTGTGACTGTCTTATGGCTTATGGCTTGTCTTATGGCTTGTGACTGTCTTAACGCATGGATACGTATCACGTTTATTTACGCTTTGATTTGAACGGAAATAGCATATCCATGCGTTACTGATGACAGAGAATAGCGTACGCACTTTGCGTCCATTGGATGCTCTCCAAAATGGCACAACACTGACACAGAGAGACAGAGAGGAGACAAATTGTTGAATAAATGTCCTTATTTTTATTTTCTTTGTGTACAAAAAGGATTCTCTACACTTCATATAATTCAGATTGAACCACTGATGGCAGATGGACTATTTTGACTATGTTTTTCATACTATTCTGTGCCTTGACAGTGTAATTTACTTGGCAGTCAATGGGACTGTAACAAGCCTTACGGTTTTCATCCAAAAAAAATCTTAAATTGTGTTCCGAGGACGAACGAAGCTTTTACAGGTTCGGAATGACATGGGGGTAAGTGATTAATGACAAAATTTGCATTTTGGGGTGGAGTATCCCTTTAAGTACATTTAAAGCATACTTTAAAGGTAAACTTTTACTTTGACATTAATACAAATTGCACATTTCTAAAGTGTGGGTTTGTGAGTTAAGAAACAGTTATAAAAGTGTCTCTCTTTAGGTAAGAGGCATTTTATTTCATATTTTATTATCTGCAAGTACAGTTTTTTTGCAAACATACTTTTAAGATTTGACGTATACAACAAGTGCACATTTTATACAGGTAAGCATACTTTTTTCACATGGGTGTCTTGTGAATTCTACTACTTTTTATGCATTTGGCAAATTGTTTTATTCAAAACGACTTTCATTGCACTCATGGTATACATTTGATCAGTTCATGCATTATCTGGTTATCAAACCCATCGATTTTGGCATTAGCGCCATACTCTTTTAAGCTATAGGAACACTACTTTGTTAAATGTTGCTGTGAAGTAGGCTTGTCTGACTTGTTCAGTTAAGAATGGTTTGTAAGCTCTAACAGTGGATGGCAGGTGTCTTCTGTTAGGGATGAAGGCTTACAGTCTGTATCCAAGGTTGTGACCTACTGTCTGTGTTTCCTGTACACTACCCCTATTCATATTAGGCATATTAAGTCTGTGAAGCTTCTCAGTCAGTTATCTCCAACATCTCAAACTAAATTGGAAAGACATGTTACAGATGCTCATGAGCAAATTCTACAAGAGAATCACCTGAATGACTAGGCATTTTCACTAATCTTCACATGCTAACATCAAAAGCAATTTTCGGAAAGTCTCAACTCATAACATAAATTATTCAGGCGTTTGACCGTCTGTACTGGCATTTTCTGACACAACAGACTTTGACAATCCTCCTCCTTGTCTTAATGGGGAAAGACCGCTGCTGTATCCATGGAGATTTCCAGTATTCCATAAAGTGGGAGGAAGTGAAAGATGATTGACAGGTTGTGGACGTTCCTCTGCCCTGTTACCAGATGATTGACACCAATGGCGAGCGGCGTAGTGGGTAAAATGGATTTTGTGAGGTGTGTGTGACATTTTTTATTTACACACAGAAACACACACACTGGCTCAATTTAACCTTGCCCCATTTCCTATCTGAGATTTCTCCTCTAGGGCAGTGAATGTAAGTGTCAGTGTGGGTAAATACATGCTCTCTCTCCTTTAGAAAATGTTCTGCATGTATCCTCTCCCTCTGCGTTTGGTAAAGGCCCATTAACTCCAAACAGCAAAGAGGCTTCAATATGACATCGCCTGAATAACAATAGCATTTCAGCTCATGCCTCAATGTCAGCTATATTTAGAGAGCCGCCTTCAACCTCTCACTGGCGTCTGTTCTCAGAATTTTTAAAGGTGTTTATAAATGGACAGTTCCCGCTTTAAAATCTGAATGGATGAACTATGCTGTGACATAGCCATTAAAAGCACACCGTAAAAGCCTACAGTTAAATTAATGTATTGTATTAGTTGATGGAAGAGTTGGTTTATTATTAACTAGATTTGTATTTATCTATATTTTCAGAGTGGCAAGTGTGCAATGTGCTCTGAGCAACCTGATATCATGAGTAACCATAATGGTTTTATGAGATAGAGATTTTATATGGATTTTAGTTATTTGTTTCATTTGAAATTTTTTTTTTTTTTAGAAAATAAAAGCTGTAATTCTCTGTAGGGCATAAGAAATTGTAAGAAAAGGTATGTTTGAGATTAACTTTTCCACCAGTTTAACAAAACGTAACATGTTTTCTTATTATCATGAGAATGTGTTGTTTCTGAGTGATTTTGTAGCATTGTTTTATGGTTGCTAGTGTGGTCTGAGTGGTTGCTAGAATATTACTCCACCCAGGCTGATTGGAAATACAAATTGTACCTATCCATATGAATCACTGCAGTTTCCAGCTGAAATGAACACTAGAGGCAGTAAACCTCTGACTACTTTATTCCTCTTTACACAAGTTATGCTTTACAGAGCCAACGTTTCAATTACAAAAACCTTTGTTTTTTTCTAATGTATGCATTCCTTCCTTGAATTTTTGCACAATTCCAAAATATTATGTTATGATTTCAAAGCAATTTAAACATGCTGCGTATGTTTTTTTTTAACTCCGGTGCGAACTCACATGGAAGGCAGTTAAAATAGAATGCATTGTTATAGCATTTTTGCTTTGGTTAACGCTATCGGATATGTTTAGGGTTGGGTTTTGGATTAGGTATGTTATTTTCCAACATGATAGAACCTTTAAGCAACACACCCTGTACATTTTAATTCTGAACTGCTGCAATACATACCTATAGCAGCATAATAAAAATGCAGCAATACTTGCCTTTATTAGGGATGTTCATTTTGGTTATTTTTCCACATGCACAGAAATGGGTTGATGTGAACAGAGCTGTTTTTGACATGGTAAAAAGATTTTAGTTTTACAATACCAATTTTAACCACGGTATGTTATAGATTTTTCATGAAGACCCCAAAGAATCATATCAGTTTGTGGAAAATGGGTATCCGATGACCCCGTTTAAGAGGTTTTTAGACCTAGCAATACTGAACAATTATGGTAAAATCAGTGTAATGCATGACCTCTCATGGCTTATTGTTTCGGGAGTCTGTTTTGTGTCAGAGTTGTTGTGTTGTTGGCTGTACAGTGTTACTGCCAAATGACAAATTACTTCCTCTCTACTCTTGGGGGATTTCACCCTTAGTCAGGATGTGCTGCCATCACACGTTTCGTTATGCCTATGGTCTAATGTCCTGAGAGGGGTGGTGAATCTGATTAGTGTCCAATTAGTTTTCATGAAGACAATTAAATTTGCATGTGTGTAACTCCAGTAGTCAGCTTTTCCCATTTCTCCAATGTGCATCGGCTCTCATTACCATGGCAACAAAAGAGCTGCATTTTGTGATAGTGATTTGTGAAATTGTTAAAAATCAATTACTCTATGGAGAAAAAGAATGGGATTTTTAATTCTGGAACGCAGCTGTTGTGTTTTGTCTTCTAATTTAATTATGCAAATCAGTTGATGAAGAAAAGAGAATAAACACGCAACTCATCTTCAAATGCAGAGTTTTAGGAAGGTGAGTTGTGCAGAGTCTTGTTTCACCTCTCTTGCAGACCAGAAAGTTTCAGATTGCACAATCTGGCATACTTTACTCTCACTTTACAGCATCACCAAACTGCTATTTTCCAGGCACCTGAATCACAATAACTATAGTTCTGGAACATAGCTAGAGTCTAGTAAGAGGAAGTGTGGTTTCTGTGTTGATTAAAAATGAAATATACTGAGATACTAATTAGAGCAGCATTACTATCCTTTATCTTGAATATTAACAGTTTCTCAAAGTTTACGGATAGTGATAGATGAGAAGAAAAGTATGAAATTGACATTTATCTAGAATAAATGTGCTGTCATTTAACATCAGTCAGCATTTCTTAATGAATATTTGACATCTGGGAAAGAGATAGTAGTGCAGTACAGGTAGATTGAATAGTTTAAGTGTGTGTGAGTGATGTTATGTTAAGCCTCAGAAATGGGGTAGCACTAATGAATGGTGACAGTGACTCTGCGGATAACGAGCATTCCCCACGAGGCTGGTTCCCACTTGGGATATCAGGTTCCCACAGGTAGCTAGACATCTGCTCCTCACCAGCAGGAAAAACTAATGAGGAGCGATCCGGCATTAGCATAGCATTCCATCTACTGTTGACAGCCCTGTTCGTGTAGCTACAGCATTCACATGGGAATCCTAATTTATTCAAAGTGCTACTGAGACCGGCAGGACAGACCAAAGCTGTTCATGACAGGCCAAAGAAAACTCTGGATGTTCCCTGAAATTGTTCCTGGAATATTGTATTTTCTGTTGTTTAGTAGCTCTATGTCTGAGTAGATTTCAGCACTGGATCTCTCTAACAATAAAGATGACAAGGTTTGTTGGACCTTTACTATGGTATTGTTTGAAATACCATGGCATATCATGCATTGCAAATAGCAAGGTACATCAAAATAGTATTCAATCACTACCATGGTATATATCAAAGTAATGTGGTGTGTTGTCACTTGACACCATCACTTTAAAATGTGGCCCTGGACCACAAAACCAGTCATAAGGATCTTTTTTTTTTTATTATTGAGATTTATACATCATCTGATACAACTATTTGAAAATCTGGAATATGAGAGTGCAAAAAAAAAAATATGCTGAGAGAATTGCCTTTAAAGTTGTCAAAATTAAGTCCTTAGCATTGCATATTAATAATCAAAAAAAAGTTTGTATATATTTACAGCAGAAAATTGACAAAATATCTTCATGGAACATGATCTTGATTTTTTGCATACAAGAAAAATCGATCATTTTGGCCCATGCAATGTATTATTGGCTTTTACTACAAATACACCTGTGCGACAAGACTGGTTTTGTGGTCCAGTGTCACATATAGTACCTCCACTTACATTTCACTGCTGGTTATATTCTGTATAATTGTGTATGTGACGAATAAAAATCTTGAAATCACTGTATTTTTGTAAAGAGCTTGCAGCAGGCAATATGTGAATGGATTTGTGCCATCATACCCTGAAGAAGATCTGAAGGGAATATCAGATGTCTTGTTTAGGGTTTTCGGTGCAACAGCTGCAGTGAACTAATTTATTTTTCCTGTGTTTCCTCTTGAGTGAGAAAGATTCCCTAAAACACAGGAGAATACACATGTCTGGCTAGTTCATTGACTGTACTACTTAGTGTGTTTACACCTGGTAGTAAGATCAATCCCAGGTGGTCCGATCACAAATGGTAAGCAGAGACAGATTACAATTTACACCTGGTATTAACACACATATTAAATGCCTATCTTTTTACCCCTAGTGATTCAATTTTCTAGGGTCTTTATGTTGATGTTAGGTATTCTGAAGGTCTCTTGTGTTTTGTAGATGCATATGCATGCCCTTGGGACAAATAATTGCACTTAATTGTCCTGACTGTGCACTGAATCTGCAGTGTACTTCAAATCTTGCATAAGTGCACTTAACAGTACACTTTAACCATATTTAAAAGATAATATAAGTAATTATTAAATTACATATATATGTGTGAGTACTTAAGCCCTACTAAAGCAGGCAAAAAAGCACTCTAAAGCTAAACTCATTGCATTAAATATAAATCTAAACAAAATTGTCATTCAAGTGGCCAAAATCATTACATTCAGTTTGCACGTAAGTATATTATTTCCATAATAATTCCTATTTTTGAAAGCATGCTAAAATATATAATTTTTTTTCACAAGATGTCAAAATATTACTTCTTGTAGCTCTACTAAGATTTATTCAAACTTCTATCAAAATTTTATGTACTGCAGATCACATATTTTGTTAACAGAGTTTATTTTTTGTTACATTTGTGTTTACAAATTTGTAAAGAAATAAATCAAATCAAGGTCAATACTTTATCCATAAATCTCCTTTTAAAACTACCTCAGCAATCCGTAACTAATGGCTAACTGTATTTTGGATGGTTTTCATGAAGAAAGGAAATACGGCCATAGACGAAACATAAAGAGATCCAGCTGGAGATGTTGTGATGAAAACAATCAGAGAATTGACTGATTATTAATGAAAAGCATATGGATTTCTCTCTCATTCATATAATAGCTTTCAGACTCACGGGTATCCCTTTGTTTTGAAGTTCAGAAGTACATCTTTTTCATCATTAATTAGTAATTAACTGCGGTTTAAGGAGAATGGTATGTGTGGTGTGTGTTCCTGCATAAAGAGAATAACTGTTTTTGTCCTTATTCATTTGTGTGAAACAATCCATGACACTGGTATGTAGTGCTCTGTTTGGGGAAAATTATGGGATCACCTGAAGTGTGTATTTGTCAAAGACTTTGTTTGGATGTCTATTCAGGTCAGGAGGGACAGTACTGTGATCTGCATTACGATAAGTGCATTTACACACAAACACACACCTATTAATGCTGTTAGGTGATATTCAGGAATTAATCTAGCTTTGTTTAACTGAAATTTAATGTGCTTGTAATGATGCACTCAATATGGTGTGTGCATAAATTATTCAGTTGTATTAAATTATCTTTTGAGATCTCATTAGTATTCCAATATGGTCACATTAATATTCATAAGTTACCATGTATACTGCACATGTTTTATGCTTGGCTAGAGATTGATATGTATATTATCAACTTATGTACAGCTTTTAAAGTTTAACCTGAGTACAATCCTATACCAATCCTAGAACAAGATGTCCATTTCTTAATCAATAATGGAAAAGCTTTGTGCGAGACATGTAGGATATTTAAATTTGGGGGCATCAATTGGGAACACATTTCACACCCTTGTGAAAAAGAAGTACACTATAGTTACAGTATATCTTTAACTACAGCTACAATTAGGATCGTGTACTTTACATGTGCTTTAGTATGTAAGTTAAGAACAGTTAAGCAATGCGAATGGTTAGGCCCGATGGTGGAAATGTAGCTACAATCACTACAAGTGTAAATCCAATTCAGTTGAGCACACTTCTTTTTCACAAAGGTAAATAATTTGATCATTTGTTATTATGTATCAGTGTCTTTTAAAATGCAATAATTTTTAATTTTGGCAAGGCCTGCACTATGCAGTACTTAGTATCTACTTAGTACTAATATCTGCACATATTTAATCATAAGTAAATTATGTAGTGATATTCAATGATTGTATTCGAGTGTCTGTTTGTGTTTATTCGTTTTATAGATGCATGTACTGTATGTTTCCCTTCATCTGTTGTTATGTCATAGACCTCAATCAGACTTCATACAACACACACACACACACACACACACACACACACACACACACACACACACACACACACACACACACACACACACACACACACACACACACACACACACACACACACACACACACACACACACACACACACACACACACACACACACACACACACACACACACACACACACACACACACACAGTCTCTTGGCCTCCTTCCAGGCATAATCTTTGTACACTCTTGTCAAAATGTTTTGAGCTCCAGATTGGTCAGTATTACTGTAATTACCCACCAATCAGAGAGACAGATGATGACTGACGATGTCAGAGAGAGGCGGGCAATTTGTGCATATATGATCATTGTGTGTGTGTGTGTTCAGTCAGGAGTTGATGGTGTCACTACATGTATATATGGAAATACAGGTGTGGCATGCTGTCTGCCTCTCTCATCAGCAGAAAGACAGGTATTTACACACATCTCTCTCTCGTTCTCTTACACACACACACACACACACACACACACACACACACACACACACACACACACACACACACACACACACACACACACACACACACACACACACACACACACACACACACACACACACACACACACACACACTTCTCTGTTTGTTTGTCTGCTCTCTCGTCTGTGTTTGGACATGTGTGCCCTGTTTTTGTTCTGTATTGGTGAGTTATCATTCATTTTGAGATTGGGTTTAGTTGGGTGATTGAATTATACCTGTTCACATGCATGATCCACATTAGTACAGAAGAGGAAGGACATATTTAACTTACGTATTAAAGTTATATATATATATATATATATATATATATATATATATACTGTATATAGTGTTTGTGTATATATATTTACACCAGCACTACTAAGATTAATAACACTATAATTTGTTTTTTCTTACCTTGATATTAAATTAAGACTTGTTCGCTGCTGCATGAATGTTTCCAATACATCTGACAAAAAAATTGACAGATTATTTTATTTACATAACATTAATTTGACTCAATATTTTTTCTCTTTTCTCTTTTTCCTTCAAATTTGAACACAGCAATTTATGTGTAGTATTTTATGTTCACAATAGAAGTTTAAACAACTATGATTATAATGTAATGATTATATTGTAATGAATTTTGAAAGTGTTACAAGAGCTGTATTTTTAAGAAGCAATATACTGTAAGTAGAGAGATTTATATTTTATGTCTCAGAATACACAGTAGGCCTCACAATGCAATGGCAAATTTGAAGTAAAATCTGAAAAGTAGATTTACAGGCTTTTTTCAGCTTTATGAAGACATTTTGTTCTGTTGTTTGTTACTTATCATGACAAAAACTCAAATGTGCTTTTACTAAAATAGTATCTTAACTCAAAAACAGTTGAAACACTGTGAACATAATATACATTAAATGCATATAGTCTCTTGGCTGGTTTAGTTTATTCATGTGGGTGTGATGTGGTGTGACTTCTTTCATGTATAATGTGTGTTATGCTGGTGTATTGGGTTTGTTGTGCTGTTTGTTCAGTGACATTAGTGAGGTTTGGGCGCTGCGGGTCATATTGGCGGTCCTGGTGGCACATTGATTCTCCTCTCAGCTTCTAATTAGCAGTGTGACATGCATTCTCCATCAATACTTCATAGATTTTTCAGTGTTTTTACATGTGACGGCAGGGGTGTGGGTATTATGAGGTTTTGGTTGGAAAACTGTCAGAGAGAAAAACAAGAAGCAATGTAATGAAAGGGTGAAGTTTGAATGAGAGATGGTGTGATAACTGTTGCTGGCATGCATATGGTGCAGCTCCAGGCATTTAGAGAATGTATGTTTACGTGTGTGTGTGTGTGGTGTGTGTGTGCGTGCGTGCGTGCGTGCGTGTGTGTGTTGTGTGTGCGTGTGTGTGTGCGTGCGTGGCGTGCGTGCGTGTGTGTGTGTGTGTAAAAGTGCAAGCTCTCTTTCAATGTGTGTAGTGTGTGTGTGTGTGTGTGTGTGTGTGTGTGTGTGTGTGTGTGTGTGTGTGTGTGAGTGTGTGTGTGTGTGTGTGTGTGTGTGTGTGGTGTGTGTGTGTGTGTGTGTGTGTGTGTGTGTGTGTGTGTGTGTGTGTGTGTGTGTGTGTGTGTGTGTGTGTGTGTGTGTGTGTGTGTGCCTGAGTATAATCTTTTCCTGATTTTCCTTTTCCTTATTTTGGGTGTAATCATGCCTTTAATTAGTGATGTTTTCTAAGGCAAGCATTATTATTGCTATTGCTATGGTTGGGGATTTCAACTAACTGCTAACCGTAAGTATTAAACCAACTCCAAGTCATGAATTATACTTCAGATCATACGGTTTATTGATAAGTGGTATACTGTTGCTTTTCTAAATACATTTTACATTTGTTTTTGTCATATACAAGATAAAATGAAAAAATCTGATAGACTTGTACTGAAAGTAGGGACCTTAGTCATATTTAGAAACTAGAATATAATAGATTTTAGAGTTGGCTCTTTTGAGTTGGGCATTAAGCAACTTTCTAGAAACTGCACAGCAGCACACTAACAACAATCTCACATTATAGCAACAACACACTGACAAACACCAAAAACACTCTATCAAGGTGTGCTGTCTTGTCTTCCACATAAAATAGTACTTATTAAGCACATATTCAGCATGACCATATTCTACATTCCTAATACTACCCAATACCTAAACTCACTATTATACTAATTATAATTATTAATAATGATTAATTTAATTAATAACTATTACTAATTAGTATTATACTAATTATTAATAAGTAGCAAATTTGGAGTTTATTGAGGCAAAAATCCTAGTTAATGATTTGTTCATTTTCCTTAAAACAAAGTGTGACCAGCACATTCAGTACAATTAGGTGTACTTCTTTTTCACAGTTGAAAGTATGAATTATTTATTTTTGTCCTTAGGCACAACGAAGAAATATTGTCATCTCACGTCCCTGTTTTTTTTTTTCTCACAGGAATTATCTTACATACTCTCTATTTGTTTGTAATGTCTAAAGGGTTTATGCCATGGTACATCTTGATCCATATCTTTCATTACAGAACATTAGCAAACATGTGTGGAGATCCATGGGATTTGTGTTTTGTTAAATCCAATCTCTGGATTCTGTGTAATGGATTACCTGGTCCTCCTTTTTGCTTTTCTCCCCAGGGAGAGATACAAAGCATCTGATCAGCATGTGGCCGCTTACCTACATTACTATAAGCTATATGCAAAGATTGCTCTGAAGATATTCGTGTTTAAATGTGTGTGTATTGTAATTCTGGTCTGTCTTGTAATAAATGCTTCAGCTATACTAGAGTCATGCTCGGGAAAGCAGGCCAAAGTTTCTTTCAGTGGGATGGGCTTGACCTGGTTTCTTTGTAGATGTGTTGCTGGGGTTGATGGTGTCCTTGACAACAGTAGGTGGGGGGTTGGGCAGATTGCTGTGTTGTTATCTGTCATGGGAACTTCGAACGTCCCCTAGGGGTCGCTATTTTCGTTTGAAGAAAACATAACTGTTCAGCCCATGACGTCACTACCGGTGCGATTTATAAAAAGAGCCATCGGGAAGAATACATCACACTCTTGAAGCGTGCATTCTGGTATGAATACAGTTTTCCTTTTATTATCATTAGCAAGGCGTTTAGGAAATCCGTGTCCTCGTTATTTGACACCCGATGACACACACGACTGTTGCGTCTTTTGTTTGGGCAGCATGCACGCGATGTCCTCGAGGGGGCGGTTTGCGTCATTGAGCGGTTCCTAATATGAGGAATCAAGGAAAGAGGGGCAGCCGTCTGCTTGATTCGGGACCCACCGCTGAATTAAAGCAGTTGGATGTGGCCGATTAGAGAGGGAGCCGAAACATGATTTGTCATCTTTCTGACATCATCAGATTCAGCAAGTGCTCTGCTGGGTAGATGTTTGAGGGCGAGGAAGTTGAGACTGAACCCTCTCAATCCTTCTGCACCATATGAACATGGTGGACATCATGACCATAAATTCGAGCGAGCCTTCCTTTCTTCAAAATCTCGATGTGGAGGTTGAGAAGGAGTGGATAAAGCAATTTTTTCTCGTACAGGTTTCAGCATACTAGTTAGGCTGACATTGAGGGGGTGCGTGAAAATGGCTATGAGGGGATGCCCCCTGTTTAGCCAGCTTATCTCTCTGTGGCGAGACATCCTCTCTTAATGCCATCTAAGCCCCTGTGCTTAAATGGTAGGGCATATGCAGCAGCAGGTCAACCGTCACTTCGTTGCAGAAGCACTATGGAGACTGATGCTGAAAAGACCTGGATAAGGTTCTATAAAATCCAGGTCTGTCCTACCCATCTCGTCTGAGGATCAGAGATGGGCTCAGAAGGCTGGCAACTCACGCCCCTCCCCCTCCTGCGCTAGGGTGAGAGAGAGGCGCGGGTCAGAGAGGCAAGCCCTCTCATTCCTTTCTATTCCCCTGTAACCACCGTAAACTCTGGCCCTAGGTGGAAATGTCCTGCTAAGAGGACTTAAAAAAAAAATAAAAAAAGGTGAGCTGAGGAATGAGTTCTCTGCTCTCCAGCTCGCCGTCGGTGAGCCAGATCACACCAGACACCTATGAGCATGCCGCTCCCTTCTGAGCTCCGAGTTACCGCCCCCCAGAGCTCATGGGTCGAGCCAGCATTGCTCCCCTCACCATAGAGGGCTATAGCTTGCCGCTCCCTTCTAGCGTCTGAGTTCCCTCTCACTCCAATGAGAGTTCTCCGCTCCAGGGCATAGAAGTTTAAAAACCTGTTATGGTAAGTGCACACGCAAGACTTTGCACTTTTTCTAAAATCCACTCAGTGGTAAGTCCGCACATCGAAAGTTCTGCATTCTTTCTAAAATCCCGTAAGGGTAGGGTTACGCGCGCATTCGGGCCCTTTTTTGAGCTGGTTAAGCCCCGGCTTGTGCCTTGTGCCCCAATATTTTGGGTCCAAAAAGGGGGTTTACACTACCAAGAGGTCTGTTGAGACAGTTTCCCTCAGTAAGCTGGTGCAGAGCAAGTGGTAGCCCCTGAGTGATCGGCCAGGACCTAGTTACTAGCTTGGCCATATCCCCTTAAAGGAATCTTTTTCTGATTCCAAGACTCTGAGCTCTAGTAAACCCAGCAAGGCCAAAGTTTCTTTCAGTGGGATGGGCTTGACCTGGTTTCTTTGTAGATGTGTTGCTGGGGTTGATGGTGTCCTTGACAACAGTAGGTGGGGGTTTGGGCAGATTGCTGTGTTGTTATCTGTTTTATGTGAGTCTCTATTAGAAGCTTCTTGGCTCACTGTCTCATAGTAACAAATAGTTAGATTCTAGTGAGGACAACTCTTGGAGTTGGTTTGTCAGTGTGCACACAAGATCTGCATACGCTGCTGTTGCAGAGCAAATTTAGAGACTTGCTACCACTTGGAAGTAATTCATACATGCTACTGGTGCAAAAAAAACAAAACAAAAAAACTATTCCCATGTCAACCCAACAATGCGCATGTATTTTAACATTACATTTACATTTATGCATTTAGCAGACGCTTTTATCCAAAGCGACTTACAATTGCATTCAGGTTATTCATTTTTAATCAGTATGTGTGTTCCCTGGGAATCGAACCCACAACCTTTTGCGTTGCTGACGCAATGCTCTACCACTGAGCCACACAGGAAAACATCAGGTATTATTAAAATACTAGTGCATTTAAGTCTGTCTACTTCAAAAATTGTATTTACTGCCATTTCTTTGGTATTAATGAAATTTGCAATTTCTGAGTAAAAATAGTTTCGTCTCCAAATAATTTTTCTGTTTCACTATTGAAATCCTTCAGAGCTGCAGTCTGTTCATAATGTTGAGCATACAATCGTCTGCAAACTGTAATATATTTTATTACAGAGTGCTTATTTAATTAATTGTGCTGCTTTCAGTTCTGTAGATGACCCTGAAGAAATGCTCTTTCCTTCCGATACATATTCAATATGCTGAAAACATTGATGACAGTAAATGCTTGATATAACCTTCTAACATTGATTCAGCACTTGCCAGCTGTCTCTTGACAAAGGATAAAACTATGCTGTGTGTTAAAAATATGAAAATGAGTCTCTATTCAAGACACAAAGTCTTAGTCATTCTTTACAGGTTCTGAGCTATTGCACGCAGTAGGATGCAGCATTAAACTTATCTGAGCACACTTTGCACTAATTTAATTATGCTTCCCGTTTATTTTTCTATTGAAGACTATATTGAAAAGGGAATGATGAGGCTTTAAATGCCAGGGATGTCAGGAAGAATTACCGAAAGGACAATCAACTCTTTTACTTGTCAAATATTTGTTGATTTGTTTTATTTGTTGATGAGTAAAATTGATTGATATGATTGAAACATTTATGCACTGAATTATTCATTTAATTATTTACTCTTGGAAAAGATGTGATGCTTGATAGAGTGAAACAGATGAGATGCTGAAGTGGCTTGTGTCATATTGTGGTGGTGACCACAGAGACGTCCGATTTGGTTGTTTTTAAGCATTTTTTAACCAAAATTTGTTGAAATTATCCATAAACTGTTTGTGAATTGCTTGAATGCAATGGAGGGTATGGTTTAGAGCAGTGGTTCCCAAACTTTTCCATTCCACGACCCACCTAGACAATCTATTTCAAGACCCACCAAAATATTTGAGATAGAAAAACAATTGACATTATTATAAGCTTAAACATTATTAAAAGCATAATATGGCAGAAATTAAGTATTTAAAAAAATAACCGTTTTATTTTATAGTACCACTGTAAAATTTCACTACTAATATTTACGTTTAAATTTCTTCATTTACAGACGTTAATGAGTCCTTGAAATATGTCCATAAAACCTCGAAACGCGCTCACTCCGGTGCAGCTATGAACTGTATTCCGCGCTGCGAGTGTTGTTAAACTCATTGTGGGGTTCAGCACAGAAAATGCCTTCACAATCACAACCCAATATGTTTTTTAGTTTTTTTTTTGCAAAGTATAATAGTTTGGAGATTAAACTAATTGTGAAATAATTTTAAAAATAATAAACAGATGTGTCTCATTTTAAATAAACTCTAAAAACCGAGATTACAAATTTACTTAGCCAGCCAGAAATTTTCTTTTGCAATGGTTAAATAAATGTTCAGCTATATCTTCAAAAAATTTGAAAGAAAATTGTGTAAATTCTGTTATGCCAGCATGTAGAAATTAACTCCACATTTGTGCCCCGCTCAACCTGTACATGTGAAATACTTTTTATATGAAATACAGTATATGGATTCTTTAAGTTTATCCAGTTCCAGGATATGAAGGAATGAAAACAACAAACTCATTAACATATTCTCTTGGAAATATACAGTGCGAGTTCAAACAGACGATAGAAACAGACACCTGAGACAGTTTTCAGGTAATCTCATGCGGAACACTGCACAGTGAAGTGAGTAAAGATGTTCTGATACCCTTTTTTCCTTTCCGATACCGATTCCAATACCTGGGCCCATATATATATATATATACAGGTGCATCTCAATAAAATTATAATGTCATGGAAAAGTTCATTTATTTCAGTAATTCAACTCAAATTGTGAAACTTGTGTATTAAATAAATTCAATGCACACAGACTGAAGTTAGTTTAAGTCTTTGGTTCTTTTAATTGTGATGATTTGGGCTCACATTTAACAAAAACCCACCAATTCACAAATTCCACCAAACCCACAAATCTCAACAAATTAGAATATGGTGACATGCCAATCAGCTCATCAACTCAAAACACCTGCAAATTTTTCCTGAGCCTTCAGAATGGTCTCTCAGTTTAGTTTACTAGGCTACACAATCATGGGGAAGACTGCTGATCTGACAGTTGTCCAGAAGACAATCATTGACACCCTTCACAAGGAGGGTAAGCCACAAATATTCATTGCCATAGAAGCTGGCTGTTCACAGAGTGCTGTATCCAAGCAGGTTAACAGAAAGTTGAGTGGAAGTAAAAAGTGTGGAAGAAAAAGATGCACAACCAACCGAGAGAACCGCAGCCTTATGAGGATTGTCAAGCAAAATCGATTCAAGAACTTGGTTGAATTTCACAAGGAATGGACTGAGGCTGGGGTCAAGGTATCAAGAGCCACCACACACACAGACGTGTTACGGAATTTGGCTTCAGTTGTCGTCAGAGGCGTCTTACCTGGGCTAAGGAGACAAAGAACTGGAATGTTGCACAGTGGTCCAAAGTCCTCTTTTCAGATGAGAGCAAGTTTTGTATTTCATTTGGAAACCAAGGTCCTAGAGTCTGGAGGAAGGGTGGAGA
The DNA here is from genome assembly GCA_027422405.1 of Ptychobarbus kaznakovi. NCBI lineage: Eukaryota > Metazoa > Chordata > Actinopteri > Cypriniformes > Cyprinidae > Ptychobarbus > Ptychobarbus kaznakovi. The sequence goes on from CM049804.1 coordinate 2,185,149, forward strand.
AGCTCATAGCCCAAGTTGCTTGAAGTCCAGTGTTAAGTTTCCACAGTCTGTGATGATTTGGGGTGCAATGTCATATGCTGGTGTTGGTCAATTGTGTTTTTTGAAAACCTCACTGCCCCTGTTTACCAAGACATTTTGGAGCACTTCATGGTTCCTTCTACTGACCAGCTTTTTAAAGATGCTGATTTCATTTTCCAGCAGGATTTGGCACCTGCCCACACTGCCAAAAGCACCAAAAGTTGGTTAAATGACCATGGTGCATGGTGTTGGTGTGCTTGACTGGACAGCAAACTCACCAGACCTGAACCCCATAGAGAATCTATGGGGTATTGTCAAGAGGAAAATGAGAAACAAGAGACCAAAAAATGCAGATGAGCTGAAGGCCACCGTCAAAGAAATCTGGGCTTCCATACCACCTCGGCAGTGCCACAAACTGATCACCTCCATGCCATGCCGAATTGAGGCAGTAATTAAAGCAAAAGGAGCCCCTACCAAGTATTGAGTACATATACCAGTAAATGAACATACTTTCCAGAAGTCCAACACTTCACTAAAAAATTTTTTTATTGGTCTTATGAAGTATTATAATTTGTTGAGATGCACCTGTATATTTAGAGAGAGAGAGAGAGAGAGAGAGTCTGGCGAGTAACCCCCAATTAATTTTTTTAATATCTAAAAGTACATTCTTAACATCAGTCAGTCAAGCATTATAAATATATTATGATAATCAAATATTATTTAAATATATAACTTTAGTAGTTAGAATTAAAACTTGGTAACCATGTATGAATGCACATTAGTCATTTTAACTGAACTTAGGACTGGTGGTGGTGCTTTTTTGGTCATTCAGTGTTTCTGTAAAAATGGGAGGAAATAACTATCAATAATACTGATAAGATAATAATCTTACTATGAATTCTACTAAGAACAATATCAAACGCACTAAGGATTAACGAGCTGCTGGATTCATGAATATTAATCACGTTATCCGCCTACTACAAGAGAACCCGGCAGTTCTTAAAAGCTGAAGAATTCCAAACGAACTCCGTTATTTTGACAGGAAAATACAAAAGAGAATATAATTTTCATACCATACAGAACTGATGCGCTACATGTCAGACTCTCTCGCTCCCTCTCTCTCTGCGTGTGAGGAAAAAAGCAAAGCGACGGCGAGTCGTGTGCCTCACACTAGAGCTTACAGGTAGAGCTTACACCTCAAATACAGATGAACTGAATAATAGCACAGATCACTTGACGGAGAGTGAAACTCTGTTGCGGTCAAAGTTGATGAAATATATCTGTGCTAAACTTTATACACAGCTTCCAACTTCCAAATATTAGACCTCATTTAGTCGTCGAAGGTGAAGATTTAATTGCATATGCGAGTGATTTACTGGCAATGTGCCAGCGTGTTTGTATTTCTTCTTCGCTGCCCTAAATAGTGGTTGCTTGTGGCAACACAGCACAGCTTCCTGTGTTTGCATTCTGAGCAGCGAAGAAGAGTTGATTTCCGATTTGCAGCATGAAGCACAGCTAGCGGGCATAACTATAGGGCTGTATCCTATTCCCTCAAATAGTGCCCTATTTTAGGGGACAGCCATTTCAAGTGGTGTTCGAAACCATAGGCCCTTTCCCAAATGGCACCCTAAACCCTCGCGGTCTTCCTCTGAGTCCACACTTTCGTTACGTAATGCCGCTTTGACTGTCGGTAGTTTTTCTTTAATTTTCTTTCATTTTCTTTCATTTTTTTCTTTTTTAATTATTATTTTTAATTATTTTATTTCTTTATGTATGTTCTCATATTTTACATATTGTATATGTGTCTATACAATATGTTGGAATGACTGCTGTTATGTTCATTGGCTGTAATATGACTGTCATTTAATAAAAATAAAAAAAAAACAAGTCTGCCGCGGAGGTCACCCCAGTGCAGGCTCGGCATAAGTGCGTATCGAGGGCGCATAATGGTCGCAAAGGGGGCGCTCGCGAGCACCCTTCTGTATGTTAAAATGAGGAATTGGACACCCTATGGTCTCGTGGACTTAATGGACACGTGCACGCAGCGGCCATTGTAAGTCAGTAAGACCGCAAGTGCACATGAAGTGTTCCATTTGGGACAAGGCCTAGTGGACGTTCTCGAGTGCACTCATTCAATCCCACAATGCACCACAAAAACAAGTGTACAACTGATGTACACTCAATGGTTAGAAAATCCCCATAATGCACTGTGAGAGTCGCGCGCCGAATGAATTCCCGCGTCTTGCCAGAAGATGGCGCCCGCAGCTGAATCATCCATTCATTTATTTTAGAAGCGCCCGTCCTTGGCTTAACACAGAGTAATACAACACATGTACAAATTAATTGTAAATTGACTATTAGAGTTTATGCATAATTTCTGTGACAGAGTTCAAGATACATTCTTCAATCTTGCTTATGGAGCTGCCCGTTTCAAATGATTATTAAACAGCAAGCAAATATGCAAAAGTGCCAGTCCTTCCGGTGCACTCAGTGTCCGAATTCACTCACTCGTTTTCATTCACTCCTTCAAGTGTACTTCAGCCAAAGTTATATAAAAGTTGTATAATATTTCAACGGCAATGCTGTGATCATATTACACTTTTTTCACTTACACAGAGAAAAATCAAATCACAGGAATTATGTTAGTACTTGAAAGGTCTCCCCACCGCAAAAGGACAATTTAGGCCAATTTAAAGCTTAAATAACACATTTTTACTAAATAATTTAGCCAAAATATAATGTTTCTGCTTTTAAAGTCCTTTATTGCGCTGGGCCCATAGACTTTCAATGTAAGTGTGTTACTGAAAAGATGATAAAATAAGGATAGTTCAGTTATTTTAGTGATAATGGACATTTTACCACAAAAACATGTTGTCAATAGAGCTTAAGTTATGTTAGACTTGTACATACTGTATAGAACAGAAAATGAATACAGTATATGTGGCAAACTGGGAGCTTCATTAACACAATAATGAGGTGAGAAACGCAAAGAGCAAGTGAAAAGAAACATAAAAGAGGCTAGTGATGTACCTCGAACATTCATACTAATGAGGTGCTGTGAAAACAGGACTCGACTGATGAAATATCAATGTCTTGCTCTAGATATCTAGAGAGAGAGAGAGAGCTAGGGTACAGGAAAGTGCACTTCCCCACTGCCCTTCATCAATTCTCCAGTCGCCCCGAAGGAGTACAGACAGTTTGAGCACTAATGCAGCTGTTTGAGTGAGCTGAGCGCAGACAGATCTTTGATCTGATGCTGTCTCTCATTTTAATGGGGCTGTGCTTTAGTCTTTCTGTGATCCAATCCCTCATTTCTGCCCCATTACAGCTCCTCATCTCTCAGTCCATCCCTCACTCTGTGTCTCCTGTGTTTCTCCTCAATTTCTCATTTACTCTTTTGTTCCACCTCTCAAACACCACTCACCCTTTTATTAGAGGTACAGATTTCTTTCCTAATGACTCCCACCTGATTTAACAAGTATTTTCAGCAGTTAGGGGCCAGGTACCAAAGTAGTGCATATAAGGCTGTGGGTTGCAGTGTGCAGCAAAGTAAACGTAAAAAAAATGTAATTTTTTTTTCAATTTAAGCATCTGGTCAAATAACAAGTGAAGAAAGAGATGTCAAAGAGACCATTAAGTAAAAAGTTGGGTTTTGTGGGTTTTAGTCTTTCTATTAGTCCTACTTTAAAAAACATGAGAGAAAAAACATACATATTTAGATTTATAGATTTAGAAAACATACACATTTAAAGTTGACAGGGTTTTTCTTCTGGTAAAAAAATAAGATAAAAATGCATTTGCTGAAGCAACCATGCTGTTTTAGCTTGCTTCTACAAGTATTTAAATAATTTTATGGTCATTTGAACCTGAGCACTCCACATTGTGCAGTGCTGTACCAGGTGAACTACCAAGCGAGTTTACTAAGTCAGAAAAGCAACACATATCCAGCTGGATATGTGATGCAAATGTCAATACAGTATGTTTAAGTTTGCAAATCATGCACTATAATAAATGGCTTCCCACTGCTCTGGGTGTGTGTTCACGGTGTGTGTGTGTTCACTGCTTTGTGTGTGCACTTTGGATGGGTAAATGCAGAGCATGAATTCCAAGTATGGGTCACCATACTTGGCTGTAATGTCATGTCATTTTCACTTTTTCACTTTCACTTATCCATGTTAGGATGTTTCTAGTCATCTGCTGAACTACATCTGCTTTTAATATGATGCATAATAAGCCGGACTGCTGAGGCAGCTCTTACATTATCATGTTCCTCTCTGAACCTCTATAATGTAGTCGTTCATTAGCATAATCGCCAGCGTGTCTTTAATGTGAAGAATCAGCAGCATTGATCCACTCCTGTGAAGCAGAGAGTCCTCAGGGAGGAGTGTAGTACTGAGGAGACACCTTGCTTTAGATGGCTTCATCCTGAGTGTTTCATGATGGCTCTTATTGTCTCTCTCTGAGGACTCTGCTTCTTTATAGTAGTAACATTAAAAAGTCTTACTGTAAACTTGTTAAAAAGTCCAGACTGAAAGAGAGGGGGGTTTGGTCATGATGAATGGAGATAAGGAGATAGACATGGACAGGAAGGAAGATGTGTGTGTAAAGGAGTTTACTGTAGAGCCAGTGGAACCTTTTATTGCTCTGGGTTGTGTTTTCATAGCCCAGAACACCTAATGGAAGTCTCAGTTATCTTTATGATATCCTGATCTTAAGTATCAGCTTAAATGTCTCAGGCTCAAATGTCTCATGTCTCCCAAAACCCCTTAGAGGGAAAAAAAGACCACTGATTGTTGTACATTTAATAATTGTTTTATATTAAGTGAAACACGGCTATTAAACACGGCTTATTATTTAGTGTTTCACATCATAGGCATTACTATATTTTGTATTTTTGCACGGCTGGACCAATCAACATCCAGAATCAAAGCTATAAATATTATACTATAGGATATGGGTGCTTCTCAATCAGAAGGCTGCATCCTAGTAGAGTCACGCATCTTCTATACATAATCAGCCGCCATCGAAAGCCTTTTCAGTTTGAAGGATCCTGTTTAGCATTTGTAATTGTGCATATTTTGAAGGGTGCATCAAGTGTACCATTGGTGTCATCCAATCACCCATAATCCTCTGCACACATTCCAATTCATACAAAAAATAAATAAATAAATAGCTGGCAGCATTGAATAGGCTCTGAGCTTGTCCAATTTCATTTATTGTATTGTAATAATATATGTAATTTTTATTAATGCAATTAAAAATGTTTTCTTCTGTTTTATTCTAAAGCACATAATACAAATTTGAGGCCACCAATGGTTGTAATCCACTGCATTGCATTAATAGAAAGTTGGTTAATATAAATATTTTTATTATAAATTATTTTTCAAAAATTATTTTTGTTATAGTATTTACGTGTAACCGTTTGGGAGGCAACCTTTATGACATGTGGACTTTGTGTGTATTTCCTGTTTAAGACTGCACTAGTAAAAAAGTAATACATTTAAAATACATTTATTTCAGACTAAGTATAGTTCAAATCTATTTACATATTTTCTGAAATATTGTTCGAAATCGTAATGATATATATATTATATATATATATACATACATACATATATCTAATTAAACTTTATTTTACTTGTGCTTTATTTGACTTTTTTCTTGTGCACAGTGCACATTTTTTATATTAAGCCTAAAATGTGTTTGATGAGGATTGTATGATCTTTGAATAATATCACTCTATAAATGCAAGATGTTTAAAATGTACCTGGAGTATACTTGTAATAGTTTCACTTTATCACAATCAAATGTATTTCAGTATATCTTTAGTTGGACTTCAGTACTACTTCCGCACAATTAAAGTGCATTAAGTACAAAATTAGTTGTTGCAATTTAGCAGACTTGAAGTATACAAGTTTAGTATAAAAAAGTACAATTGCAGGGTATTTTTATCAAGTACATTTACATTTAATCATTTAGTGGACACTTTTATCCAAAGCGAGTTACAAATGAGGAGAACAATAGAAGCAATCAGACCAACGATAGAGCAACGGTATACAAGTGCTTTGACAAGTCTCAGTTAGTCTAGCACAATTCACATAGCTATTTTTATTTTTTATTTGTTTTATACAATGGAATAGAATAGAACAGAATAGAATAGGTAAGTTCTAGTATTAGTTTGTCAAGTGCTGGCGAAAGAGATGTGTCTTTAGACATTTTTTTGAAAATGGCCAAAGACTCAGCTGTTCGAATTGAGATAGGGAGGTCATTCCACCAGCTGGGCACAGATCAGGAAAAGGTCCGTGAGAGTGATTTTGTGCCTCTTTGGGATGGCACCACAAGGTGTCGTTCACTTGCAGAACACAAGCTTCTGGAGGCAGGCCCGGATTAACACAGCCCTAGGGTGACCACATTTGGAGTGACCCCCCCCCCCCCCCCAATCGAAAAATGTAGCTGCAGTCAAACATTCAGGAGCATCTCCCGTTCAATAACAAAAATTAGACTTCACATCGCAAGAATTTGACTTCTTTTACAGGATTTTTTTTTTTTTCAATTTGTTTTCTACTTTTATTATAAGTATGTCATTATGCCCAAATCAAAAATCTATATTTATAAGCTTTTCCAAAATTTCTAATACAACAAAATAGAATGAACCAGGTAGAATGGATAGTTACCAATCAAAATAAATCAATTTTAACAAAATGTTCCACATTGCACAGGAACACAAAACAGTACATACAGGGTCTTTACAGAGATGATGTGGCATGGGTTTTAATTGCATCACAATTTGACTCACTAGATTAATGTTTTAAAAACCGGATTCATTCATAATATAAAACACTGTTTCTGTGAATTATTTGAATAGAGATGAGTATAAAAAAATAAAATGCGCAGCGGCTTGGCTGTCAAGACTGACTTTAACTGAATATTTTCCTTGACGTTTGAAATAGAGCAAATTTATTCAGGAAGGCTGCCTACGTCTCAATGTTGTTTAAGTCATTTTCTTTACATTGTAGGGCATCACTGGATAATGCACATTGGGACAGCAGGGTCTATTGTTTATTGAACTGTTGTATTATTTTAATATCACATTTGCAAACTCCCTTGATAATTTTTAAAAGCTGTCACTCGCTTCAGTTCATCGTGATCTCACAAAGCTCTATTATAAATAAAGAAGCTCTCCACACTGCACAACAAATCTCTTATTTACACCAGTCTACACTTTATTTATTATAACAAGAGGATTTGTGAGCTTGCATAACAGCAATGTACAAAACTCCAGTATTTTGAGCAGTGATTCTGATTAACATTGCATTCAAGGAATCATCATATGTCTGCGATACATTAGGCCACTCAACGCTGCAAAAACACGCAAGTAGAAATCTTTGAAGCTCCCCTCAGCGCAAAAAAATATAGCCCATGCTGATCGGGTTAGTTGCACAGGTGCTCCTAAATAATAAGTCACACTGTAGAGCCCTGGCTATGTCGCAATATTTTCTCTTTTTTAATTTACGTTTCGCACAACCGCTAAACTGATGCTGCCTATCCATTTGTGAATAAATATGCTGGATTCTGGGGCAATGCGGGCATATATTTTATATTCTTTTGGTATTTATTGTATCATTAACTGTTAATTTTCTATGCATCAGCATCTCTTCCAGCAAAATAATATATATTTATACAAAACATAAAAAATATTTTAAAGGTCTAGTCATTATCTTAATCACTTGGTGCCCCCCTATTGGCTGGTGCCCCAGGGCACTCGCCCAATCCAGTCTATGCATAATCCGGCCCTGTCAGGAGGGCACATAAGTTTAAACTAGGGAATTTAGGTATAATGGTGCAGCACCAGTTGTTGTCTTATAGGCAAACATCAGTACCTTGAATTTGATGCGAGCAGCTACTGGTAGCCAGTGTAAACCGATGAAGAGAGGTGTAACGTGAGCTGTTTAAAGACCACTCTCGCTGCTGCATTCTGTATAAGTTGCAGAGGCTTGATAGTACATGCGGGAAGGCCCGCCAAGAGAGTATTACAATAGTCCAGTCTGGAGAGAACAAGAGCTTGGATAAGGAGGTGTACAGCTTGCTCTGATATGAAGGGTCTAATCTTCATAATGTTGTATAAGGCAAATCTGCAGGACCGGGCCGTTGTAGCAGTATGGTCTGTGAAGCTGATCATCGATCACAACTCCAAGGTTCCTGGCTGTCCTCGAAGGAATTATGGTTGACGAACCCAGCTGTATAGAGAAGTTGTGATGAAGTGCTGGGTTGGCTGAGACCACGAGCAGTTCTGTCTTAGCGAGCATGAGTTGAAGGTGATGGTCCTTCATCCAGCTGCAATGCGGCTTCATCCGGCTGCAATGCAAACAGCTACAGTCAGATAATCTGGTTGGAATGAGAAGTAGAGTTGAGTATCATAAGCATAGCAGTGATAAGAAAAGCCATGCTTGAATAACAGATCCTAATGATGACATGTAGATGGAGAAGAGAAGAGGTCTAAGCACTGAGCCTTGAGGAACCCCAGTAGCCCCTAGTACATGAGAGGTAAGACTTGAACCACTGGAGTGCGGTTCCTGAGATTCCCATCTTTACGAGGGTGGGTGGACAGGAGGATCTGGTAGTTAACTGTGTAAAAAGCAGCAGATAGATCCAGCAAGATGAGTACTGAGGATTTGAAAGCTGCTCTTGCCAGTCTCAGGGCTTCAGTAAGCGAGAGCAGGGCAGTCTCAGTTGAGTGGCCTCTTTTGAAGCCAGATTGGTTGCTGTCCAGGAGGTGGCTCTGTGCACTCGCTCAAGTGTCTTTGCAATGAATGGAAGAAAGGTCTGTAGTTTTCTAAATGTGCTGGATTTAGAGAGGGATTTTTAAGCAGTGGGGTTACCCTAGCCTGCTTAAATATTGTGGAAAATGTACCAGTTTGAAGAGAGGTGTTGATAATGTGAGTAAGCACAGTTATGACGTAAGAAGAAATGGCCTGAATGAGGTGAGGGGGGATAAGATCAAGTGGACAGGTAGTAGGATGATTGGAAAGGATAAGTTTGGAAACGTCCGTCTCCGAGAGTGGAGAGAAGGAGGAGAGAGCATGTGTATTTGTCGTTATGAAGTTATCATCAGTTTGTGGTGAGAGGAATTGGTCATTGATATTTCTTGTTTTATTTATGAAGAATATTGCAAAGTCATCAGCTGTGTAGAGTTGATGAAGGAGGAGGGGAAGTAGGACAGAAAAGAGAAAGTTTTTAAAGTGTGCGAGAGTCAGAACAGTTGTTAATTTTGTAGTAGTATGTGGTAGTATGTCATTTTAGCAGTGGAGAAATGTGTAGAGAAGGAAGAGAGGAGTGACTGATACAAATTGAAGTCGGTAGAGTTTTTTTATTTGCGCCACTTCCCTTCTGCAGCCCTGAGTCTAGAGCGATGTTCATGGAGAACATCGGACAGCCAGGGGGTAGAGGGGGTAGTGCTTGCTGGTCTGGATGAAAGGGGGCAAAAGTTGTCTAAGCACGATTTTAGAGTGGAACAGAGAGCGTAGAGTGAGCGTAGGTTACGCCGAAAGGTGACCTGCAGAGTAGGCTAGTATACTACTACATTTATACGAATTAAATGTATTTCAAATGCATTTTAGTATATTTATTTTTCACTAGGGTGTTTAATACTGTGGAAATGTAATGAGTGATAATGAGATTATAAATGAAAATAACATCACCTTTTCTCCTCTTTCATTCCCAGGGTCTTTCAGAAGTGAAGGAATTAAAGCGTCTGATGTCCTTCCTGTGCTGAGAGAAAAAATAGCGTTTGTATCAGGTGAGTGTGAGATCTGTGAGATATTTTGAGTGTGAGTGACAAAAAATACATCTAATTTTCATTCTATTGTTATTTGCTCACATTTTGAAAATGACTGATGTTTGACACTGAGCCTTTATCATTCGACTCTGGTGTTCATGGTACATCCAGCTACAGTACATCCAGATCTGTAATAATCTGTTCTTAACTGACACTGATGTGATGGGACTCTCCTCACTTCTTTGAAATATCTGTCTCTCAGGTTTTGTGTAGAGGGCTTTTCTCAATTTCACAGATTTGAACCTGCGGCTGTTTCACCTATTAACAGCTGGCTGAATTTAGTGAGCTCGTTCAAGAATGCAATGCAGAAGTCAAAATATTGGATTTGAGGAACAGTGATTTGTGTGCTAGTTAGGGTGAATCCCATTTCTTCGTCTTACCCCTACCCCTTGTCCCTTGAAACCGAGTGGTAAGCGCTAGGGGTGAACTTGGTTACTGTTACGTCATCATACATCGTCGCTAGCTTGCTGCTACGTCACCAGAGGCGACAAGTGTTGATCACAAACTTGCCGTCTGCAAGTTTGTGTATGTCGATTGCATGGGTTTTAGTGGTTTTTTTTCAGAGAAATGCGGGACTGTTGTGCAAATCAGCAATTTACGTTCGTGGAAAAATCGATTTTTAAAAAGTGTCAAGAACATGGTTGCAAATATATATGTAAACTGTGTAGAGCACAAAACAAGACTGTCGTAATTTTTAAATAAAATATTTAAGCCGAAATTACTTACATTTATGGGACTCTCTGGATGATCTGGCCGCAGTGTATTCTGGGTACCCCTTGGTTTCAAGTAAGCTCGCGAAAATGCTTGGTTTTAAGGGGTATCTACCCCTTCCCCTTAGCCCTACCCCTCGATCAAAACGAGAATTTGGGACAGCCCTTACTCTCACGTGAACACGCAAAACTAAGGGGAAGGGGTAAGACAGAGAATTGGGATTCACCCTTAATCTTGTGAGATGTGAGATACAGCAGCCATCGAATGCCTATTATACATATACTATTGTCCGTCTACAATACAATTTGAGTGCTTAGTGATGTGAAACTGCCATAATGAGTTTTATGTGAGTTCTCCCTCACCTACATGCAAATGAATGAAATCAATCTCAGAATCAAGGTGTTCAGGACACTTTATTTAGGGAAAAATCAGGAATGATTCTCTAGAGGTATAAGTGATGATTTGTCAGCACAATCTCTACCTGTTTTTTGCCTTCTTCCTTCCTTCCCCTCATATACGTTTTTTATCATGATTCTGTTCTCTAGCCCCCATTTTTCATTCCATCTCATATGTGTATGTTTATGATAACAAAAAGAAGAACTATTTAAAACTATTTAAATGTATGTCATATGTCACTCAGGGACTTCTGGGATTGTCCTTTTACTATGTTTAACAATATATAATACAGTGATTCATAGTTTGTACTTCCAAAACACAGAATAAAATAGTATATGTTAAACTATTTCCTTTTATTTTTGCAGGGGGTCGTGATAAAAGAGGTGGCCCCATTCTGACCTTTCCCGCCAGGAGTAACCATGACCGAATAAAACAGGAGGACCTGAGACGTTTCGTAACGTACCTGTCCACTGTGCCCAGGTGAGCTTAATGTTAATGTGTGGATCAAACAAACTGCAGAGCTGCAGGCTGTTTTCAGGGCATAGAGTCTCAGCTATTGCATTACAAGTATCATACGGCATAGTATAATACTAATGAACATTATGTATCTTGTTAAAGGATCACAGTGTAAAATATTCACAGAAAAGGAATTTGAATAAACTCTGCCTTAACTGTGGTTCCCTATCTGTCGGTCACTAAGAGGGAACGGAGACGTTATGTCGTGACGACATAGGTAAATCCCCCTATGTCGCCACGACATAACGTCTCCGTTCCCTCCATCAGGGAACGGGGGTTACGCACGTAAACTAGACGTTCCCTATCTGTCGGTCACTACGAGTTATGCCGTGGCGACATAGGGGGATTTACCTATGTCGTCACGACATAACGTCTCCGTTCCCTCCATCAGGGAACGGGGGTTACGTACGTAACCTAGACGTTTTGTTCTCTAAGCTCCTCACTGAGAGAATTATTTAAGAACAAGCATTTACAATGTTTGCAAAATTGCAATGTTTGTCCACAGTGTTTGCAAAATTGGAAGCTGAATAGCGTAACTCTAGCTCGACATGTCTCTGATTAGCTGTGTTGCTTGGTAATTGACATGAGATGTCTAAATTTAAAACGTTTTTTCAACTTATTATATAGTTTATTAAACATGCAGTTTTTTAGTGGTCATACTATCTAGTGTACTTTTAAAATGTAGGTTCTTATGTAAATGCATAATAATTGTAGCCTGAAAATATATGGACAACCTAATAATTTAAACCATACTGTTTAAGGATCATGAAGTAATGGATTTCAAAGACATTCATTCATTCTTTCATTCTTTATTTCTTTCTAAAAATGCTTAGTTCAGAATAGTTAATTTGCTGAAACTCTTTTTTATCTGACTCTACTTAAAATTATCTAAACTGCAGTCTTTAAATAATATGGACAACCTAATAATTTCATAAAATTGATTCTTGTTAAAAGTCATGGATTTCAAATGTTATATTTTATTTATTTATTTATTCTACTTAGGAGTAGTCATTGGCTGGAACTTTTTTTTATTTGTTCGTCTCTTTTAAATGATTTAAATTGCAGCCTGTAATTAGTCTTGTTAAAAGTCATGGATTTCAAAGAAATTGTGTCTATTTATTTAGTTAGCTGGCTGAAAGTTAGCTTTTTGATCTTTAAAATGATTCACAAATCGCTGGAAAAGACATGGCAGTTCATTGATCTAAAGGTGGAGACGTGCTGAAATCGCGTTTGGTCTCGTACTGTATCACGTCCTTGTCAGTGTCGGGCGCTTGCTTGCCCATTTATTGTGATTAACAGGAAATTGTGTTCAGCTGAATTGGAGTAGTATTTTGTTAGATGGGTATAAAAAGCTTAGCTTTTATCGCGGCAGCCGTCGTGTGAAGCCCTCTTTGTGAGAAGACCGAAGAGTGTAAAGACCATCGACTCTACCGTGCGACTCCACCGGGCAGGGACACAGCAAAGAATAAATAACTTTTTATTTCTCTTCTTTCTTACTGCTTGCTTCCTTCTGTTTTAGTTTGTAACCAATTCTTCTATGTGTAAGTTGTTGTTTGTTAACATGTGTTTTAGACAGTGTTCTTTTTTTAGGAGCTGATAAAGTTCATTTGATTTGTTTCTATTTTAATTTTAGATAAATTATGTATGAATTTTATGTCTTTATGTATTTTCTGTAGTTTTAGTTTTAATAAATTGTATTTATTTTTTAACGTTACTTCAACCCCGAGGCTTCTAGGTGTGGATTCCGGGGCTAAGCCCAAAGATATTCAAATAAGTTGAATACATGGGATAACTTAAAAATATAGGCTATATATGTTTTAAATTCTAGCTAAGTGCCTATTTTTTTAAAGCAATATAATTAAAATGTAAGTATAATATAAACTATATTTATATATATATATATATATATTATAATATATATATATATATATATATAAAGTTGTGAATGAGAAACATCCAGGGCTCTAGCCATTTTGAAATGCTTCTTTTTTGGCACTTGTAAAGCATTTAGACAGCACATACCCCTATTCATAAATAGTGTTATGAGATTTATGTTTTAAATATAAAAAAGTGGAATTAGAAACATTAAATTACAGAAAAAGTTTGTTTGTGTGGCGGTGGATAAACTCCCGCGCGCACTCAAACGAGATGGGATTTTGTTACGCTTTTGTTTCATTTGACTTTTATGTTCCTCATATGAACACAACAGGAACACATTTGAACCGGCAGAAAAAAATTTTCAGTTAGGCCTGGGCTTTGTTTGTAAACATTTTTGTTATGAAATTGAGCAAAATACAAATGCAATTTAGATAAAATTTCTTTTTTCGAATTGTTGCCCTGACACGACAAAAAAGTGCCACGGACCATGCTAACAAAACATATAATCCCTCTAAATGGGTGTGTTTAGAAAACCGTGTATGTATTTAATATAATCTTTAAAATAGCCTATATAATATATATAGTATTTGTTTTCAAAGTGACAGGGTAGTAACAAACAACATAATATTTAGATGGAAAGATCTGCTATTACTTTTATCGATGGTTGGCCAGCTTAATTGTCAGGGATACGAGCTTATGACGGTTTTGGGAGTAACTGCGGTTCGATTTTATGCGCTTCAGTGATAATTGTGTGTAACATATTCGGGGCTTTTCTGAAAACATGGAAATGAAATACCATATGAAATATATATATGGTGTTTGGCTTAGTGTCATGTTAGAATCATTTTTATACTCATACCTTTTGTTGTTTTAATATTTTGAAATGTTTTAGCTTTATTTTTTGTTTTCATTTAAATGTTTAGTTTTGAAATGTTGTTGTATGCATTTGTCATTTTATTTAATTTCTCAATTTTCTTAAATGTGTGTATATATAGTATTTATAGAGTTTTAACTTATAGTTGTAGTTACTTTTTCTTATTTGTAAGTCGCTTTGGATAAAAGCGTCTGCTAAATGACTAAAAAGTAAAAAAAAAAAAAAATAAAGGTGTTTGACCCCTGAATAGACTGAAAAATAGTGAGAACTTGCCTTTTGCAGCCTTAAGGTGCGTTCACACCAGACGCGAATGAAGCGAATAAATCGCGCTATTCGCGCGTAGTTGGATGCTTGAACATTTTGAGTTTACTCGCTTCATTCGCGTGTGAAATTCGCTTCATTCTCGCGTGAAATTCGCTTCATTCGCGCGTGAAATTCACTACACAACAGACGCGAATTCGCGTCATGGGAGGGGCTTCTGCCAGGCAGCTCCAGTCTCGTTGCAAAATGTATTTCTGTTTTTGTAAAAGTACGAAGATGTATATACAGCTCCGGGTACCCACATACAACCACGATTAATTTGTTCTCCATTGTTGTTTCGGATTTTATGCCTCCACTCGTAATGACGTCACTGCTAGAGCAAGCTCCTGATTGGTTAACGCGGCACGAATATCCACCAAAGTTCAGATTTTTCAACTCGTGCTATTCGCGTGAATCACGCATCAAACGCTCAATTCGTGCCACGTAATTCACGCCATTCGCGCCGCCTCATTCGTGCGAATAGCACCACAGGATTGTCTATCGCGTCTTTGCATTGACTTAACATGTAAATCATTCGCGCGTAACGCTTCATTCGCATCTGTGTGAACGCACCTTTACTGCTGTGCTCTGTTGCAAAAGTGCGTTACTTGGGTGTATACCTGTAAAAATTAATTGTAATATCCTGTTAGAATATTTAGATAAACTGGATCCTTTGTATTAAATTGTCTGTTCTGGTATTGTGCCAGCGTTGCTTCCATTTCTGTCTGTGTGTTTCGGGCTGGTGTTATAAACGCAGCTGACCTCACTGGGCTACTGATCAATGCTGTCACTGCCCTCAGATGTCAGCATCAAAGCCTGTGAGCTAAGCAGTGAACAAAGATGGAGTTAATGCGAGTTTAATTAGGAGAAAGAGAGAAAGAAACTGAAGGGAGGGAGAGCCCCATCTCTTTAAGCCTTTCCCACAAGCCATGATTCATCAGTGTTTTGATGTATCGGTGCCCACAGGCATCTGAGCTTCTGTCCCCTTTGGAAAGAGCAAAATATTGTACTCAAGTAAAAAGTTTAAAACGTACCATTACATTAAATTTTACTTAAGTTTACCAGAAATTTTATTCAAAAAATATACGCAGTATGTAAATGTAAAAGAAAGAAGCGATGCTCATTTAAAAGTTACTTGTTACATTTTAACAATGAGAAGGAATTAGTTACCCTGTTTCATAATGTGATGTGGTTAAGTGTTTCGAAATTGTGTGTTTAGTATAGGAGGGTCTGCCTGACGTGTTTCCAAAGCATTGTTCATCCACCCTTTGCATTAACCAGACCTTCCATTCTGTCAACCGAAGGATATCCTCATTAGCAAAGAAGAAATCATCCACATCTATTATGGATGTATAAATATCACAGTAGACATTTGGGCAGAACCCGGCAAATTAAATCAGTAGATCAAAAAAATTTCCACTCGGGAGCACCACTTGCAGCTTCATCAGAATTAAGTGTAAATGACATAAAATATGATGGATTTTACAGTGTAAAGCAGTGCAGCTACAAAGGGATTGGGCGATTCTTTTTGAGAAATTTATGACGATCTAAAGCGAATACCGATATTTTCCAATTGCCCAGTATCATCGTTATCGATACTGATTTACTGGTGAGGGAGCAAACAATAAATGATTATCTTTAAATTGTTCGAAATATTAATTTATAGATTATAATCAGTAATTATAATTAACATTTAAAGCCATGTTTTTTTAAACATTTCAAGGCTAATTTTTTGATTATTTACACTGTCAGAATATAAATGAAAAATCTTTACTAAAATTGTATTTAGCCATTGGCATACTGGGGGCAGTATAATTTAACCCTACAAAGGTGACAAATATACCCCAGCGACTTAAGACTGGTTTTGTGGTCCAGGGTCACAAATGTTAAATAGTCATTAGAAATAAAAAATAATAATAATCAAAAGATACTTTAAATGTAAATTAGATACCTCCAGTAGGTGTCAGTAATGTCACTGATAAGTGAGTCATTGTGATTGAACAGAATCATTTAAACGGTTAATTCATTCAGGAACAAAACAATAAGTCAGAGACTCAGAGACGCAAAACTGTGTATGGAATTATTTTTGTTGTCGAAATAGAGCAAAAAACAGGCAATATGGTGTCTAAAACGTAAGTCTCTTACTACAATACGGTGGAACTGTGTTGAACTGTAAAAAGAAAAAAACATGCCAAATGTAATCATGGGGATTTTTTGAGAAAAAGGCATTCTTCGTGTGATGTTGACTTACTATATTAAATTATATAAATATATACATTTTCTGCTTCTATATCTTCAATTTTTGTGATCATCTAAACGCATTTTAACAGACTGAATCGCGCAGTGAACTCCCGTTTAACAACTCCCGTTAAATTTACTACACAATTACTGTCTTTTTGGCTATTTAAAATAAACCGTATTAGCTTACATGTAACCACAAAAGTTTGTTAGTAAGATTTTCTAACTTAATATGCTTGCGAAGGGCGATGTGCAAAACCTTTTTATAAGTCTCCCGAGGCAAACAAGCGTTTTAACCACCAAGGCATGAATATATGCACTTATTTTTTGAATTCAAACAACGGGGTTTGGTTTTCAGCTGGGTCTGCAACGGTTAGGGGCCGTTCCAGCCTAAAAACAGCAATATTGCGAAGGGCGAAATTTAGCGCGCTGCTTTCTAGTTCGGTTCCCGAGGCAAACACAGCTTAAGCGCTGTAGGCCTATTTTTTTAATATAGCTGCATTCCGTTACAAGAAGGAAATGCATCTGCGTGATCAAAGCTGAATTTTTTCAGCATCACGGGGTTTGGTTGCGGCGCGGACGCGCCTGGAAAAAACGAACGCGTCCAGTCTTCATTATGAGCATTACCGCGCGTCACATTACCTTCAGAAATAAATCTAATAGCGGCCCCTTAACGCCTGTCTTGTGCTGCATCTTGTTATTTTTAGGAAAACTAGGCGCGCTGCTTTCTGATTATTATCGGGCGGTGCTGCTCCACTCGATTTTTTTTTATTAACGAATGTGTAGCAAATGTGACTCTCCGTTACATCCCACAAAATTTTAAGTAAAAGTAAAATTACAATTTTACATATGCGGTGCGCTTGCGGCAATAATGATATGTAATGCGGCGCGGACGCGTGGAAAAAATGTGGCAATCGTTTTTATGAGCGCGACCGCGCGTCTACTTATGCTTTGATGCTTTTAACGCAGCTCTAGCTTGAACTTTAAACACGCGATATGTGAGCGGCCCCTAAAAGCTGCGTCCGCCAGCGAACGCTGTCTGTGATTGAATTGCCAGTTCTGTCTTTCAGCATTTGAGTGTTTCCATGAGATTTTTTTTTACTCAGGAGTTTTAAAATAGCTCTATCCAACTTAATAAAAGAAAATTACAGATTAAAAAAAAATTGTTCAAAAAAGCTAGTATAGGAGTATTCTACGTTTTTCCAGCTGCTCTTTAGAAGCTTATTCACGCATTATGGAAAGAAGCACCGAGACCTTTTCTTCATAATGTGATAGTGGTTAGTGTTTCAAATTGTGTGTTTAAAAATGCCACGTGTTTTAGAATCGATCCACCCATTTAACCGGACCTTATGTGAAGGATCGCATCCAGTTCGATTTACTCGGAACACGTCACTTATCGAAAGTATCGATACTTTAGGATCGATTCGCCCATCAGTGTTGGATGGATCAGCGTAAAGCAGTGCAGGCTGCTGGTTTGGTGAAGAGGGAAAATCAATGTTATTGAGTCAGCTTGTTAACCCCCCTTCAGGCTATGATTCATGCCCTGTGCTTCCTGCACTGGCATATGATATAGTGCTTGTGACATGCTCTTTTTATTTTTGTCTGCGTTCATGTTCGCCTTAAAATAAACATTCTGTCATCGTTTGCTCACCATCATGTCGATCCAAACTGGCATGACTTACTGGAGCACAAAAAATAGATGTTTTAAAGAATGTAGCTCTAAAGGCATACTTTAAAGCTCCAAAAGGACAAAAAAAAACAAGCATCATAAAAGTATCCATCTTGTGAAAGTTTCAAATAAAACTAAATTATATGGTTTTGGAACAGCGGGTGTATTAGTGGTTAATCTGGATTTGAACTTGACACTAAATTTGATTGATAAATAAAATCACAAAAACCCTCAACACTGAGAAAGTTTGGTGTAGAAATCATCACATGCAGAAGAAAAATAAGATATAATGGCCGTGAATTAACAATTTGTTCCCAAAACATTAACTTATTTCAGCATTTTGGTTAAATCATGTCCACGCTACTTTGTGCTAATTTGTTCCCTCATTTTAGTTGAATCGTGGCTATGTTGAACTTTGGTTTATCTTCTTGGAATACGATAAGTTTGACCCACACAAAGTATTGTTGGCTATTGCTACAAATATACCTGTACTACTTATGACTTTTGTGGTCTAGGGTCACATGTATACTTACACTGTTGACACATCCCTTACACCTTAACCCACCCTTAAACCAACCCATTCCAGCAAACCTGTCCCTAACCTTACCCGTATCTCACCTCAATAGCAGTAAAAGTGTTTTTCAATACAATATGAACACAATAAGTAATTGTACTTATTGACCACTAATATACTTAATTACTTAAGACCACTTAATATAAAGTGGGACCGAAAAATAGAGGTCTGTGATGGCATTTGGTGAACGTGAAGTTCTTTGTTTTTTTTAGTTAGTTTGTGTGGGATGAAGACTCAAGGCTGTGTTAAGTGTTTATGTCCAGCTTTTGAATTACTCAACACAAAGTCTACAGTGTGGCTTTGGCAGTAGTTCATCCCATTGCAGGAGTAGAATGTTAGAATTTACGGCTGTTGTTTTTGACTTGATTCCCACTCAGACCTCAAAATGGCATGAAAAGAAAGAGGCTTATATGTGCCATCATTTAGTTCCTAATCACACAGCATTTGTACTGACTTTCTGTCATCTTTATTTCCTCTTTGAGGCATACAGAAATCTGTGTGTTGTTAATTTTACCATTACTGAGTTTTTTTTATCTTCCAATCTCTGTGCAGTACTTAAAAAGCATGAGCCAGAAATAGAAGTCGTGCTGTTTCCCCTTAAGCTGATGAGAACAATCCTCCAGGAACTTTTTAAATGGTGTCTAAACAAATCACCCTGTTGTGTTCCAAGATGATATTTGTTAGAATAGATTCTGAGTGATAGTATTTATATGGAAATTCAAGAACCAAAGTTGGCTTAAATGCAATAATGTGGCCAAATGTGCAGCACTTTATGGTCTGAAGGTCTCATGGTCTTTATGGTCACTTTATGGTCTCATGTACATACTCACCCCTCTCTCTCTTGCTCTCTATCATTGTCCTTTTCTCTGGGTCAAGTGACTCAATTAATATGAGTCAGACAGGCATACTCAACAAAAGTGGCCCAAACTCTTAGTGTTTTGTATAAGTTCATAGAAGATCAAATTTAGCATTTAAAAAGATTTCAGGACCATTTAACAGTTTTCATAATCATGTTATAATCAGTTCCAAAATGGTAAAAAGGCTAAAAACTATACATATACATGAGCAGGGTAGGACAAAATTGGCGTACATCACATAGTTTAATGCAGTTATGGTTCCTACATTTATTCCAATTAGTTTGATTTAAGTATTGTGTTTACTTGAGCTTTATAGTTGCATTGTGAGGGTGCATGTAAACATAGTCAATGTAACAAAAAAAAGTAAACAAGATGTAACAAGAAGATTCAGCATGACGAGAGCTTCATCAATTATAATCACATTTTAGTGATTATAAAGTGTGCACTTTGTGTCCTTTCTTGTCTATAATCTATTCAGAATTTGAATAAAAGCCTTGTTTTTCAAGCTGCCAAGAGGACCAATGGCCACATACAAGCTGCAATTCTTCGTTGAGTGACTTCCGCATATAAGCAGGATTCACTCTCAAAATCGCAGTAGATACATCAGTTACCTGATTGTAAAAGATGTTCACTCATAAATTATCACTGTGTCAAAAAGACTGAAGCCCTCTGGGCCCAGGGACGAAAATGAAATAAGAGAAGAATAAAAATGTGACAAAGACAGAGGTAATGTGATGTAATGAATGATTATGGTCAGATAAGCTAGCCCTTAAATGCATGAATGTTTCGCCAATCATGATATTCGTGTCTTTGGAGACCCTTATTTATCCAGCACGGGCGAATCTCTAACTGCTGCAATAGAAAAAAACACACAAAAAAAACACTTGATATTTTAAGGACAATTACAGAAGAATAAAATAAAGCATATTTCGTTACCTTTTGAAACTTGGAAGGGTTCAATTTGAGTAGATGATTTTACCATCCCTGTCATCATCAGAGCGCACTTCCACTGGCTCATATTCGCGATCTCTACCATATTCTCAAAACTATCGTTTTCAATAACTTCAAAATCAATATTTTGATCACTGGCTGCTTATTCCCCACATCCACCATCCAATGACAGTGACATTTATATTTCACTGCATACAGTAATTCCTCTGCAGTAAAGCCATTCAAACCAGTTCTGATGATATTCTTTTGTTTTATGCCTGGGGAAATTTTGAGTGAGACATCACGTCATCATTGTGCATTAAACAGTGCCACCTCGAGGAAGAAAGAATCAGTGCACATTGAGTCATCAGATATTTAGGAATATAGTCGTGCAGGAAAAATATATTTACACATAAAAAAAGTAATCAGAAAACAGGCATTCTTTTATGTTTTATAATTATTTTAGTTATATTGTTTATAATGCATATATTGAGGGATAGCCTACCAAGAAAGTTGATGTCTAACTTCAAAAAAGGAAGGAGGGAGAAGGTGTGATCTCCCGGTTCGCTAAAGACATGAGGTAGCCTATGCATTTAAGGGCTCTAGAAGAGGTAAAAGTTTGTGAACAAACTATGTTAGCCTAGTCTAGAAAGCCTATAGTCTAAAAGTTTTAAATAGTATAATACAATCTCTGGAAATTCCAGAGATCCGAGATTTTGTAACTTAAGTGTAATTTTTTGTGTAACATGACAACACTTTTTAATCATATTTTTATGCTACATTGCTGCCATCTACTGGAAATACAACACTTTTAAAATTTATTTTGAAGATTAAACAGTAGCCTACACTCTTTGCTAATACAGTTTTACAAGAATACCAGATGTAACTATTCTTGATTTTTAATTGTGTTTAATTTATAAAGTGACTTAGGCAGCACCTATATTTTTATAGTTTCACTGGAAACAATTTAAAGTAAGGTTAATTGTCAATGACTAACACTAACAAAAATAATAAATACTGTTACAAATGTATGGTTCATTGTTAGTTCAAGTTAATATTCACTAATGTGAGGCAAGGCGCACCGGGTAAAATCTTGCCTAGGGCAGCAAATTTGCCAGGGCCGGCCCTGCACTAGACCATAAAGACATTGAAATGCTGAGACATACATCTCTGTTAAGTGGTTTTAAAACTTTAAATTATGAAAAATCTATACACCATACAAATACCTGCTTTGTACAGTTTGAATAATAATAAGCACATTAGCTCAAAGGGGAGCTATTATTTATATCAGCTGCCAGAAGTAACTATAGCAGAATATTACAATTAAGTATTTCAATCAACTAATCTGTTTCATAATTTCATATCAACTCTAAGAAATGTTATTTCCATGGCCACAGAAAATAACTTTCTTACAGTACTAAAGCATTAGAGCATGCAGGAAGATCGGCTCGTAAAACTTTCTTTGTTTTGCAAGCAGTGAAAGATCCAAAACTCATGTAATTGTGTTGTAGCTCCTGTAACTCATGTACAGTTTATCTGGTTACTGTGGTAATCAGGGATCTGTTCTGGTCCCACAGAATCTTAGGGTTGGCTTGTTGGGTATGGGGTGTTGGATTTTTGGTTAAATATAACAAACAGTAATGTGTCTGATTTGTCCAGCTGTTGCAATAATAATAATAATAATAGTAATTAGGGCTGTGACGGTGGCAACTTTTTTACTAGTTTACAAGCAGTTTCCTAGTTTACGCTTATTGTCATTAGGATTAATAAATCACTTGAAGCATTCCTTCTGGTACATTTATGGAAACCGCCGGTGTTGCGGTGGTGTAAAAGGGGATATTTCAGTCTGTGTAACGATGCGTGTATTGGAACCTCAAGCCATATGAAGACCCTGAAGCGTTTCCGCTGAGATCGGTACGCATTACAAACCGAACGATTCGTTGGACTAATCCTATATGTAGCAGGAGTCATTGCACTGATCACGTAAAGGTTATTGAGGCGCTGTCAGTGCGATCCACTTCTGGTGAAAGCCATATAGTTTGTGGTTTATACTCGCCGATAAACTTGTCAGCATGTTATAATTAAGCGCACACAAACACACAGCGAGCGGTTCTTACTTTCATCCAAATATGTTTCTACTTCTTGCTGCGAATATTGAGGAAATGACCCATCTCAGTTAGCGGACAGAGGATTTGGTTTTCTAAAATAATGTAAGCTCCGTGTCGCTCTCGAAGTCAGCCATTCACCTTTTCTTAAAACCAGAGAAGGTGAATAGTTCCCTGTTGATATTCTTGTAGCACACTCAAAAAAAATGCGTGGAAAGCATGGACCGAGGCAGCCAGTTTAGTTTAGTGATTTTTCAGGGAGGAACGTTGGAAGTTGTTTTCATTTTAAAAAGCATCTTTGCTGTTTCCACAGCACCAGACAGCACCTCACGTGGCACCTAAGAAAAGGCTTCCTTTTATTTGTTGAACAAGACGCAGAGAAGGTATTTGAGCACTTATTCCTCAGTGTTTGCAAAATTAAACTTAATCCGTATATAATACTGTATGCCAGCCTCATCTTATTCGTTTTTGTTAATAATGCTGGATGATGCAAGCTGCAAAAAAAAAAAAAAAAAAGCGCATACAAAACTTATGCGCACATGGTAGCCTGCATAAAGTGTTTTATTGTTGTTGTGCTTCGCCGATTTAATTAATAATAACAAATAATCCATCTTTTTTGTCTTAAAATGTGAATAGATGCAAGCAAAACAGACTGTCCAATTAGATTTTCTTGTAAAAACTACAGTTCTTTGTTGCGTTATATCTGAAGTCCGGTTTATAATATAGCAAAAGAGGAATTCCCCTTCATAAAACTCAAATCACAAATAATACTAATGACGATTGCGTGTGTGAAAAGAACTTTCGTTACCATATAACTATAAACTATGATATAAGTTAATCAGCATGCATTGATTTATCCCATGTTGTAGCAAAAAATAAATACATTTCTGCGCTAAAATGTTGTGCGCGCCAGCTGCACGTGTGAGAGCAACTGAGAAATGTGTGTGCGTTAGTCGCAAAAGAGAAACCAGTGGGAAGAAATAGAGCCCTGATTTAAAAACGGCATTTCAATTTTAAATTAATGTAGGCCTGTTATATTCTTAAGGGGGGCCATTAGGCCTATTATTAGGGGGTTAGACCATTATGAAGTTACTTTTATGATTAAATTAAAGGAAAAAATAATTTGCCTCATAATTCTGATTCTGACTTCTGAATAATTACCACATAACTACGCGCTGCGAAGATAAGATTATATATTTACTCTATCAATTTAAATGTTTGGAGCAAAAGATTAAAAAGGGTATTTAAAACTGGTCTATTAGGCTATAGGCTACCTACAGCCTGATTAATTATATTCCTATAATTAAAATATTAACTTTAATGCAAAAGCTTTTTTCAAGCACCGACTTTGAACGCAAAAACAACCTGTAATTTTTAACACTAAATAGCTTACATTTCTTCTCTTTTTTTCAGTACTGCGTCTTGGACGGGCCACAAGAGAAATATGCCTTTTTTCTCCTGAAGAAGTTTTATAAATGAAAACAGCTATAGGCTATACTGTTGAAGTAGAAAAAGATTCAATGAGTCTCTCTTTGTCTCAGCGGAGAGAATATGCGATACCGCGTCAGATGCCGAATGGGCGGGTAGCTCCGTCATTACTCAGTCATTCTGTTTTTACTTTAACTTGCTTATAGTGAATGAAGACATGAGTCGCCGTTGAGTACACACGGCTGGGTGACATGACCAGAGATCTGCTCGGCTGGCTCTGGAGATTAGAAGTTCCGGTGTTCGCCCTTCCAGCGATTAACAATATTCTGCCACAAAGCCTACAAATGGCTTCATCCAAAATTGGTTCGCCTTACTCTCGTTCGGCACGAATCCAAAATGTCCCCAGATCGTCACAGCGATGTGTTTTCCTTGGGGACTAGATCCATGGCTGAATCGCGCCGAAATTAACCAATCTAACGGAAATTTTGTGCATTAGAGCATGTGTGCCTCTCTGCGCACGCGCACGTCAGAGAGCACCACCCCTCGCGCCCTCACCGTTTTCTCCTCCGGTGGCAATACAGCGGGGCAAGGTTCTCCGCGGTGACAACCGACCACCGCCGGTGATCCCGCGGTTGTCACGGCCACCGTCACAGCCCTAATAGTAATAATGATTTACATGCGTTTTCCTAGTTAAAATTATTTACTTATAATTAATTTGCATGCTTATTGTCATTAGTAGATTAATAATTACTTCCCACTTGTAGCATTCCTTCTGGTACATTTATGGAAATCTCTGCTTCCGTGTCTGTTTCAGTGAGGATGTGTGTAAAAGGGGTTTCACTGTGATTATTGATATGCGTGGCTCTAAGTGGGACCTGATCAAGCCATTACTGAAGACCCTGCAGGAAGCGTTTCCAGCTGAGATCTGCGTCGCTCTCATCATCAAACCCGACAACTTCTGGCAGAAACAGAAGACCAACTTTGGTAGTGCCAAGTTCACTTTTGAGGTAAAAATGCAGTTATTGAGTAGCTGTCTAGTCCTCTGATCCACTCTCTTGTAGTGAACATACTGCATATAGTTTGTGTGTTGATTTTGCTGTGATAACTTCAGTCTTCATGTTTCCATGTTATAATTAATTTATGGCTCACATCAAACAACAGGCAGGCCGTTCTTACTTTCATCCTAAACTGAAATGTCTGTTTCTACCTTCTTGCTGACAGACTAGCATGGTATCTGTGGAGGGGTTGACCAAGCTCGTTGACCCATCTCAGTTAACAGAGGACTTTGAGGGATCTCTGGAATATAATCATGAGGAATGGATTGAGCTCCGTGTCGCTCTCGAGGAGTTCCTGGCCAGCGCCATTCACCTTCTCTCCCGTCTGGAAGATCTGCAGGAGATCCTGGCTAAGAAAGAGTTCCCTGTGGATGCGGAGGGCTCTCGGAGACTCATCGATGAGCACACTCAGCTCAAGAAGAAGGTGATGAAGGCTCCCGTGGAAGAGCTGGACCACGAGGGCCAGAGACTCTTGCAGTGTATTCGCTCCAGTGATGGCTTCTCAGGGAGGAACTGTATTTCTGGAAGTGCTGACTTCCAGAGTGTGGTTCCAAAGATCGCCAGTCTGCTGGATAAACTCCACAGCACCAGACAGCACCTGCACCAGATGTGGCACCTAAGAAAACTGAAGCTGGATCAGTGTTTCCAGCTCCGATTGTTTGAACAAGACGCAGAGAAGGTAAGTGAGCACTGATTGAACCTGGTATGAGTTGACAAAATTACGACAAGTGTAAGTAAGTCACATTCGTAAGTAAGTAAGCTACATTTCCATCCACATATTTTTATGCGCATTTTGGAATATTGTATAAAAATATGCTGGATGGAAATGCCAAGATGTGCATAAATAAAAAAATTAAAAAGCGCATACAAAACTTATGCGCACATTAGGGGTTGAATGACTTCTGATTTTATAAAGTCGACTTTTATGTGATGAAAGTTGAGTTGACGTCGACTATTCGCCGATGACTTCATTAATGAATAAATAAGCCTGGAGCTGTGACTCAAACACCGTGTGCACAGCTGGCATATGACACAGCACTGCCCACATGGCTATTGCTCCTATAACAACTCATTTTATCAGTTCTTTTGTCTTTGGGTCGTTATATTTCTCACAGATTTCTGCTTGTTCTAAATCAGATACAGATAAAGTAGCACAGTAAAGACTACATTTATATGAATGCATTAGTGAGAGAGCGATTGCGTGTGTGAATTAATTCTACATGGCAGCATCTCTCTACTAGTAGTGAAGCTGTGGGATTTAGTTAAGATGCTAGAACTTTTGAGTTTCAAAGCTATTTTATTGAGCAATCTATTGAGTACATTTCTGCGCTGAATAATTCTGTGCGCGCCAGCTGCACGTGATGTACGAGCTACTGTCTGAAGCCTATGTGTGTGCGTTACAGTGCAGCAGCGCACTAGACTAGAATGGCGATTAACTTACCTGGGCAATAAGCTGTTTAAAACGTGCATTCTCCCGTTCAATTTTAAGCATCCAATAATGTAATCACCAGTGGCGGAGCTAGAGTTTTATACATAAGGGGGGCCAGGGGGTGGCCAAGTCTAATTCAGGGGGTCCATAGACCATGATATAAAATCAGTGCATAACTCCAACCTGGCTTAAAAAAAGCATGAATAAATCCTATGATTGCTGATTACTTCACATTACCCCACATATACATTCCTACCGTAACTTCAAATGTTAGTCTATTTAAACTAATTGATCTTACTTCTATCACCTCATTAACCAGTGGTTGGAGCAAAAGATCTAACATTAACGTGTATGCTTTCAAAATTTAAACTTACTTCAAACAGGGCTGCCAGCCTTTGAGTTCAGCCTGGAGTGAGAATTATTCAGGTACACTACCAGTCAGAAGTTTTAGGACAGTAAGATTTTTGCACAACTCAGTCGTCGCTTTTTGAGGATCCTATGGCGAAACGACCGCTTATATAGCCAGAGCCCATCGGCGGGAACTGGCGGGTATCGTCGCCATAGGTTCGTGCACGCACTGCACGAACCAATAGTCGTGCAACTGCGTGATTAAATAAACTTCAGTTCAGGAGAAAAAAGGCATTTTTTATGCGTCTTATAAGACGCAGTACTCGTTCCTTATCTCAGGGAACGAGGTTACGTAGTAACCGAGTACGTTTCTGTGCTATTGTGGGGCCTAAAACCTGACTGAAATTCTTCATAAATATCATCATGCCTTGAGTGCTTTGTGTGTATTTCTGGTTAACCATGTATAGCCTGGCTTTAAATAAAAATAGTCAGACTTAACGTGAACATTGAATATGAGAAACATTCAAAACATATGGTTTTGATATTATATGAAACTTGGTGGAGTTCCTGATATTTGTACAATATGGCCTAAAAGTAAGATAAAATTCTGATATAATTAAATAATAATAACAGATATAATTAAATAAAATCAATGACAGTATAAGAGATTATTTATATAAAATGGATATCAATTGCAGTTGTCACTCTATATCTGCCATTAGTATGTCTTAGAAAGAATGATATTTAAATGCTTAGATTTATGATCAAAGCTCTGTAGTTTTTATTGTGGGGCCCAAAGATATAATGAAATGCAATACAGTGATGAATGAAAGATGTACAACATTCCTTTAAAAGCTTGATGTATCATATTTTATACTAAGATTCAATAAAAAAGTTGCTTTAGTCTAGTAAGTATTCTCTTGAAATATACAATATACAAGTTGTTCTTATATTTACTTTATAAAAATCATTAAAGATTTCACAGCCACAAGACAATGTCCAAAGGGGGACATTTTTAATAATACTAAAAGGCCTTTTTCTTGTTAAAAAATATATATCAATCAGATGACAGAGGACATGTAGTAGATTGTGGGCAACAGTTTTTCCAGCAAAGTTCTGATCATGTTGATAAAGCAGAGGCCTT
This sequence comes from Ptychobarbus kaznakovi, assembly GCA_027422405.1. Lineage (NCBI taxonomy): Eukaryota > Metazoa > Chordata > Actinopteri > Cypriniformes > Cyprinidae > Ptychobarbus > Ptychobarbus kaznakovi. The sequence continues at coordinate 2,213,454 of CM049804.1, forward strand.
AGAAATTAGCGTGATATTGTAGGCTTTATATGGTTAAAAGTGTGACCTCACACTAACTCCACCCACTTCATGATAGCAGTGAGTTTGGGCTAAATGTTCAGAGATAAGGTAAAGGGCCGGAGGGGCCGCTCACAGGGGCCATCTGATGCTGAGTACGTATAAGTGCTTTGTGTTAATGATTTAATTTAGCTCAGAGCGCAGGTGTTTATTTTTAGCTCCCACACACACAACCTTTCACTCGTCGTGGGTGAACATGATTGAAAATCATTTGTCTGTCAATGTGCCAGGCCTCCTTGTGTCAAAAGGCCAAGAGAGAGCAGTCATTCTGCTAATTAATACCTCTCTAAATACCTCCAACTTCTCTTTGAACGAGCCCAGACCTATTAGATTAAACTGGCCATTTAATGTAATAAGAATGCAGGCAGTCAACTACGTTATCAATTATGCTGTCTCTTAGCTCTTATCTTGATTACAAGCGCAATTAATTTGCAGCTCTAATTAAATATTTATTTAGGAAAGTTATTCGGTATTGGAGGATACATTGTTTATAACTCAGAAGAAGTGGAGGCCATGGCGGTGAAATATGTGGACAGAATTTTACTCTGGTATTTGCATATTTGTTTATTAATCATTATGTTGCATTTCCATCTATTAATTAAATCATTCTTATGAATTAATTAATGCAATGCATAAAGCTTTGATGTGTAAAGTACAGTTTGCAACAGTATAAAATTTAGAATGGATTTGTACATTAATTGTCAATGAAATTTGATTGTCTTATTGTTTGGGCTCCAGGTCGAAGAACTTTTGCAGAAGTCAGCTTTTAGAATTTACCACAGTTTTCTGCATAATTTAGTTATCAAATTTGATCTGAACTTTAATGACTGAGAAAAAAAAATATATATGTTATGGTAAACCCTTAAGATCACATAATTTTTGTCTTGCGATTGCATGTAGCCTATATGATGTCACATGGCAAACTCTGACATTGACAAAAAGGTATTTAGGATGCATATTTTGTTAGAAATGTTGCTAGACGAATGTTCTAGACAATGTAATCCTTTAAAAGGTCCTACAACTGATCGCTGTGCTTTGGCGGAGCAAATTATTAACACATGGATTAATCTAAATTAGACGGGCTGTCATGACAATACAGCAAACGTCCCAGAAAACCAGGCTGATTGTACAAAATAATCCTTCATTTTTCCTACTAAAACACAGAATACTGTTAATCCAATGAAGTCTCCCTCTATTAACACTCTTATCTAAATGGATTCCTTATCGTCTGTTGAAACAAAATGGTTAAGATTTGTACATTTGTCGTTCTGTTATCTGTCCTTAGCCTGGCGTGTGTTTGATTAATTATGCATGTTGTCAAGTTAATAACAAACCCCCAACTGTGGTGGTATGCAAACTTCATAAAGGAATGGTGCAGGATTATATGTAATGACCTTCTGTTCTCGTCTCTCTGTAGATGTTTGACTGGATCAGTCACAATAAGGAATTGTTTCTTCAGAGCCACACAGAAATCGGCGTGAGCTACCAGCATGCTGTGGAGCTGCAGACTCAACACAACCACTTTGCCATGAACTCCATGGTATGTCATGCTGATGCTTTTGGAAGTCTTGCTTATGGGTCTTGAATGCCACTACTTCTTAACTTAAAGTTCAGAGAATTCATAAGTTTTTTGAGTTGGCGATTTCATATGTATTCAAGCATTTATACCAAATCACCAATTCTTTAAATCATAAAATACACTACTTAAGAATTGTCATAAGAGTGTGTCCTTCATACCATTTAAAGGGATAGTTCACTGAAAAAAAATAATTCTGTCATAATTTATTCACTCTTAAAATTTGCGCTCATTGGAACATTAATATTTTCTCATTGTATTTGTCCATGCTTTGAAAAGACACACAACCAAAATTTTCAAGCTTCAAAAAGTTAATGAAGACTCTGTAAAAGTAATCCAAATGAATTGATTGGAATACTCCAAATCTTCAGAAGAGACACAATAAACTTTTTAATGACAGCTTAAGTGTGCTTGCTTGACATACAAAAATCAGTGAGGTTTTTCTTGTGTATCAAGCAAGCACATCATTTGCGCTTCTTTTTAATATATTTGATGAGCTATTGGTACGTTCAAATCATGATGGAAAGATCTTGTTATGTATAAGTTGAACGAACATGAACGTCACCACAAAGTCATAATTACAAGTATGAGTTCCTGAGTTGAGGCATTGGATGCATTGTCTGTATCAATGGTAAATTTCTTAAAACTTAAAGATTTATTTTTCTTTTATAATAAAAAAATTGCATGTACTAATTATATTAGTATTGCACAATAATGTTGTATAAAGGTTATTTTTTACAGCACCTTCATAAAAAGAACAAAACATAAAAAGCTAAAAGCACACCCAATTAAGAATTATTATTAATTCTGTATTAATAATTTTCAAGATGTAGAGTTAAAAAAATCTTGTTTTATTTCACTTTCAAAGTGATTTGAAAGCACGAGAAGTCATAATTTCAACTTCCCCACTCATAAATGCTTCATCAACTTCCCTGATGGACTTAAATGCACAAAATGTATTTACATTGATCAGTGTTTAAATATGAATAAAAATAAAAACCTACAGTAATTCTATTTATCAAATAAAGTGATTGTGTCTCTTTAGAAGGCTTAAAGAAGGATTGAAAAGTTGTATTCATATGGGTTACTTTTACAATGTTTATATGAACATATCAACAGCTTTTTTGGTTGTGTGGACTTTCAATGATGGACAAAAGTGATGAGAGAATATAAAAAATACCACCATTTGTGTTCCAAATATGAATGAAAGTCTAATGGGTTTGAAACAGCACTAAGGTGAGTAAGTTTAGATTTTTGATTCAACTGTCCCCTCAGGAGGGTGGCTGAGCTGGTCCACTTTTCAAAGTTAACCAATTTCCCACAATCATAGCAAAGGTCGTTTACCAGCCTTTCTGCAGCTTATTCAGCCTGATTGGTTCTCTGATGCTCACAGTATGTCATGAAGCTCCTCGTTCAGAGAGCTGTCTTCTGCTCAGCTAGCCAGGATTCCTCCTACCACTTTAATCAACCTCCCAATCATCTGAGCTCAGACACAAACACACTCACGCTGCTCATTCATCCTGCTCTTCTTTATCCCAGCATGATTGTTGTTTTATGCCTCATTAAGCTATGATTACAATACGAGTCCATTTGTGTTCACAGTGTCATTACTCTGATCTAGTTAAATGGAAGGCTTGGTCTGTCGTCAACTCTTTTGTTATTAACACGTTTAAATGGCTAGTTCAGGCTCTAATTGGATTAGCGGTGTTTGAAGCTATATACACACTGTCATTCAAAAGTTTAAGAAACAGTATTATTTTTTATGTTTTTATTTGATAAAAATACAGAAAAAAACTGCAATATTGTGAAATATTTCAATTTATTTCTGTGATGCAAAGCAGATTTTTCATCATTTCAAATAGAATCCTTTTGTAACAATATACATGTCATGAATCAGGTTAGTGGACTTCCGTCCGATTGCCACCAGAGGTCGCTCTTCCATTATACCGACTCTCTCACTACACAGACTTTCATATATCACCAAAGACTACATTTCCCATGCTCCACTTCACTGATTACACTCTCTGCAACCAATGACACACACTATATAACTCTCACTTAGATCATTCTCAGATTGCCTAGTATTGTTTAGCGTTTATCGATCTCCTAGTGATAGCTAGAGTGCGGAGCCATACCGTGTTTTTCTAAATCTAGTTTGTCCTGTTTATTACCTGTTCATCCGTGTCTTGATTCTAGCCTGGTTTACTTAGTCTAGTCTGTTCTCTGCCTGCCTGTCCTGGATTTTAACCTGCCTCGGATTACTCCTTCGTCTCGCCCCGCTTGGATACTGTTCGCCCCTCGTCTGGACTATAGTCTGTTAGCTGGATTACTCCTTCGTCTTGCCCTCCGGATTACATTCGCCGCTGTTTGACCCACACCTGTCCTTGGATTACTCTCTTTACTCTCTCTATTACTGACATTTAACCATGTCGTTGAATAAAGCTTTGCATATGGATCCACACTTCTTTCGTCTCATTCGCCCTGTTACAATACACATATACGTACTTTTGGTAACACTTTATTTAAAGGTGTCCTTGTTACAGGTTACAACCTGTACAATAGGTTGTACTTACTATTATAATAACAATTATGCATAATTACATGCAAGTAACCCTATCCTAACGCTAACCATATACTAAGTACATGAGGTTAATTGATATTACTCAGTACTAAAATGTGTAATTACACTGTAACAAGGACACCTTACAAAAAGTTTAACCATTATTTTTTTTTTTTTTTTTTTTTTTTTATGTTTAATTGATAAAAAGTGATAGTAAAGACTTTTATTGTTAGAAAATATTTATATTTTAAATAAATGCTTTTTGTTGATCAAAGAGTTCTGAGTATCACAGATAAATATTAAGTATTGCAACTGTTTCCAACATTGATAATAAATCAGCATTTTAGAAACATTTCTGAAGGATCATGTGACACTGAAGACTGGAGTAATAATGCTGCTGAAAATTCAGCTTTGATCACAGGAATATGTTTAATTTTAAATATAAAACCATTATTTTAAATTGCAATAATATTTCACAATATTATTTTACTGACTGTACTGTAACACACAACCTCCAATGATTTATTGCTTTATTTAAATGCTCTGAAGTTGGATTCTCACTAGTTTATATGACTTGCTCTTCTGCAATGTTTGTTTGTTTCTCCTGCCTTTACATGTTACGATGCTGTCTAATCTCATGTTTCCCAGAATGCATATGTGAACATAAACCGCATCATGTCGGTGGGGTCACGGCTGTCGGAGGCAGGTCACTACGCGTCTCAGCAGATCAAACAGATCAGCACGCAGCTCGATCAGGAGTGGAAGAGCTTCGCCGCCGCTCTCGATGAACGCAGCACCATCCTCGCCATGTCTGCTGTATTCCATCAGAAATCTGAGCAGGTGCCTGATTTCTTATTTATGATCTGTGTTTTTCATCTGTTGCTCTCAGAACATGCAGGTGGCAGTGGTGTAATAGTTTCTAATGGCCCGTGTCTGTGCAGTTTTTGTCTGGTGTGGAAACTTGGTGTAAGATGTGCAGTGAGGGCGGGCTGCCATCAGAGATGCAGGATCTGGAATTGGCCATTCATCACCATCAGACGCTATATGAACAAGTCACTCAAGCTTATACAGAGGTGAGAACTCAACCTGTTCAGTTCAGTCATGATAGAAAGTCTCTGTGCTTCTGTTACATAATCTGCCTACAGCTGTACTAATGTTGTTTGAACTAGAAGAAATTAGTGAACCAGCCCTAATTAATCTGAAGACACAACAGGAAAACAATGCCATGATGTTGTTGTACTATTTGAGTTCACAGACCTCCACCCCTCAAACTCAGACTGCAGTGTTTTTATGTGTCCTGTGCATGATTGAATGTTCATCCTTGTGTTTCCAAGTCCTCGATCATTTACCCATGACTCTGTTTAATGATCTGACATTAGAGAATGTGCTCTGTTGTAGATCTCATTTAAAACATAGAATAATTCCCAGTCACATTGTTATATTGAGCTCAGTACACAATACAACAATAAGGTTAATTTCACTCATTCAAATATGCACAGGGTTTCTACTGGTATCTCAGTTTCCAACAAATGCCAATGAGCAATGCTGAGTGAGATACATGCTTATAAATAATTTTTTAGGGTTAGTGTTGTTCAGATCACAAACACAAGTTGTACTTGGGTAGTTATGTTTATCGCTTTAGTAGTTATGTTTATCTCATTAAACACTAACACCTTCAGTAATGAAAAGATGACTGAAATGAACTGCTGAAATCCAAAAACTGTTTAATTATTCATACTTAGAATATGACAGCCTTTTAGTGCCATATTAAAAATATCTAAAATTGCAAGATTCAATTCGAAATATTTCAAGAATAAAGTAAAAATTACGCAAATAAAGTCAAAATGTTTCAAGAATGAAGCCGAAATATTTTGAGAATAAAGTTGAGATTACAAGAAAAAAATATCGTATTGCTATGACTTGATAGTGCTCGATAATGTTGACTTTTTTCTCAAAATATTATGACTTTAATCTCGTAATCTTACCATGGCAATACAATTCCGTTGTATTAGAAAGCAATCTTTGAATATGTAAAAATTATATAAACACACACACACACAAAAAGAGACAGTATTTATCCATATTTGGCTGTGGATAGAAAACAACAAACATTGATTCTAGAACTGAGCGTCTCTGACCAATAAAAAAGAAGTTTGTTGTGAATTTAAATTATTTCACACACACAAATTTTAAATAATAATAATAATTTGGTACCATTTCTGTTTGGTCAAAATTATTATAAAGATATTTTAAGCCACCACACAAGAAAAATACACTACAGTTCAAAAGGTTAGGGTCGGAAAGATTTTTTAAATGTTTTTAAAACAAGTCTCCTATGCCCACCAAAGCTGCAATTAGCATTTAACAAAAATACATTAAATATTGTGTTTTTAAATGCTACATTTTGTGGAAACCATGATGCAGTTTTCAGGATTCTTCGAAGATTAGAAAGTTCAAGAGAACAACATGCATTTGAAATAGAAATAATTTGTAAAATTATTATTGTCTTTAATATAACTTTTGCTCAAATGAATGCATCCCTGCTGATTAATAGTTCTTATTTCTTTCTCTCTCTGCAGTTGAGCCAGGATGGTAAGGCTTTGCTGGATGTTCTTCAGCGGCCGTTGAGTCCCGGTAACTCAGAGTCTCTGACTGCAACTGCTAACTACTCTAAAGCTGTGCACTGTATTCTGGACGTAGTCCATGAGGTCCTGCATCACCAGAGACGTCTGGAGAGCATCTGGCAGCACCGTAAAGTCCGTCTTCATCAGAGACTACAGCTCTGTGTCTTTCAGCAGGACGTCCAACAGGTAGATGAATGTTCACATATGTCTAGACTCTCTCAGACTCTCACTAACTTGGAGCTTAGATTCAGCTGTTTTGCATTGTTTTCTTTTGTAATGTACAGTAAACACCAAGCCACATACTGTAAATATGGTAAAGTACTGTGATATGTCAATATACCATGGTACACTCCTGAACAAAATCTTAAGACCAGGGGAAACATTACAAGTATTCACATTTCACATTGGTGGATCGTAAACAAGTTGTAAGTACTGCTTTCAAAATGCTGTAGTCAAAGGCTATGGTCTTAAACTTTTGATCAGCTGATGAACAGCCTGTTTGAGTTTAAATGCAGTTTTAAATAAATTGCCTATTCTCTATTTTTTGTCTCTTGCTCCTGTTTCTTCTTTTGGCATTTTTAAGCAGTACTTACTACTGGTTACGATCCACCAGCGTGAAATGCGAATACTTGTAATGTTTCCCCTGGTCTTAAGATTTTGTTCAGGAGTTCATTACCATCTGATGTCATAATGTTACCATGGTTCCACCCCAGTATTTTAAAGGTGACACATCATGAAAATCTGACTTTTTCCATGATGCAATCGGGTCACCGGTGCATCTACCAATCCAAGAAAATGTGAAAAATTGTTCAATTTCTTTCCCAGCTGTTTACCTTCACAGACATAACCTACTTTTTGTATCTCGTGTGTTTTAACATAAACGTGTGTGTATTCGACAGCTTAAGCACAATGAAAGAAATGAAAGAGAACTTATTTTAGTACTCACATGCCATGGCTGTCACCACTTACGTTCGCTTCGGATGTGTGCGATCAAAAAATGTATATGGTTTAAAACGCATGATTTTAGCACAATAAATATGATAATCAAAACCAAACAGATGTTTGTTTTTTAGCAGAGTATCTGTAAAACCACAACCATCATTGAACAGCAGCTCATTTACATTTAAAGAGACATGCACGAAAACAGCCTGTTTCTGCTTGCACTCAAAATAGGCATTTTCAAAATGATATAATAAATTATCTGTGGGGTATTTTCAGCTGAAACTTCACAGACATACCTCACTGGGGACACCTGAGGCGTATATGTTATAAAAATGGGCATAATAGGTCTCCTTTAATACAAAAAAAGATATCCATAATTTTAAAGTGCAGAATGCTGAATGAGGAAATGTGTCAACAGTTAACCATAAATTTGAAGTTGTACAGTTTTATTCACAGGATGTATTTTTTTTTAGTATTTTCAGTGTTGGATATTTGCCCAGAGGAGTGGTTAATTTCTCTCCATTAGCCTCTTTCAGCGGGTCTGTGGCAGCTCTGGGCCTGGATTCAGCTCAGGCTTTATCAGGCTGGGGGCAGTCCTGCAGACCAGCCAGTAGACCTGGCCAAATCAAGATCTGAACCAGAACCAAAGATATAAAGAGGCAATGAGTTCAAACCCAGCCCAAACGGGGGCCAGATTCAGGCCAACCACAGGCCAAATGCAGGGCAGAGAGCAGCACAGAAGATACCCTTCATTACACTGACCATAAAACAATCATTACTGCACATCTGTATCAGTTTGATCAGTTTGACTTCTGTATCATTATGAGCACTGCATTGGTTGCTTTTAGTCCTCTCTATTCTCTCTTCTTAACCTTCTGAATCCAGAGTGATAAAATTCACTTGTAGTGTACGTAAAATCTTAAAAGCATATACTGTATTTGGGGTAAATAAACAAAAAACTCCTAAGCACACTTAAAGAAAGCACACTTTCATGACTGTTCCTTAACACACTTTTAAACATGCACTTTGTAATAATTTCAAATCTAAGGTTTTACTTTACAGTACATTTTCATTACGCACTTATTTTGATTCAATAATGTATTGAAAGTAAATATATCTCAAATGTACTAAACTACGACTTTACCTTACTTATGTGCAATAAAAAATATTTTTTTGAATATAAGACAAAAACATTTCAATAGAAATGACAAAGTATGTTTTTGTAAATTTGGCTTTAAATATCTTTAGTTAAATGCTTGTCAATACATTCGGCATTACACTTTATTTATTTATTTTATTTATTTAGTCATTTAGCAGACATTACACTTAACCATATTTCGGAGATAATTTTAGTAATTATGAAATTATTTATAAAGATGTACTTAAATCCTACTTAAAGGTTAGTTCACCCAAAAATGTTAATTACCCTGTTATTTACTTACCCTCAAACCATCCTACGTGTATATGACTTTCTTCTTTCAGACGAATCTAATCAGAGTTATATAAAAAATTGTCCTGGCTCTTCTAGGCTCTATAATTGCAGTAAGCGGGTGTTTCTGTTACACAGTCCATAAAACATAAAATAAAGTGAACTAATCCATAAAAAAACATGTCCCACACGGCTCCGGGGGATGAATGAAAGCCTCCTGTTGCGAATCCTTGTGTTTTGTAATAAAAATATCCATATTTCAAATGTAACAAACACATCTCTCTCACTTCATCTAACTGTCATAAGCCCTTCCGGCGGATGACATAGGACGCCAGCGTTGCGTGATTAGTGACGAGCGCAGAGAGAGAACAAAATAAAACGCCGGTCACGAATTAGAAGCACAAAATGAGGATTTGTAAAGCAAAATGTCGGAGGATTTCAATATTAGCCGAGGAGACTGGTTTTCCTTTGGTAAAGTAAGGAAACTTTGTTTCCCTTGCTCCTATAAACAAACATTGTTTTTTGTGAGACTCACACGTGCTGCGCTGCGCTGGCGTCCTACATCTCTCGTGAACGCGCGTATGACAGATAGCTGGTTACACAAAACTGTTTATATCATTTTACAGTTTTTTACAATCATTTTTGCACTAATAAAAGAGAACAGGCTTCATGTTAAAACTTTGCATATGCGTTCATTCTTTAGAAACTTGCATTTGCAGAGTCGGTTTCAAAATACTAATTCATTATGAAATACATAGGAACTAGGAACTATCATAGGATTAGTTTAGATCACCCAAACAGTACCATTATTTGTAACAACAGGTTCAAATCACTGTACAGCTTTCAATGTTCCACATTTAAACATTGAAAAATATTAGAGAGTAAAGTACAGACACTGAATCATTAAACAATATTGCTTTAGATAAGAAAAAAAAGGAGGCTAAAACTCAGTAGGCCTCAGTAAAATGTCAACTAGTGTCAGGGATCTGTCACTTCGGTCTAGTGTTATTCATGGTTTTGTGCAGAGTCCTGATACTGCATGTCCTGTTTTCAGTGAGCGCGCGTTCGAGTGTGCTCGAGCCGTGCGCTCTCTCGTCTGCGTACCTTGTTTCGTGTTGGAGCGTGGTGTTCGGATCCCGGCACTCATGTCTTGAGTTTCGGTTTCGTGTCGGGGTTCGGACACTCGCGCTCCGTTTTCTGTCATTGTGTGAGTGCGCGGTCTCGAGTTTGCTCGACTGCGCGCTCTCCTGTCCACGTGTGTTTTGTTGTGTTGCACGCAGTTCGTGTTTCTATCGGCTGTGTGCATTCATGTTATATCTTGTGCTGTGTGGCACGCAGCTTGTGTATTTCATTGGCTGTGTGCTTTCATGTTGTCATGTCTTGTGTGAACACATGGCTTATGAGTTTTCTCATTATCTGCGTGTTCGTGTCTTGTTTTGCACATGGCTGGTGAATTGTTTGCTGGCCATGTGCTTGTGTTTTTGTTTTGTGTGAGCACGTGGCTTCTGTCCTAGTTTTCTGTGTGCCATGTGCTCTCATGTCAATATGTCTTGACCCCACCCATCTTGTTACCTGTTTATTGATTAATTTTCCCCAGCTGCTCTCCCTCGTTACCCTCCTCATTTGCTCCCTTTATAATCTCCTTGTGTTTGCAGTTCCGTGTGGGTTCGTTGCCATATGTTGGTTCGCCGTCGTACGTCTTGTGTCCTGTCCTGTCCTGCCTTGTCCAGCCTTGCCTGCTTGCCAGTTTGTTTTTCCTCTACGGGGTTGTTTTTGTTTGTTTTATTTATTATTTATTAATAAAAAGCCCGTTTTCCTCCTGCAATTGGGTCCTCGCTCTCTTCCCTTCCACCAAACCTGTCAGAACGAACCCACCATGAAGAGGACCCAGCGGAGGAAGGGCTTGCACCGTCCACCACCAGCCTCCACACTGTCCAGCCCCCTCTACGAGTGCATCCTCCAGTTCAAGGCCCTGAGCTCCTTCCGTCAGCAGGGCACTAATGTAAGGATGTTTGCCCAGGAGTTCAGCGATGCAGCAGAGGGGTTGGGGTTCAACCATGCGGCACTGAAGGACCTATTCAACAGTGACCTTGATGAGCCCCTCAACTGGTGGAGGATGAGGGGGCTGGATCACCTCTCGTTTGGGGAATTTGTGGAGTTCCTGGCTCGTTCCTCAGCGAAGGAGGCTGGAGTGCCCCAGGTGGCGGCCGACGAAGCTGCAGAGCCTCCAGTGGTGGCCGAGGAAGCTGTAGCACCCCCAGTGGCGGCTGACGAAGCGGCTGCACCCCCAGTGGCGGCTGACGAAGCTGCAGCACCCCCAGTTGTGGTCGACGGAGCTGCAGCGCCCCCAGTGGTGGCCGAAGAAGCTGCGGCAGAGCCGGCCTGGTCTGTCCCTCCGGTCCCGCCCTGGTCATACTTCAGGGTTCTAACCTTCATCAGGTTTTATAGCCTTGACCTTGATGCCACTCATGGCTCCTTTGGTCTCTCAGCCTAGCTGTACCATTCCAAACTAGGCAGGTATTTGTCAGTCAGTATGGTGGCATGGGCATACTCGCTCCCAAAGCGTTTCTCGTTGCCATACTTCCTGCATCCCTACGAGCGCTACCTTCACTCTCCAAAGCTGTCGCTGTCTCCACCGCACATGCTTTTATACTTCCTGGTTGCTAAGTCATCCCCGCCGGTGACATCACCCCGGAATTCCCTCGGACAGATTACACACGTTTCAGAGCGTGGGAACACAGGGGTGTTCCCGAAGCAATTCTCGACGCAGCGTCTTATTCCCTCGGGAGACCATGGTTACATACGTAACCTGGGACGTTCATTTCACTCTTAACTATATTATTTCCAGTTCCTGCATAATGAAAATATTACTGAAAAATACTTATGTAACACATTATTGTAAAACATTTATGAAGTAATCTAAAACAGATTTCAGTTTTTAGAAAAAAGCTGTTTATTATGTAGTTCTTCTTTTTATTTCAACAGAACCCATGGATACATGGATATACATGTTTTTTTCTGCACAAATTCAGATGCAGTTGGTAATGATGATATCAAATGTATTGTATTCCAGGTGATGGAATGTGTTTCAGATCTGTACACCCATTGCTTTGTAGATTTATCAAGGAAATAATTTTTTTTTTTTATTGCATTCGATGAGTGTTTAAAGATTATCTTTTTTAAATGTAATTATCTGTCCTGCTGATTGGTTAAAGCATCAGATTTTCTTTTATGCGTCAATTGGTGATTGGTGGAGTTAGATTTCAACCTTCAAACGCTGAGAAGGTTAAACACGCTAAACACTGTAAACAAACATACGGCTCTGATAAACCTGGATCGTTGATTTGAATGAGATATCAACATACTGGATCTTTTCTGAGAGGCAGATTGTTATTATTACCCATATTTGGTGATGTTAGTTTGCCTCACCCTGAGATGTTTGCAATTCTTGAGTAGTGGAGAGGTGGCCAAATGTCTTGAAGTGTGCAGTTAAATACAGGTAATGAGTAGGTTGAGTTATTTAGAGTAAATGAACATACCTCCCACACATGTACACAGTACAAGTCCTGTTTGTGTACAAATGCTACTAGTTGCAGTTTAAGGAATAGTTCACCACAAAAATGAGTGTGTATCCTGAAAATGTTCTTTTTAGAGCTTGAGAGTCAACATTATACTAAACAGAATTTTTTTTGAGGAATGCTCATTTCTGGATGAGCTGTTTCTTTAAAAACACTCTTGTGCCTGTCTGCATTCAACACTCTGTTCCTTAGAGCTCTTCCTATGATCTGTGCCTCCGTCTGTGGCATTCAGATGCCTGTTTTGATAAGATCAGAGCAGTTCTCCTGTGTTATCTCTTCTTCTTTCTGGGGTTAGTGGTGAATTGGTTGTGGTTAGTAGTGAGTCATGAGGTTATCAGCAGAACACACAAGTGCTCTTGACTCGGTTACCTGGGAAACCATGATAACTGGAGTAAATTAAGGTTGTGAGTCATAGCAGGACAGACTGTTGGAGACTGACTCTTTACAGCCATGAGATCCCGTTCCATTATAGTTTGCTATCAGTCTGACATTATACATCTTAGAGACTCTTTTTTTTTACACATTCTTTAATTTTCCTGTGTTTTTCTGGTAAAGATCAAAATGGTTTCTTGACATTTATTTTAGACCACATAATGTCATCATTTACAACATTCAATTGCATTTATTAGGGCAACCCCAAGGGTAAATTATGTGCTATTTGTGTCTGATCTATTAATCCTTTTCTTGTTCTTCTTTTTCTTCTTGTTCAGTTTTAACTAAATATATACATTTATTTATTTAGTTAGTTGCAAATGTCAGGTTGCTATAACTAATAACTTCTAATCTAAAATTGCTATTATTTATATATATATATATATATATATATATATATATATATATGGTGTTTTTTGTGTTTCTTATTTTTGGTAACACTTTAGGGACCAATTCTCACTATGAACTAGTTGCTTAATCGCTTGCATATTTCTAGCATATTGGCTGTTTATTGGTTATTATAAAGCACATATTATTGCCTTATTATGCATGACCATATTCTACATCCCTAATCCTACCCAATACCTAAACTAAACAACTACCGTACCAACTTTTAATGAGCAGCAAATTAGGAGTTTATTGAGGCAAATTCATAGTTAATTGTTTGTTAATAGTGAGAATTGGACCTTAAAATAAATTGTGACCTTATTGTGATTTTAGGTCAAACAATATCATAATTTAACCTTGCTCTTTAAACCAATTGATAGTTTATAGTCATTAAATCAAAATAAAACGAATCAATTTGTTAAAGAACTTGACACATGCATTTTATATGGAAGCTTGTTTCTAACATGAAATCAAAAATGAAAGAGGTAATTGTGACTTATCTCACAATTCTAAATTTATTTCTTATAAATTTAGCTTTTTTTCCTTACAATTATGAGAAAAAAGATTTCTGAGAAAAAATGTCACCATTGTGAGATCTAAACTTTCAACTGTGAGATGTAAACCCGCAACTCTGAGAAAGAAGTCAGAACTGTGACATTTAAATTCACAATTACGGGTTTATACCTAACAATTGTGAGATTGTAACTCAGAACTGTGAGGAAAAAAAGTAAGAATGTTTAGATTTGCACCTGCAAATGTGAGAAAAAAAGTCAGAATTCAGTCAGAAGAGATAAAAGGTTGCAACTATGCGCTAGGTTGTGTAAATAAGCTCCCAGAATTTTCCTTATCATCATCTTGGACATCCTTATCTGTCATTGCCCCCTAAAACAGGAGAAATTGTTGCAGTTCTGAATCTTTACGAAATACTCCATCCTGTTCAGTTTATTATGTCTTTTCCTTGATTATTTCTTGTACTTGATTATTATCTTAATTTTGATTTGCTTTATGTAAACAGCCATTAAAAACATAATCAACAGTTTAATGAAGACAGATTTCTGGAGTCAACCATATTGCAAGTCACAATGACTGATAGTCGAACACAAATGCCTGATTGTTTTTCAAATTATGAGTTGATTTATTTGGCCAAACAGGTGTTTGGACTCATTGATATAATGGGTGTCATCTGTGAACTCCAGACCGTTGCCTTGAGCAGCGTATCCTGTGATGGACTCATCACATAGAGCTATATTTATCTCATCAGCCTCTGTTAATGTGTGTGTGAAAGAAGGAAGCTGTTTTTAAAATATGCACTGGACGCTATAATCATTGTAGCAGAAACATTGACGCAATTGTGTACATGTTTGATTATCATTGTATCACTTGCAAACACGCAAAGTGTAGTAGAAGAATACCTATTACAGAAGATACCATGACTGTAACTGGAAAAATGTGGTCAGATGCTTGGTGGTAGTTTCTAAAATTAAATAAATTAGATAGATTTTGGTTTCAGTATTTAACTAACCCATCTGAACAAACATATCTTATGTTGTACACCAAGTGCAGTGACAAATCCAGGTTCTTACATGGTACACGTAGTAAGGGTAGTAAGCCACATTCTAAATGTATTGCAGAGGATTGAAAGAACTGGCTGGAAGACTTGCCCAGGGAGCATTGCAATAGTCTAGCCTGGACATAATAAGAGCTTGAACAAAGAGTTGATAGAAAGGGCCTTATCTTCCTAATGTTGTATAAGCATTCAGAAAGAAATGTCTGCTAGACATGCTGAGATGCGAGCAGCTATTGTCGGATAATCAGAATTAAATGAGAGGTAGAGTTGAGAGTCATTAGCATAGCAGTGATATGAAAAGCCATGTTTCTGAATGACAGGAAGCTAGTGATGCCATGTAGAGAAGAGAAGTGGTCCAAGAAGCCCCGAGGCACCCCAGTAGCTAGATATTGTGACTTACATACCTCACCCCTCTAGGTTACTGTACCTTAAGGAAATTTAGGAGAAATATAAAAGACAAAGTTGACATGTAAATTAATCTAAACTGACAACTCCATTAAGTCTTCTTTTTATGTACAAATAAATATATGCACAAATACATTAATATTAAGCAGTTTGTTCTCTGGTTATATGTTTATAACCTTTTCTCAGTGTTTAGTTTGAGAGTGGCAACTGTACTGGAGCACTACATGTTGACTGTGACATTTCTATCAATCTAATCGGAGGATGTTGTTGGAGGAATGTTATTGGTAAAACACTGTCCTTAGGGATGAGGATAAAGTGTCTTTGAATCACTTCTGGACAGAAGACCAATGCTGATTGATCACTCTCTCTTCATATGCCCATGAGAGTATACGAGCAGTCACAGGCACTGAGCATTAGCCTGTGTGTGTTTTCCTAAATAACTGCCTTTATATGTGTCACATCAATTAAATAGACTAATGAAAACAGAAGCTTACTTGACTCTCTTTCAGCTCTGTGTTCTTTCTTTTTTGTCATGTTCTGAATGGGTTGTGTGTTTGTATTTTGCAGGTGATTGACTGGATAGAGAATCATGGAGAGGCTTTCCTTAGTAAACACACAGGTGTGGGCAAATCCCTACACAGAGCCAGAGCCCTGCAGAAACGCCACGATGACTTTGAGGAGGTGGCACAGGTGAGACAACAGCTGCATCTGATCAGATTCATCCAAACCAGACCTAGTCAAGGCAGTCCTCCACTGCCAATCAGACTAATCCACATCATTCTTATCTAAACCACTTATTTTTAGATTGAATCATTCACTTAGATCCATCTAACTGCAAATAACTGCAAACAAGCAAATAAACGGTTTCTCAGACATTGTGAGTAGTACCAGCAGGTCTCAGTGGCCTCAGAAGTACATCCATTAAACAGGTTTAAAAAAGTTTTAAGAAAACATGGAAAATAAAATGTATTTAATAGTCAGTTAATTATTCAAATTTATTTAACAAACAACACTCAAATAACAACTAGTAAAAAGTAATGTATAAATATTTAAATTGCACATAATGCAGTTTTTATATCAACTTTTTAATTATGTATTTATGTTTCAACTTGTATGTTTTCACTTTGTTGTTAAAATAAATTAAATTTACATGTATACCATTTAAACAGTGGTTGTAATGAAGACTTGTTTTCATGACAGACTTATTCAAATATATATTAAATGATAAAGACGATAGGTTAAGTAAAAAAATAATGAATACCTAATATAGTTCATGTATTTTGCAAAATGACTAACAATCACAGAGCAGCATTCATTAAACTTCAGTTAATGATTTTAATCTTACAAAACAATTTTGACCAAAACCAAAGACTGATTTGTGGCCAAATATTACTGAACTTTCGTTGTATTACTAGTCAATTGTGTTGCGGTGGATGAAGCATAGCTCCAAGAAATCACTTTCAAACCAAGCAGCTTTCTGGTGGTCAATATGGTTAATCCGCATGATCAATTTGAACGGGTTGCAAGCTCTGCATAGGGAAATATAAAAAAATGGGAAATCTTTTCTTCCTCACATGAAATTTCCAATCACATGTTTTGCAATTAAAATGACTAGATTGAATTACATTGAATCACATCTGTGCACAGGGTCGTCTAAATGTTAACGACTGGCCCATTGTTTACAATTTAGGAATCGGCCAATCTGAAACCTGCCAAAAATCCTAATCAAAGCAGAAAATACTTGAATTTAAAATAACAGAATATACTTAAAATTTATATTATTGACATTCTCTTAAGTATCTCAAACAAAAAATTCAGTGTTATGAACCATGCAATTTTTTTTAAAAACATGGCTTAGTTTCCATATGGGCTGATAAAACATAACTCTAAATGGCCATTGGCTATGCTGTTTGAGCCTGAGACTATACAAATTGACTGTCAGAATGTTTTTGTACAGAGCACTGTTAACAAACGAAAACTCAGATTAACATGGAAGAGATTTGATTTATCGCTTATCATGATGTGCCTAGTTTAGTCACAGTCTAACTGTACAATTGGAATCAGATGCTGTCAAATGTAAGCCTGGGTCTTGTGTGTCCCACTAGCACACATCTGCTGTGACTCCTGCCATGCAAATCACGTTTCTATCATGAGCATTTCCCATACTGCACAAATCTCAAACAGACCCCACTAGCCACAAGAAGACAATCCTCTGGATAATTACAGGAAGAGTATTTTAGTGTCTGTCCCTTTATTGACATTTTATCAAATTATGTTGTAAAGATGTCAGCATATGCAGTGGTGGTAGCGCAGCGGACACAAGAGCCTCAGAGGACATCCCACACTTCAACTCTATCAAAAGAGCTTTACAGATGGTTTCCTTTACTGGATGGGCAATGAGTTCAGAATGTATTGTATACTTTGACTATAAAGCAGTTTCAAACGACTCAATGTTACAGTTCATCCTAAGTATTTGCAAGTAACTTATAAACAGAAGTGTGAATATTCACACTAGATATATTGTGTTGTTGTAGATTCATCTCTGGAAAGAGTAGTGTGGAAATACTGGTCTCTTTTTGGGTTTGGAAGAGAGATGTGTCTTTTCAGGCTGTTGTTTCTGTTGCACACAAGACAAAGGACAAGTAAACATGATTGAATACTGATTTTATTGGAGTACCGCCACATGCCTCCCTCATACTATACTGTTGAACAAAGGAAGCTACTGGACTACTGGACTTTATATGTTGATTCTAATTTTTGATGGCAAGTATAGCAGATACAATGCATTAGGGACATATTTCACACTATTATATATTTTTAGTTCACTTATAATATTAGTCAAGGTTTATAGCACTAAAAATAGCCGTAATTCAGTTAGTCATCACTAGTACACACCACTTACTGACCCTAAGAATAAAAAAAATACTGTTTTTGCTGCTGTAACATTAAGACTTCTGTATGAAAACATCCTCTATTGTGATTGGATAACCTCTGCGTTCCAATGTCATTATACTCTTTTGCAACAGTCGAGTTCCCTAAGTCAAAATCACATTATTTTCTCCATGGTGAAACTGATTTTTAGCCTTTCATAAGCTCTGTCATTAAGTGATGATATGCATACTACCATTCCGTCCTTCAGATGAGACGTTAAACCGAGGTCCTGACTCCCTGTGGTCATTAAAAATCCCAGGATGTCTTTCGAAAAGAGTAGAGGTGTGACCTCGGCATCCTGGCCCAATTCGCCCATTGGCCTCTGACCATCATGGCCTCCTAACAATCCCCATATCTGCTGATTGGCTTCATCACTCTGTCTCCTCTCCACCAGTAAGCTGGTGTGTGGTGAACATTCTGGCGCACTATGGCAGCCGTTGCTTCATCCAGGTGGATGCTGCACACTGGTGGTGGATGAGGGGATACCCCCTGACAATGTAGAGCACTTTGAGTGTTTAGAAAAGCGTTATATAAATGTTATGATTATTATTATTATTATTACTTTTATTCAGTAAGGAGGGATTAAATTGATTAAAAGTGACATTAAACACATTTTGTAATGTTACTTTTTATTATTGATTATAATAAGAAATGTTTCTTGAGCTGCAATTAGAACGAATTCTAAAGAATCGTGAAGACTGGAGTAATTATGCTTAACAATTAGCTTTAACATCACAGGAATAAATTACATTTCAAAATATATTAAAGAAATCAGTTATTAGAAATAACTAGATATCAGTTTTTGTATTATAAGTATTAAATAAATGCAGCCTTGGTGAGCATAAGAGACTTTGGTCACACATTAGTTTAGTGACTAATTCTCACTATTAACTATTAACTATGACTTTTGCCTCAATAAACTCCTACGTTACTGCTTATTAATAGTCAATAAGTTAGTTTTTAAGTTTAGGTATGGGGTAGGGTTAACAGGTCTAAAATATGGTCATTCAGAATAATACATTAATATGTGCTTTATAAGTGCTAATAAACAGTAATATGCATGCTAATAAGCAACTCGTTAATAGTGAGAATTGGTCCCTAAACTGAAGTGTTACCGAGTCAGTTTGTAAGTCATGTTGGCCAAATTACCAGTGAAGAACTACATGACCCATAATCTAAAATTAACCATTCGGGGTGTGTTTCCCGTCTTAGATCGCAAACATCATCGCTAATTTACTTGGTTGAACTACAGCTCTCAACTTGTTGTTAGAAGCATACTTTGACATGTGGACCTCTAGAGATCATGCTCTTGGGCACAACAAGCAAGTTAACATGATTAATTAGTAGAAGTTATTACTTCACCACATGTGCGTGCATAATGTAATTAATAATAGTTCTATATTGTTGAACCAATGTGGTTCAAACGACAGAGATATGACCATGTTCTGGAAATAGTTATGACTAGCTATTTAGTTTCTACTACGATGCATCTTACTACACTTTTTAAGCAGTGAATTACTTCATTGTACAGGAAATGTTAGAATCTAACTACTCAATGCTGTCATGTACAAACTGGACAAATTTTAGTTGAATTCACACTTTTTGTCATCTTAAACAGGATTAGATCCTGCTGAACTGATATTTGTTAAATAAAGGGATGTTAAATACATTGCACGGTATTAATCTGACAGTGCACAGAAGAGATGAAGATCACTGGCCACTAAGCCCTGCCTCTCTCATCCACATAATTCCCCTGAGATGAATAATCCATAATAGCCCAGATGACAGATCGTGAGTCTCAGTGTCATGAGAAGGGCTCGAGACAATCTGACTCCGTCTAAATAAGCCAAAGGGATTTGTTTTGGCTCAGCCATTATTGGTTACCAGCGAGACATATGCAGCTTTTGATATTCTGACATCTGCTTATCAGACATATAATATCTAAGAACAGACTGAGGAAGATGAAGAGATGAGACAAAAAAAACACCTCTTGACACTTTCAGGCCAAATGCTTATAGAGTGATGGATTCATGTCTAATTTGTCTGTGTGTGTTGTGTGTGTGTGTGTGTGTGTGTGTGTGTGTGTGTGTGTGTGTGTGTGTGTGTGTGTGTGTGTGTGTGTGTGTGTGTGTGTGTGTGTGTGTGTGTGTGTGTGTGTGTGTGTGTGTGTGTGTGTGTGTGTGTGTGTGTGTGTGTGTGTGTGTGTGTGTGTGTGTGTGTGTGTGTGTGTGTGTGTGTGTGTGTGTGTGTGTGTGTGTGTGTGTGTGTGATCAAGAGGAAATCAGGAATGCAGTGTATATAATATATTTTTAGTGCTGTTAACCCCAAACCAGAGGTGGAAATAGTACGAAAATATTCTACTCAAGTAAAAGTACTATTACATTAATTAAATTTTACTTAAGTACAAGTAAAAGTACCAGTCTAAAAATCTACTCAAGTACAAGTAAAAAGTAGCTCATTTAAAATTTACTCGGATTAAAAATTACTTAGTTACATTTTAACAGTGGGAGGGAGGGAGGCAAACATGTTATAGGCCAAGGGTATCAAACTCCGTTCCTGGGGGGGCCACAACCCTGCACAGGTTAGATATAACCCTAATTAAACACATCTGATCCAGCTAAACTAATCATTTAGGATTATTTGAAAACTACATGGTATGTGTGTTGGATCAGGGTTGGAACTAAACTCTGCAGGGCTGCGGCCCTCCAGGAACTGAGTTTGACACACCTGGGATAGGCCTATAAATCTCAAACTAATTGTTTTTAATTAAAGGAATTGGTAATTTAGAATAATAACACATTTGGGCTGTTACCAGGCAAATTAAATCAGCATCAACTAAATTTATATTTGCAGTGCAGAGGAAACACAGAAGCTTCATCTGAAGTGGCATAGATGTATTTACACACTGACATGAATGCATTTAGCCTGCAGTTACAAATACAGAAATAATGTTTTGAGAAATAAGACATAAAATGTTGAATACTCATTTGAAATTATAAAAAAAAAATAAAAATCTAATATTCTTTAAATGTGAAATTAAAACTGCCATTAGGTGTCAGCAAGTCACTCTTAAGAGAGTCATTGCGATTGAACTGAATCATTTAAACAGTTGATTCATTCAAAAACGAAACACTGTCATGTTTATTTTTTTCAAAAATAAGCCATCTATCATGACTAAAGATATTTCTCTGTATCCCAGTGGATTTATTGCTTGATTTGTTGTTACTGAACAGAGGAAAATTATGGCATCAGTGTTCAGGACAAAAGCCATGAGAGAGGATGCTATCAACATACTTAGAGGTGACAATAATCATCAAACTCACAAAATGTAAGCACGAGATGTATAAGACACATTAATTCACTGACCTCTCCTGACAGCGCCTTACCTTGCATCTGACAGTGAGGAATCGAGGGGTAAAGATGCTCCTGTCCCAGCAGCCAGTACGCCGCTATTCCTCTGTTTTTGGCTGTGTTAGGGCCACATGGTGATAATCCGTGATAAGTGCTGGATTGATTAACAATGTGTCTTGGCTTTTCTGTAACACTTTAGTATAGGGACCAATTCTCACTATTAACTTGTTGATTATTAGCATGCCTGTTAATAATATTTTGGCACATAATAATATGTGACCCTCTGTAAAACCAGGCTAAAGTCTAAAAATCTAATTCTGAGATAACGAGCATCAAAATTTGATTGCAAGCATTAATTTAACTATGATTTCAATCTTTGACATGGCCTTACTCAGTCAATATTAAAGATACCAATAATATATTTTCACATAATGTTCTTTACAATATGCAGGATGATTTTATGCAGAAAATAGTACATCTAAAAACAAATACTTTAGCTGGTTTTTCACAGAGAGGGTCACATATATTGGCACTGTTAACAATATAAAAGCACATGAATGATTGAATGAATGAATGATTCATATAAATGACATTTATATAGCACTTTATTGTGCATTGTTGTACACCCAAAACGCTTTAAAATCATGTGGGGGGGTCTCTCCTCAACCACCACCAGTGTGCAACATTCATTTGGATGATGCGACGGCTGCCACAGGACAACGGCGCCAGTGCGCTCACCACAAACCAGCTACAGGTGGAGAGGAGAGAGAGTCATAGAGCCAATCAGGTGGATGGGGATTATTAGGAGGCCATGATTGTCAAGGGCCAGTGGTGGGAATTTGGCCAGGACACCGGGGTTATACCCCTACTCTTTTTACGAGAAGTGCCATGGGATTTTTAATGACCACAGAGAGTCAAGACCTCGGTTTAACGTCTCATCCGAAAGACGGTGCTTTTTTTTGACATTATATTGTCCCCGTCACGATACTGGGGCGTTAGGACCCACACAGACCACAGAGTGAGCACCTCCTGCTAGCCTCACTAACACCTCTCCCTGCACATGTTCTGCATGACCATATTCTACATCCATAATCCTTCCCAATACCTAAACTTAACAACTACCTTACTAACTATTAATAAGCAGCAAATTATTACTTTATTGAGGCAAAAATTATAGTTAATGATTTGTTAATAGCGAGAATTGGACCTTAAAATGAAGTCTGACTGGCTTTAATAGGAAATTGTTGATTTAATTTCCTTATTTTATACCAGAAGGCCTTAATCAGGACATGCATACAGGTATTTATATGTATTGATGTATATCATGAATAATTTTGGGGTGGATAAGCTTTTAGAATATTCTCTTATGGTCTCCAATGTTACATTTACTCGTAATTTTTTTTAAATATAAAATAAAACAAAATACTCCGTAAAACAGTACTATTGTGAAATTTACAATAATGGTATTCCCGTGATCAAAGCTGAATTTCCAGCATCATTACTCCAGTCTTCAGTGTCTCGTGATAGTTCAGAAATAATTATAATATGCTGATTTTCTGCTCAAGAAACATTTCTGATTATTAGCAATGTTGAAAACAGTTGTAGTAATTTTTGTTTTCAGGATTCTCTGATGAATATAAAGTTTGAAAGAATAGCATTTATTGAAATACAATTGTGTATCAGTGAAAAAAAATATGTTTTATGTGTAATTTATCTTTTTTATTATTGCTGCAAGAACTCATGAGTAAATTTATAAGTATATCTTGAACTAAATTTAAAAAAAGTAAATAAATAAACAAGTGCTACAAAAGTAGTAATGAATGTGGTCCATTTAAATGACAAATGAGAAGCCATTCATCCCAATACCCATCACCATTCATCGAACATCATTGCAGTCACTTTATTTTGCTCTGGACAGGTATTAATATTGAGAACAACATCTGAACTCAATTTAACTATATTACAACACTAACTTTGCAACACTGACCCTGTTATTGAACTGAATTGAATCAAACTGAAATGAGCTAAATAATGACTATTTTCTTCTGTAGAGTTGAAATTTAATTTGTTTCATAATTGATTAATTTTACAACAGTAACACTGTTATTTTCCTTTGTACTACTGTGAATCTGGTTTAAAACAATCTGTATTTTGTCTAAATAAATGTGACTAATATTATGTCAGTATCTGAATGTTAACATTTATTGATCAAGCTTTGCCTTGTCTTTTCTCTCCCGGATCAGAACACCTACACTAATGCAGATAAACTCCTGGAAGCGGCCGAGCAGTTGGCCCAGACGGGCGAGTGTGACCCTGAGGAGATCTATAAGGCAGCGCGACACCTGGAGGTCAGGATCCAGGACTTCGTCAGGAGAGTGGAACAAAGAAAACTACTGCTGGACATGTCTGTCTCCTTCCACACGCACACTAAAGAGGTAAGACTGACACACATACCAGGTGGATTACAGAGGAATGCTGGGAGGTTTTTCTGAGCAGTGCCAGATGTGCTAGAAGAAACACGCTGTTTACCTCTCCAGATGCCAATCAGGACCTTGTGTGAAACGCTAAACGCTTTTGCCATTACAGAATTCTTGACATGTTTAAGGCTTGTTGCTGCAGCAGTCAATAGCAGTGATTATTAGTGATTTATTATGCAGTAATGTGATATCACGCTACATCCATCACCTCATGCACCCTGCGTTTGAGAAGGACAGAGAGTGTAAATATGTTGGTGGGTTAAGTGGCACAATCCATCTTTCTGGGGGGGGGGTGTATGGCAATTGTAGGAGTGTGGTTTTCTCACGACTGACTCTGATATCCTGATATCGCTCTCTCTGTGGAGACTAAAAACACACATTTATTTCAAGGTGAATAACAACATGCTTAATGTACGTTTACGGTTTTTGCAAAATAAGTTTTGGTTAAATGTCTTTAAAATAAGCCTCTTATATACATCAAGGCTACCTATATTTGATTAAAAAGTATATTTTTAAGTACATATAAAACAGTAACATTTTGAAATATTACAATTTAAAATAACTGTTTTGTAATGTAATGTATTCCTGTGATAGCAAAGCATCATTACTCCAGTCTTCAGTGTCACATGATCCTTCAGAAATCATTCTAATATGCTGATTTGTTGGCAGTCGTGGCCTAATGGATAGAGCGTCGGACTTGTAACCCGAGGTTTTAGGTTCGAATCTCAGGTCCGGCAGGAATTGTCGGTGGGGGGAGTGAATAACGAGCGTTCTCTCCACCTTCAATACCACGACTGAGATGAGAACCTTGAGCAAGGCACCGAACCCCCAACTGCTTCCCGGGCGCCGCAGCATTGACTGCCCACTGCTCCGGGTGTGTGTGTTCACTACTGTGTGTGTGCACTTGGATGGGTTAAATGCAGAGCACAAATTCCGAGTATGGGTCACCATACTTGCATTACCGCGGGAAGTAGGGGTGCTGAGGGTGCTGCAGCACCCCCTGGCGTGTAGCCCAAGAAAAAAATGGGGGAGCTGGGGGTGCAGTGTTAAAAAATAAATAAATGAACATTTTCTAACAGAAAATAAATATAACTAATTTTATTAATTTGAATGCAAATAATCACTTTACTGACTTTTTCATTAACTGTTCCCTCTGGTGGAATGACCTGCCTAACTCAATCCGAGCAGCTGAATCCTTACCCATCTTCAAGAAATGCTAAAAACATTCTCTTCCATCTTTATTTACCCTCTACTCTTGCAACTCTCTATTCTAATTTTATTATCTAATCTGTCTTCTTTTTTATTTAAAAAAAAGACAATTTGACCCTCTATATGCCATATTTATTCTCTAACTGCTAGCTTTTTTGTAAAACTAACACTAAGTTTCTTTTTTCTATAACTCGTTTTCTTAAACCCCCCCCAAAAAAAAACTTCCTACGTGTAGTAGCTAACAGGACTTGAATTAGCACTTGCATGTTGTTGCTCTTTTGTTGGTTTTGACTTCTATAATGTCCTCAATTAAGATTGCTTTGATAAAAGATCTGCTAAATGACTAAATAAATAAATATTCAATAAAAACTTAAAAAAGAAGCCTAAGCCTACAATGACAATAAGCAACAGTAGAACATGAATCAAGTTGAATCAAATTGATTGTGAAAGATGTTTCAACTTAAACTGACTTAGGAAGTCGTTTGTTGCCATTAATTTTTTATCATATTATTACCTGCACCGCATCGAAATCAAGAATTAACGACCATTTCTACAGCCATTGCTGTCAGAGAGAGAGATGAGGTCGAGGACTCAAGTGCAGAGGAATCAGGTATTTATTTTTGATCATTATTTAACATTACCTAGGGAGACACCAGGAGGCATCAGGAAATCAAGAATTGAAACGACCATTGGTGCTACAGCCATTGCACAAGATACTACAGCAAAGAAAGCAGAGAAAGATTGAGAGCGTCTTACCTCAGCAGCAACCAATCTCGCATTCTAGCATCTGCAGCGCTTATTTTGATCTTTAAAGTTAGATATTTCCTATTCTTGGAACAAAATTAATGCTTAAGGCTGATTCAGTATTAGGCTACTCTTAATGAAAAAAAATCCCACACACAACATCAGTACAAGTAGCTTATATTAAACATAAAACTTGTATTAACTGACTGAATAAGACATACCCGCGTTGTAACAAATAAATAAAAGGTTTTTGGATTTTCCCCTTACTTCAAACGAAGTGCTTGAATGCGAATGCGAGTTTGGCTTATTATTGTTATTATTAATAATAATAATAATAAAGGCTATAGCCTACAATGACAAATTCACTTAGGCCTATATTAAACTTTGAACTTTTATTAACAATATAAATAAGGGAAATATGTCCACCCGCATTGTAACACAAATTTAATAAACGTTTTTTGGATTTCCCCTTTCTTTAAAATGATCGTAGTTTGGGGTTCATTATTAGCCTATTAATTAAAACACATTAGCCATAAAATAGCACAATGGCAAATTTGTATGGGGCTATATTAAACATCTAACTTTTATTAACAAAATGAATAAAACAGATATAGCTTACTTACATTGTATAAGGTCTTTTCTCTCTTTTAAAACAAATGCGATGTGGTTCATTGTTTTCTTTATTTATTTTTCTTCTTTATGAAAACAGCAACAATAAAGACAAACTCGCTTATATTAAACAAATAAATTAAACTTTAATTAACAAAAATTGCGCTTTTGGATCATAGTGTCTCGCATCACCCCCCCCTGTTTTATTTTACCCCCCCCCCCCCCCCGCTCAAAATACGTTCCCGCGGCTATGCATACTTGGCCACACGTCACTTCAAAAATTTGCTGCTCAAGAATTGAAATCCAAATTTGTGGATTTTAGTTTTAATTTCTTAAGAAATATGTTCTTATTATTGACACCGTTTTGATGCTTAATATTTATTGGGTAAACTGTAAAATATTTTGTTCAGGATTCCTTGATGAATAGTTTTTCAAAAACACCCTTTATATTAAATACAAAGTTTTTTTGTAACAACGGAAACATCTTTACTTGCATTTTTATTAATTTAGTGCATCCTTACTGAATAAAAGTTTTCCTTTCTATCAGAAATCATTCTAATATGCTGATTTGGTGCTCAAGAAACATGTCTTAGTAAGGGCTCAGAGCTTGCTCTTTCATATAATTTCCTAATAGACTTAATGAATTTCAAAAACCATGACATTCTGGATTTGGACAGCAATAAAATCACAGACTAACCCCTGTAAATGTCAAAAAATGGCTTGCATCCCCATGATAAATAATTACCGTCTGAATTGGGCTTTTGTCTAAGATGTTTCTCCTCAAATTTCTTAGAATAAATACAAACAGACCAAACTGAGTCCATTGTTAACATACATATTTTAGAGTGCTTATTTGTGATTTTTATTTCATATGGAGTAGCATATGGAAATATAAATATAGTATTTGGTAAGTTTTAATAACATTTTTATCTTTGTACATTTTTATGTAATACATGTGTTATTATTACCATGTAATAAATCAAATAGCTGTAGTTCTGGTAAGTGGTACCAGTAAGACTCATCCTTGCTCCTTAGCTGCTAGCTTGTTTGATTAAATGTGTTGCAGAAGTGTTAAAAAGCGCTACATTATGTGAGCTGAGACTAACATCAGCAGTTCTTGGCTAAAGGAGGTTCTCTTGCTGGCCAAACATTTACAATGTTACACACTGGCCTGGAGAGTTTCTGCACCGTCCTACTGAAAGAGGTCACAGCACAGGCCCTCAGAAGTGCTCAGGTTTAGTAGCACTCCAGAAACACTTAATTTCAGCCGGGAAACCCACACACACTCTTAAGATCAGTGTGAGGTGAAGGTAGACTCTGTAAATGGTTTAGACACAGAATAAACTCAACAGGCATATTATACAACTTGAGCAGTTGTATGCTATAGCTTGATAGTACACATACATATTTCATGTTTATGCTAGATAGTTTTGTGTCAGAACAAAGTATATTGATTTAATATTCCTTTAAATTTTCATGAACTGAGAAATCAAAATTCCCTTGATCTTTTGTCATATAAGAGGTCATTGTTCTATAAAAACATCCTGTAAGTTTCAGAACTTAAAACATTCTTGCTAGTCTAAAAACAGATTATATTGAAGCCAGTCTGCCAAAACAACACCTTGTGGAATGTGGCACTTAATGACTTAATAGTGTGGATAAACACCACCTCCACAGTTTGAAGATCAACGCCTGCTTCTACATCACTGCCTGTTTAACCCCGCCCACCGGTTCTACATCACTGCCTGTTTAACCCCGCCCACCGGTTCTACATCACTGCCTGTTTAGCCCCGACCACCGATTCTACATCACTGACTGTTTAGCCCCACCCACCGATTCTACATCACTGACTGTTTAGCCCCGCCCACTGATTCGCACATTTAGTATAAATGAAAGCAGCAAATGCAGGTCTATGCAGAAACCAAATGATAAAGATACTCCAAATAAAACAAGATGCTGTGCATTGCCAAGTTGTGGAAAAACAGTCTTTGCATTGCCTTCCTTAGAGTGGATGAACTTTATTTTTAATGAAGATCCAGACTGCGTCAGTAAGAACTCAGTCCATTGTTCACTTCATTTTAGTGCGGATTCGTTTACAAACAAGGCACAATTTAAGGCGGGATTTTCAGAATGATCGAACCTAAAAAATGATGTCATGCGACTATATTAGATCCGACAGTAATGTCGCACCACACAAGTGTGTACCTGTGAGTAATCGGTTTTATTGCATGGTCACTATTGCGTACTGAATATTTATGCATTTTTGACCTAAATCACAGCAGCGTCAATCTATGAGGAATATACGCTGTCAAACATACACAAGTGTTAGCCAATTGTAGCAGTGGGCATTTACTTCTGAGTCTACAATCCTCCACGTCTGTTCAAACAGAGTGTTCTGATGAGAGGGTAAAAACATGACAGAAAATAGCCTAATTCTTCTAAATCATGATGTACTTGATGTAAAAATATTGATAACATTATAAGTAGGGTGACCAGATTTCTCATGGTTCAATACAGGATGAGACAGGAGGATTTTGTTTCATAAAATCTAAATTAATATATATAATACATTTGTGTAGCCTACATACACACACGAACATAGTTTTATTTTTTATTTTTACATATTTTGTTATATAAAAATAAAGAAGCAAATTACAAACCATTACACAAATACGATAGATACAAATTAATATTGAATAAACTTGTTTTTTTCTAATAAAGTAAGTTTATTTAACATGTATACATTTATTTAACATCTTTTGTTGTTTGATTAACATTAATCAGACAGACAGGTATTTAATTAGGCTGCTTTCCCTTTAAGACCGAATGAATGTTACTGACACATATCTGGTTTTCATCCACCTGTTCACGTTCACTTAAGCCATAAACGACTATATTTACGTGAGACACTCCACGCGATGGACATTTTGACAGCTGTGTGTGTGTATTTGACAATTAAGGTGCAAGGAGAACTGTTCGCAGAACTGGGATTGCGTGGGTGCGCGACTGACAGAGCGCTTCTGTATGTCATTTAGCGTGATTCCGCCTATCCCGCCTTCACTTACTGCAAGTTAATCGATAACGAATTGTGATTGGATGGTAATTGATTTTGTTCTACGACAAGCTTAGTTACCTTTGATTAGGCAGTTCTTGCAGGACAGAACACTTCTACTACTCGCTCTGATCACTCAGTTGTAAAGAAATTTTGAAATATGGGACAAAACCAAATTTTTTTTCAAAATAGAGCTGAAATATTGGACTTTCCCGGAAAAAAAACGGGATGTCTGATCACCCTAGTTATAAGGGGACATCAGAGAATAGTACAAGATAATAAAAAAGGCAGTTCATGAGCCCTTTAAATACACAATATATATGCAGTGTATATATATATATATATATATATATATATATATATAATATATATATGTTTTATCTTGTTGTTCTGCTGCAATAGTCTCATAGCAATCTGAAGTGTATTTTTAATTCATAATGTGACCAGATTAATCGCAGATACAGTTACTATGGAAACCACAGGGATGGCAACATCACATTCACCACTGTCCTTTGTGACTGTATTAACCCTTTAAGAGAGGCAAACAAGTAATGCTATTTCAACTGTGTTTGAAACCAATTTAAAGAGAAATGAAATCTTGAAGTGGCATGCAGGCCGTGTTTATTTCTGTAAGGAATCCCTCTATGTCCTTGCTGTGCGGTTTGGTTTAATGTATCCATTTTGTTTAGCTTTACCCTTATGTGGGCGATTTCCTGCATTGTAAAACTTGTTGTATGCATTGCTGTTCAAAGCTCTCGTGTGTGATTCATATGAATAATATCCCTCCGTGTGTCTCGAGCCGCTGTTGGGGGAATCATCTATCATGAATATCACATCATCATGCTCTACGCCTGCAACATGTTAAAGCTAAACATGAGCAGCCTCCTCACGGTAGATTTGGAAAGGCCTTATTCATCATTACAAGCTCTCGTTTTGCATCTGGCAGAGCTGATGTTCCCACGCTCATGGAGAACCTGGAAATGTCAGAGATTGATTGGAAATTCTTAAAACGTCACGGGAATTCTATAGCATTTTTTAAATCCTTATCAAATAATCACAAGCGTCATGGCCATTCGTTGTTTAAAAGTGTAAACACTGTGTTTATAAAACATGCCTGTGACTGATATTCTCTGGTCCTGTTCAGTAACTCAATCCATCAGCAAGATTGGCTCCATGAGTTGGTTCTCATAAGTTAATTAATTGCAAGCAAAATTAATTCAAAGCGTTTTTAGTCCTCCACATGGAACAGGGAGAATGTGTTTACAGAGACTTCGAATGCAGCACAAATGTGACATAAGTTTATTTACAGAGGAACCACAATTGTGGGACTTGCTGCATCAGTTCTGGTGTTTTTTGCTTATTCTTGATTGAAAAGGTAGATGCACACAAATTGTCATGACAACAGCCAAGAATATTTTGGCAGTTCTTTCATCTCATTTATGCAAAATCAGACAAATCATCTCTGTTCTGCTCACATCTAATGTTGCATGTGTTTTCCCAAAAAAGTATATTTGTTTGTTATTTTTATTTATGGTTGCCAACTGAAACATTCACAATACACATCGCTGAAATTAATATTTGTTCATTTAATTTGATAGCCAAATAACATATTGGCTCATGAAACTGTGTATGTTATGATATGATTATTTGGACATTATTTGGAATTAAATGTAGGGATCCTTTTTTGTTTGTTTGTTTGTTTCTTTTGCTTACCAAGACTTAATTTACTTGACCAAAAAGTAAAAACACAGTACAGTAAAAACAGCAATATTGTGAAACATTATTACAAATTAAAATAGGTGTTTCCTATTTGTGATACAAAGCTGAATTTTAAGCATCATTACTCCAGTCTTCAGTGTCACATGATCCTTCAGAAATCAGTACAATATGCTGATTTGGTGCTCAATAAATTATCAATAAAGAAAACATTGTTTTATTTTTTATTTTATTTTATTTTGACCAAAACACCATTCAAATATTTGGGGTAATTAAGAATAAATAAATAAATAAAAGGGTGCATACAATTTATAAAAACGTAAATACTTTTATAACGCTACATTACTGCTTCATCGTGACATCACTGAATCAACAATGAACTGACTTTAACTGAAAACCTGACTGTTTTTTTCTATTGTCCTCTTGCATTATCAACACACATTTTTCCTGTTTAAGGTCAAGGTGACTTGACTTGATTTAAATGCTTAAAAAGCTTTCTGTTTGAAATAAATACAATCGATTTAATAAAAAAGGTTTCCAATATTATTAATAATAAGAACCGTTATTAATAATTTAGCAACCATAACAATTTATAATAATAACAGAGCACCAAATCATAAAATATTAGCATATTAGAATGATTTCTGAAAGATCAAACCAGCAACCTTTCGTTACCTGCACTGACCTGGAAACACGACACCACACAGCACACCAATGTTTGAGGGCATTTTTTTCTGATTTTTAATGAACTCTCTAAATCATTTCTATACTGTTTAATCTTTTAGACTGAAATGTTAAAAATGGAAGCAGCATGAGAAATGAGAGCATATATTTCCGGCTGCTTTCTAATATTGGATTCAGGACAGATTATTGTTAGATGAGCGTTGTAATCTGTGCAGACAGGTCACTCCATCTCTGAGTCTGTAGAAAAGTTTAGAAACTTTTTTTAGGTCTTTGCAGGAGTAAGTGTGTTTCTGTGCTTGTAAATGGGTCAGGTTTTGGCTCCATTGTAGATAATAAATGTTGATAGTGAAACAACTTAATAAAATACTTATGTCTCAATGAAAATATAAATGTGCAGAAAATTGTGCATTATATTTAGGAGGAATATCATGAGGAAACACTGTCACTGAAAGCCTGTATATATGTGTGTGTTTCAGTTGTGGACGTGGATGGAGGATCTGCAGAAGGAGCTTCTGGAAGAAGTTTGTTCTGATTCGGTGGATTTAGTTCAGGAGCTGATCAAACAGTTTCAGCAGCAGCAGACGGCCACAATGGAGGCCACACTCAATGTCATTAAAGAGGGAGAAGACCTTATGCAACAACTCAGGTATCAACACACACATAGTTTCACTCGCAAGTTTACAATCTTCCAAAAAAAAAAAAAATTAAAATCTCTCTTTAAAAGGTTGGATAACAGGTACAGTATTTACATATTTTTCAAAATAGACAAAATTAC
The DNA here is from genome assembly GCA_027422405.1 of Ptychobarbus kaznakovi. Lineage (NCBI taxonomy): Eukaryota > Metazoa > Chordata > Actinopteri > Cypriniformes > Cyprinidae > Ptychobarbus > Ptychobarbus kaznakovi. The sequence goes on from CM049804.1 coordinate 2,246,559, forward strand.
TTATTTTACTGTTCAAATGTTTACATACCCTTGATATGTAAACTTTAACAAACTTGGAAAGGCAACACTCCGTATCAAGAACCAAATCTGTCTAAACTTTTAAACATAATTACAAATCTGTAAATTCAATTATATTTTGTCTTGTTGCATGTATGGAAATATATATAATAGCTTCATTCATGCTTTTACATGTTACATGTACTTACTGTACAGTAAATTATGCATAATAACTAATCCTAAACCAAACCCTAGCTCTAATTTTAACCCTATAGTAAGAATTTATTTGTGTAATTACACTGTAACACTTGTAACCCAAGTTTTATGACCTTCTAAAACATATACTAAAATAAAATATTTGTGAATTTGATATTGCTTACACAAACATTTATCAGAATATGCAACAGCTTTGAATGGCTGTCAGGAAATATTACTTAATGGTGTAGTTACAGCAGAAGCTTATTGAACTCACCAGCCAAACCTTGAGCCCTTAAACAACTAAAAAGTGTATTTACAGTAAATACGGTTATAACTGAAGTCTACCAGTCAAATAGGGCTCATGTACTGTGTTAATATGAAGGAATTATCTGTATTTTTTTAAGGTTGATGGAAATGTATATAAGCTTAACACGTCCGGCATTAAATTCGATTTTTTTCTTACATTGAAAGTGTGCAGCATCATGAAAAATATGGTAATACTTTATTTTAAGGTGTCCTTGTTACACATGTTGCATGTTCTTCCATGTACTATTATAATAATTAATACATTAATTAATAATAAATGTACTATTACATGTATTATTATAATAACAGGAAATGTTGCATAATTGCATACAACTAACGCTAAACCAAACGCTAATCCTAACCCTAATCACATAGTAAGTACATGTAGTTAATTAATATTAATCAGTACTTAAATGTATAATTACACTGTAACATGGACACCTTAAAATAAAGTGTAACCCTTAAAATGTATGAAACTGTAACACTTTTTTAAAAGTATAGCCATAACACTAAAACATTACATGTGTTGGCATGATACTAGTGTGTCATTTACCAAAGTTTTTTTTAAAGTTACATTCAGGCCCACAGGAAATTCCTACCAGGTCTCATGGCATTTACGTACTTGGGTGCACTTTTTAGCAAGACACGATATACGTATCAATAACTACATATTACTGCATTTTCTATAAAAAAAAACACTAGAGGCAGTAAAACTGATATCTTTTACTCCTTTTCACACAAATTTACAGAGTTTTTATTAATAAAGTGTAATTTTACAATTACTTGAAGAATATCATGTTACGACTTCAAAACAATATTAAAAAGCTGATAGATTTTAAAACTGATGCTTTTGAATATGTTAGCATCGCACATATCCAGCCTCGTATCTATGGGTTTTCATAGACAGTAAGTTTGTTCGGTATTTCCAACATAATAGAACAGTAACTTTTAGGAACAGACCCCGGATATTTGAATTCTGAACTGCCGCAATACGTACCTGTAGCAACGTAATAAAAACAGAGCAATATGTACCTATATCTACATAATAAAAACGTGCCAGTGTTCACGTATTTAACCTGGGCTTTAGCACCAATCAATGGACATTTCTCTTTGAAACTGCGGAGAAACGTGCAGTAAGGTACGTAAAACGGTGTCACACAGAATGTGCACAGAGGTACGTATTTTTATGAGACCAGGTTGGAAAATTCCAGTGATAAGAAGACAGATTGAAAAATAAATGTATGTAAAATTCTCCCATGCATCAGTTGTAATTGCATTAGTTATTAAAATAAAATAAAAAAATTCATAGCAGCTAGAATAATTAAATGTATCATTTTGATGGCGGATTGTAATCCAGAAAGGATTATGTTCTTATGAAACACATGTGAATTAAATTAAAGAATATTCCAGTTTTAAATGTGCTTTTGATTACAGATAGCCTGGGGTTACACAATATTTGTATTTTAAAGGAAACCAGTTGGAAGGGAGCATAGTTTGCTTTTTGGGTTAAAATAATTTCTTAATATGAAATTTGAATGGAATGACATTTAGATATTAGACTGTACAGAAATTGAAATATACACGCTAATACACACTATACTCATAGTCACGCAATGCTGATGTTGTTAAAATTAATAATTTGAGAACAAAGTATAACAATGATAATATTTGCACAGTTAAATGTGATGTGAGCTAACCGATCTTTAGATTAAATCACCATTGGTAGCGCGATTTACTGTAATGCTTTTTTCCTCAGTTGGGCAGAACAAACGTCTTTAAACAGAGATGGCGACTAAGAGGCCAAAGTAACAGACTGCAGCTTTAATTTTATAAACTAAAGAACGAGTCTGGACTATTTTTTTGTGTTTTACGGACTGTCATAAATATGATGTTTATAACCATTAAGTTGTGTTTTTGCCAGAATATTTATTTAGTATAAGCGAATTGTAATAGTTCTAGTTTCCCCTAACAAACACACTCTTAACACAGAGATTCAGCGATGAGCAGTAATAAGATGCCTCACACCAGCTCTATCGCTCACATCGAGGGCGTTCTACAGCAGCTAGATGAGGCCCAGGGCCACATGGAGGAGCTCTTCCATGAGAGGAAGATCAAACTCGACATCTTCCTGCAACTGCGCATCTTTGAGCAGTACACCATTGAGGTGAAGAGTGTGTGTGTATGTGTTTGCATGCTAGATTCGTTTAAATAATTTTCTCCAGAGGTTTAATAAAAATCAACAAATAGTTCTAGATCTGGAACCAAAACAAATGAATACTACATCAGAGCATTTGAAAAAGCAAATATAATACTCATCCTATGAAGCATTCTGAATAATGAAATTGACACGATAGAACTATTGACAGTTAATATAATATACTATAAATGTAAAGCCATAAAATACTCAAATGTAAACAAATATATAAGTAGTTTGAGAGATTGACAGTTAAAAAAACTGTCCACTTAACTTAAAGAAAGTATACCTTCATGACTATGTTTTTTGACACACTTAAGTATACTTTTAAAAGGTACACTATAATGTAATAACGTCTAAGTCCCTCCTGTCCTGCAGTTAACGGCGGAGTTAGATGCGTGGAATGAGGACATGGTTCATCAGGTAAACGAGTTTACTGCAGAAGAACCCAGTCTGGCTGAACAGAGACTCCAGCGGCACGCGGAGAGAAAATTGGCCATGAACAACATGACCTACGAGGTCATGCAGCAGGGTCAAGACCTGCATCAGTACATCATGGAGGTCCAAGCTTCAGGTGAGAGAGAGAGAGAGAGAGAGAGAGGGGAAAGATGAAAAAGAGTCCAGGTGCCACTGACACACGCCATTAACTCAATAGTACATGTTGTTGTACTCTGTTGTTGGTACCCTCAGGTTCTCATACACAGACCGCCCACAGACCAACCACAGTCTGTTCACTGACCACCCGATGTATTTTCCACACAAAAATTCCTAGGGGCTGGATTCACAAACATCTCCTTATTATTTCTTAAGATAAATTCCAATAAATTTGTATGAATCATCCTAAGAAAATTCTTAAAAATTCCTAGGACGTTCTCAAATTTTGTATAAAAAAATATAAGCCACTCCACACTTAATCATGACTGTTTATTGTTTCTTTTATTGATAATTGGTATGATTTCAGAGCACTTGTGCACATCCCTAGTAAGAGTAATATACTGTATATTATATATAGCTAATGTTATGATGTAATGCTTAATTACAACAATTAATTTGAAACAAACCATTAAATTCATTAAACATCATAGGCCTATCATTGGAGACAAAGTGGAGGTTATCCTGACTTTAAGAAGTTATTTACAGTGATTTTAAAGAAGATTCTTTCCAAGAAGTTTATTTTCAAGAATTTTAATTTTGGCCTAAAGAACAATCTTAAGATAAAAGTGTCACACTTTATTTTAAGTTTCAATTATCACTGTTAACAAACCGCTAATTGCGACTTTTCTCTCAATAAACTCCTAAATTGCTGCTTATAAATAGTTATTAAGGTAGTTGTTAAGTTTAGGTATGGGGTAGAATTAAGGGACCTACTGTAAAATATGGTCCTGCAGAATAAGGCATTAATATGTGCTTTATAAGTTCTAATAAACAGCCAATGTGCTAGTGTTACTTAGTTTTAACATAGTTAAAAGTAAAACTTGATCTTCAAAATAAAGCCATTATTTAAAAATGAAGAAGATTAGAGGATAAACTAATCATTATATATGGAATTTTATTAGATTAGTGGATTCAAATCATGCTAAAATGATTTGATCAACACAGTCTCATGAACGTTTGTAAGTATTTAACTTTTCGTGAATTGGTTGCAAAAAAGTTTTTTGTGCAAATCTGCTCATACCTCCTGAGGGTTAGGTTTAGGGGTGGACCTTCATGGTGAGGTTTTACCTACAAATCATATGCTTTCACACAAGTCAGATCATCCATATTTATATGAAATCACACACCCGTACAATACTCATGAACTCTGATGAGATCAGGTTTGATCTGATGAGAGAGAGATGGAGAGAGGAGAGCAACACAGAGGAAGTGTCAGGTGGCAGTGCATCATTGATATATGGCGGTCCACCGAAACAATCAATAGGATTAGTTTTCTCTGTGCCATGATCTCCGGTCCGCAGTCACATGGGCGGCACTAATGATACTCAGTACAGCTTTCATTTCAATGTAAAGAACTGAGTTGAAATGAAATTAGACCAAATGACCACCCCTTTCCTCAGCTGTGTCTTTCTTTTGCTGTGAGATAGCCTTGACATTTCTCTTCCTCTCTACCCTTATCTAACATCCCAACGTTCAGCGCTGTGTCTCACAGATATTTTTAACACTGGAAACAGACTTCCTCTCCTCAAACTGCTGACCCAACTCTCACCCCCCTCTTTCTCACATATGGTTCTTGGCTGAGGACACGCTCTGCTGTCCAGGCTTTGGACGCCGTCTGTTACAGACATTACTGTGACAATCTCTCACACATGCCTGTGTGTCCGATGGGTGTGTCTGATTCTGTTGCTGGGACAACAATAACTGAATTAAGCTTTACTGGATGCTCTTTATGCATATCAGCTGTGATTCATTCATTCATTCCCAATTACTTAAACTAAACTTCCCAACTGTAGTTATAGTAAGAAGTATTATTAGAAATTAAAAATATAATTAGAAATCAAATTCAGTCAATTAATTTATTTAAATTATTCTTTCAGTTAAGTGTATGAAAAATAAAACCAATTAGCCTATTCTGTCAGATAGCTACACGAGTGCTAATGGAGAGAAATGAGCAGAGAGAGTTATGAATTCTGCTCAGTCTCCTCGGGATATCAGTCCACACTGAGAGTAACATATTCAGATCGGACTGACAGCTTGAAGAACGTAGGGAACAGGGAACGTAGGAAACACAGAATGATGTTCAAGATCCGACAAAGACTAACTGCACAGGGATGCGTTTCCCAAAAGCATCGTTAGCTAACTATGGTCGTTAGTTCCATTGAACTCTATTGGTAACGACGGAACTTGCGACCATAGTTGTTTTTGGGAAACGCATCCCAGACTGGGGCTTTTAAACACAGGATAACGATGAACTAAGGAGACACACCTGGAATCAAATGAACACAATCGATGGAGAAACTGGGTCACAGGGAGTAAAAACACACACAGACAGGTCCATAATCCTGACAGAAGTATAATTAGAAATTACTAATTTTAATTAAAAAAAATTAGCAAATACATTTTTTTGGGATTATTCTTTCAGTGAACTATATGGGGAATAAATAATTAAATAAAAATAGTTAGCCCACTCTGTCTTAAAAATAAATAATAATATTAGTAATTTAAATATAAATAAATAATAATAGTAGTAGTAGAATTAGAAGTAGTAGTAGTAGTAGTAAGCCAGTTCATATTTTACACCAATATCTAAAGAAATAAGAGAAAAAACAACAAAAAATAGATTAAGAAACCTATGTTCGGCCAATGCAGTGAGTATTTATGTATGTATGTATTTGTGTATTTATTTGATTGATTGATTGATTGATTGTTTATTTTTAATGACATTTATACACATTTAACTCTGATCATATATTTAATCATTTATTGTTCATTCTCTGGTACACTTGATTCTAAATGAAAAGTTGCAGCATTCCATGGTCAAATATGTTTTTAGATGTATATATATTAACTAAACTGTATATTTGTTTGTTCCTGGTTATCCTCACATCCCTCTATCACTTTACACATGCTGAGTTTTATTTTGCTGACTGTACATTATCCCCAAATTAAATTTGCATTGAATGTGAATCTATGATGTAGTAGTTCTGAATGAGGATGGGCTGTTTTGTAGTGGATTTGAACTTGCTTCCATACCGCCACCCAGTGGTGATGAGCTTTAAACGTGTTCTTTCAGAAAATAATGATTCTGCAGGAATATAAACAGAAGTGTGTATTTGTGTGTGATATGCAGGTATTGAGTTGACCGGTGAGAAGGAGGTTGATCTGGCCACTCAAGTTCAGGAGCTGTTGGAGTTTCTTAATGAGAAACAGCATGAGCTGGACGTGAGCGCTGAACACACACAGAAACGCCTGGAGCAGTGTGTGCAGCTGCGCCACCTACAGGCTGAGGTTAAACAGGTAACACAAAGAATACTCATCATAGTGGCTCATCACATTTCAGTAATGATCACAAATTAGTGCTCAGTTTTTAAATGATTAATTGATTGATGGATTGACAGATTGACGGATTGATGGATTGATTAATTGATTGAAAACACGTTGAAATTATGATACTTTTTCAGGATTATTTAATTAATAGAAAGTTCAAAAACAGCATTTATTCGTAATTTATTTGTAAATACTCATTTAAAGTAACAAGTATCAAATCAAATCAAATCACTTTTATTGTCACATCACCATAGCACAAGTGCCTTGGTGAGTGAAATTCTTACGAGCGTGCTCCAGACAGTGCAAAAAAAAAAACATTTACATATGGACAGTACATATTTACAGACTGTACAGAAACAAGGGTGTTTGGAGCAATTACTTCCAGATGTGTCAATAGGGTGCAAATACAATGTGCATATGATCACGTACGTAAATGACATACGAACATCACACGTTTCTTGAGTTCGGACACAGATTGATAAATGAGGCCCAGTGTCTCTATACATACTTACTTGTTACCAAATTATACATATAAGTATCAAATTATGCTCAGATGAGCTTTATTTGTCACATACACAATTATACAGAGTATAATGAGGAGTGAAATGTGTTCTCTGCATTTAACCCATCCAAGTGGAGCAGTGGGCAGCCGACATTGCGGCGCCCGGGGAGCAGTTGGGGGTTGCTCAAGGGTCTCACCTCAGTCGTGGATACTTCCTGCCAAAGCCGGGATTCAAACCCACAACCTTGGGTTACCTCGGGTTTCAAGTCCAACGCTCTATCCATTAGGCCACGACTGCCCCAAGTTGTGTTGACTGTATCGACTGTATCAAGTCTAATGCCACTTTTAATCAGTTTAATCTGCCCCTTGCTTAATAAATAAATACATACTGTACATATATACATACGTAATCAATCATACTGACACCACACTTTTGGATAGTAGTGTATGTGTGTTTTCCCTTTACCATGCCACAGCTCTTTAAAGAGGACTCACCCTCACTGATCCATTTATCAAAATATTGGTTGTCTGTGGTTGCTCCTCCGCTCTCTCGCTCCCTTGATGTATCACAGTGCTGGGCTCTCATGTGACTCTCTGTTGGCTCTGTCACTGGCGGTTCCTCTGTACCAAAGTACTGTCGCCAGGGACAGGCTTAAAATGTCTGCCACTACACGAGCGCTAATTGAGAGAAATGAGCAGATAGAGTTATGAATTCTGCTCAGTCTCCTCGGGTTATCAGTCCACACTGAGAGTAACATATTCAGATCGGACTGACAGCTTGAAGATACAAAGATCAGAAAGATAGATGGATAGATGATAGATAGATAGATAGATAGATAGATAGATAGATAGATAGATAGATAGATAGATAGATAGATAGATAGATAGATAGATAGATAGATAGATAGGGAAATACTACATGCACATGTGAAGTACTTTAAGAATGTACTTTATGTGAAGTAGTGTGTAGTGCATGATTTTACATTATATTTAAAGTTTATATATTTTAAATGTACCATATTGCAACTTCATTATTACAAATGTGCAATTACAAATGTTTGAATACATAACATACAAGTTCAAATTGACGTTAAAGTATATTTAGTTAACCTTAAATGTTTTTCAGTACATTCAGCAGTACACTTCGACCGTATTTCAAATAATTTTTAATTATGAAATTGCATATAAAGATGTACTTAAGTCCTACTTAGGTGGGTCAAAAAACATGTTCAGCTCATTGCATTTAATGCAAATGTTAACTGTAATACATTTTAATTTTATTGCAATTAATACTTGCATGCAATTAAATGTAAAAAAACAATACATTAACTGTAATTCACATGCGAGTATATTCTTTGTATATTATATTATTTAAAGCCTATTATTTCCGTACTAAGTACTCTTTTTAAAAGTATGCTAAAGTGTTATTATTTTTAACAAAGATTTATTGAAGATGTATTGAATAAGGTCATATTTATATTGTGTGCTGTGTTTCAGTGCTAAGGTTGTGTGTGTTTTATTGTGTGTTGTTTAGGTTCTGGGTTGGATTCGTAATGGTGAGTCTATGTTGGATGCCAGTATGGTGAACGCAAGTTCACTGTCAGAGGCCGAACAACTACAGAGAGAACATGAACAGTTCCAACTTGCGATAGAGGTAAACACACACACACACACACACACACACACACACACACACACACACACACACACACACACACACACACACACACACAAAAACACACACACACACACACACACACACACACACACACACACACACACACACACACACACACACACACACACACACACTCACACACACACACACACACACCACTCACACTCACACTCACACACACACTCACACACACATACACACACACACACACACACACACAGGCTCTATCCCTCACTGTCTCTGTTTCTCTCTTTATACATTCTGAAAATTTTTGAACAACTTTTATCTGTGAGACATCTATAGTAACAGTGCTTCAGCCCTGACCTTTACATAGATGAGTAAAGTCCATTCCCCCATCTCTCTCTTTCTTTCAATCTATCTTGTTATTTTTTAAAGGTCATATAAAGGACAAAGAAAAATAGGAGTAGTTTGATGTGCTGTTTAGACGCATTTAAAAGTGCACAAAAAATCCCTCGCCAGTCCAAAAAGACCATCTATGGGGTCTAAAATGTTCAGAAATCACATTCACATTTATATATCAGCATCTATCAACATAAAATGTGTCTGCATTTTATGTTGATATTTTATCAATACACATCTCCTCTCTTCAGTTTTAGTCAAAAACCTTCCTACTCCATGCTCTCAGCACATAGTTTAACACTGATGGATGTATGGAAGTGATTACTCTGAGGATATTCCAAACAGATCCAGCAGGAATTGTTCATTCGTAAAGTTTTACACAGGGATCATAACATTCTCCTGAAGGATTTATGACCCACAGACAGTCTAGAGCCGCTCCGCTGTTTTTACTGCAATTTGTGGCTTTTTCTTTTGAGAGAGCTGTATAAACTTGGTGAGTCTGGGCAGAGTCTGGCAGACAATATTCACTCTCAATAGTTTGTGTTAAGATTTTTTCAAGCAAACCAAAGGAATGACTCATGCGTTCTGCTATCTGTCTGTCTCTCAGTACAGTAGTCATGTAATTTATCACAGGACTTGGCAGCAGTCTCTATTTCCTACTTCCTGAACGAGATTCTACCTGCGCAACTCTGCTAGTAAATGTCCATAGCCAACTATTAAAGTTAGACTTACATTTTCCCTCATCATGACAATGCCAGCAGACAAAACACAGGCCAGCGTTTGACTGTAGAAAACCTAAAGCTGTCAGCGGTCTGGAGTAGGAGGGCCGCTGGATGATGTACCATAAAAGATGCTCAAATGATTTACATGTCAACATTTCAAGCCAGAGACAAGAGGTAAGTTCAAACAAGCTGGTTTATTGACAAACACTGAAGAGCAAGGAGAGCAGAAGGCTAGTGAATCAATGGCAGTATGAGAGTTCTTGAATGCTTAGCTGAAAGTAAGTCTATTTGTCTTTGTTACAGGAATCCGGGGTAAGATCGGGATTGCAGGAATGTGGGAAACTCTGGAGGTAAGTAACACGCGGTGAGTATACAGGTAAGTAAGGTCTGAAAACAGTTCAAGTAATGAACGATAGACTCGACGATGATAGACTGAGTGAGGCGTGTTCTTAAAGGTGACTTGATTGGTGCAGGTGCAGGTGATCAGCAGTCAGGTGAGTGTGATCTGGTGTAAGTGGTGGCTGATGACTGTGGTGACGGTGGAGGCTGTGACTGTGTGACTTCTCTGACAGAGACTCCCTGAAACTTCACTAATCAGAATCAGAAATCAGAATCAGAAAGTGCTTTTTTGCCTAGTGCAGGGGTCTGCAACCTTCAATGTCAAAAGAGCCATTTTGGCCCTTTCCTACCGAATAAAATTCACGTGGAGCCAAAAAATATTTTATGCCCAAATAAAGATAACACGGCATATAGCTAAAGCTTTATATTCAGTTATGTTACAGGGCAGAGGAGTAGCAATCATTTCAGAAGTGAGGGGGCAGAAATGTCAAATGTAGTAATAATAATAATAAGTATTATAATATTTATGTATGTATAATTGACAAAACAATTATTATCTCTTTCTTTTAATTGGCTAAGAAATCAAATATACTGCTGGACAATAATAGCATCATATGGTTATGATTGTACGATCAGTATATATACTACAAACACTTTTATTTTTATCACAGAATAAGGCAGAAAACATATGTGACCCTGGAGCACAAAAGCAGTCTTAAATGGCTGGGGTATGTTTGTAGCAATAGCCAAAAATACATTTTATGGGACAAAAAGATCGATTTATCTTTTATGCCAAAAATCATTAGGATATTAAGTAAAGATCATGTACCATGAAGATATTTTGTGCCGTTAATTTATCAAAACTTTTTGATTAGTAATATGCATTGCCAAGAACTTTATTTGGGCAACTTTAAAAGCGATTTAGATTTTTTTTTGCACCTCTCAGATTCCAGATTTTCAAATTGAGTTGTATCTCGGTCAAATAGTGTCCGATCTTAACAAACCATGCACCAATGGAAAGATTATTTATTCAGCTTTCAGATGAAGTATAAATCTTAATTTCGAAAAATTGACACTGAAAACTGGTTTTGTGGTCCATGGTCATATATAGTATAGCTTCTGTACTGTAATTAATGCTGTCAGTTACCACTGTATCATTCATATTTATTACCTGGAGAAGACTTGAAAAACACATAAACCATATCGTCTTCACGTTTCATCAGTTAAGTTTTATGCTTGTTATTCAGCTTAGCTACAGCGATAGCAGGATGCCCATAAAAAGTTACTATTACTTCTCTATGAGTCCGTTTTGGACTTTCTGCACGAGAGCGCCCTCTGGCTTCGAGAACGAATGAAACATGCAGCGCGTGAGAGTGTTCAGTGCTCCGTGATGTTCACATCCTGTTGGATACGAATAAAACGTATCCAAAACGACGTGACTATATTTTCTCTTTTTTAATTTAAATTAAGATTTACTCACATTGGCCCTTGAAAACCTCTCCTTTAACACATTTGATCTAGAAAAAGTGCAGGGTAAGAGTTTAGGTTGTATTAAAAGTCGGGGGGACACCTCCCCCGCGTATTGTACACCCACGCTACAGGGAGCCACCGCAGAAGGATGAAAGAGCCGCATGCAGCTCGTGAGCCGCGGGTTGCCGACCCCTGACCTAGTGTGTTTAGAGTTTGTCTTGGTGTTAGGAGCTTCCAGTACAGAAGTACAGACATAGTGCAGACAACATAAAATTAAGGTAATAAAAACACTAATAGTGAGGAGATATAAATAACAACAGTAAAATAGATATACAGAAAAAAAAAATGTCCATAGACAGAACTGTGAATGTGCCCTATGTACAGATGAAGGTTTGATGAGTTATTTACAGATGTACAGTACTGGGGTGTGTTATGTGTTGTTCAGGTGGGATATGGCCTGGGGGGGGAAAATGCAATTATAATTATAAAAAAAATGCAACCGTTCAAAGAGAGAGTGAGCTGAGTGTGAGGGGTCCAGAGTGACTTTCTTAGCTCTTTTCCTCACTCTGCAGACATAAAGATCTTGGAGGTTGAGTAGACGGGCACCGATAATCCTCTCAGCACTCCTGACTGTCCGTTGTAGTCTTCTGATATCTGTTTTAGTTGCTGAGCAAAACCAAATAGTTATAGATGAACACAGGAGAGACTCGATGATGGCAGAGTAGAACTGTTTCAGCAGCTCCTGTGGCAGGTTGAACTTCCTTAGCTGGCTGAGGAAATACAACATCTGCTGGGCCCTTTTCACAATAGAGTCAATGTGATTGTCCCACTTCAGGTCCTGGGAGATGGTGGTGCCCAGGAACCTGAATGACTCTACTGCTGAATGACTCTACTGCAGCCACAGTACTGTCCATGATGGTGAGTGAGGGAGTGCAGGGGTGTTCCTCCTGAAGTCTACTATCATCTCCACTGTTTTGAGCGTGTTGAGCTCCAAGTTGTTGTGACTGCACCAGACAACTTGCTGCTCAACCTCCTGTCTGTAAGCAGACTCGTCTCCGTCCTTGATGAGGCCGATGACTGTAGTGTCATCCGCAAAACTTCAGGAGCTTGACAGAGGGGTCTTGAGATGTGCAGTCGTTTGTGTAGAGAGAGAAGAGCAGTGGGGAGAGAACAAATCCCTGAGGGGCGCCATTGCTCATGGTGAGAGTCCTGGATGTGAGTTTGCCCAGCCTCACTAGCTGATGCCTGTCTGTCAAGAAGCTGGTGATCCACTGACAGATGGAGGTGGGCACAGAGAGCTGTGTGAGTTTGTCTAAGAGAAGGTCAGGCATGATTGTATTGAATGCCGAGCTGAAGTCCACAAATTTGTGAAATCCTTGTGTAATTCCCAGTTTTGTCAAGGTGTTGCAGGATAGTTGTTTACTTTTAATTATCTGTCTCCTTTAATGTTTGTGAATTGTTTAAAAATTATTATATTGCTGCCTTAAAATGGGATGTAAAAAAATCACACACAGAACTACTAGAGGCAACAGCAATAATCAAAAGATGAACATTTATTATTATGCAAGAACACATGGACAAAATACAAAACAAATTGAACTTTTTTGGGTAAATACAGCATCATTTACAATATTACATACATTTAAATTCGTCCAACAAGCATTTTAGAAATAAAAACGTGTATTCAACTGTTCTCTGTAATCACTTTTTATCGAAATAGTGCTAATTCTCTTGCCGGTGTGTCACCGAAACCTGAGCCGGTGAAGGGATGCTGTTCGCGGGGCAACTGCGAACTTCAGACCGTGACTTCGCGTTTCACTCGTAGCTCAAAGATGCTGTGACTGACTCCATAACCTCCCCATAAACAAACAGTACTGAGATTAGATAACATATTTTAACATCAAACTAAATTAAACTCAGTACGATAACGAATAAAATCAATTTATGTTATGCAAGGTAAAAGGCATTTCCATCATGCGAAGCAACCGCAGCTGACACACTGACATCTCATCCTTATATTGCGTTGTGTAAATAATATAATATAATACATTTACATGTATTAATTTAGTAGACGCTTTTATCCAAAGCGACTTACAATTGAGGAATACAATAAGCGATACATTATAAAGAGGCAAACAGACACAGGAAGTGCTTGTAATACAAATTTCAGCACAGTTAAAACTATAAATGGTATAACATGTATACAAACCTTTATTTCGCTGAAAAAGTACACCAAATCGGCGGCACTGAGAACCGCTCTCTCTCCTGTAGAGCACTCAATAAGCCCGCACTCTGACTGTAACTCAGCAGCTGAATTGTTTCATCAGAGACAGGCTCAACCCAGCGGTTGGGTATAAAAAAAATATCCCAGCATTAAAAATGACCCAGCAACTTAGTTACAGAAAAACTACCCAGCACCTGGGTAAAAATATAAAAAATGACCCAATAAAAATATCCAACAAGCTAAACCCAGCATTTGGGTTAAAAAAAATCACCCAGCATTGTTTACCCAGCAGTGAATGTACACACTGCAACTGGGTGTCTTGTGTGTGGATGATCTAAAGAAATGTTTCTATGATATTTCATAATAAATTAGTTATTTGAACCAATAATTCTGCAAATGCAAGGCTTCTTTAAAGCGGTCATATAATGCTACATGCACTTTTAAACTGAAATGTGTGTTGGCAATGTGTTCACACAACCACCCTATAATGATAAAAATCCACCCAGTGTTTTTTTTTTATCTACTAAAACCTTTACCCCTGTGTGACATCACACGGACGGAGGCCCCTCCCATGATTGTTGATTGACAGTATAATTTCGGCACAGATTGCTCTGGTGTCTTACCTCAGACCTGCCCTGAGTGAGCTGTCATTAATTTTTTCACAGACAGAGCAGATGTAGACAAGAATCACTCCTAAGCAATTGAGGCGTTTTGTTGTTGGATGTAATAATGAACATAGCGGTAGTAATTTACTCCCATCATCTATGCCGCTGAAGAGGATTACGTTTGGTTTTGAAGGGAAAGCGCCCTCGATCTACCTAAATGTGTCTATGTTCACGCGAATTATTCGTGATCCAGCTTCGTCTACAGAAGTGAGTACAAGGTTTTTTTAATGAATCTTTGCAAACCAACTTTCCTAATAATGTGCTAATTAGCAAGTTTCACGGATGAATGCGACTAAAGTAAACAGTCCCTCAGTGAGCGCTCGGAAGAGAGGGGCGGGGTCAGCAGAGCTCTTTCTCATTTAAAGGGGAATGATACAATACGGTTTTTGACAGACTAAAAAAAATGTTTTTTATACTACCAATTAAAAGTTTTAACCAAACGATGTTACAGACTTTTCAAAGAACCTAAAGAATAATATCAACTTGTGGAAAATGGGCATTATATGACTCCTTTAAAGATACGTATGTATAATGTCTGTTTTGACTTTTGTGTCTAGAGTTTTGAAAAATCACATTAAGGTTCTGAAATTGGTGACAAAATGATTGCAAAAAAACTGTTAATGTAATGCAGTGAAAAGTACAATATTTTGTTTTGTAAAAGTAAAAGTCCCCCCCCCCAAAAAAAAAGTACAGATACTTTATCTAAATGTATGCAAAAATGCTTAATTATGGTCCACCGCTGAATGATAGTGGTTTGGTAAGCGCCATAGTTACTGTTTGTTTATTTTTCTGTCAATCTGCGGGCTAAGGTTATATTTAACCTGCTGTTCTCTCTCTTTCTTCTCTCCCTGTAGTCTTTGTTCCATGCCAACTCTCTTCGGAAGACTCATCAAAGCGCACTGCAGGTGCAGCAGAAGGCCGAGATCATGTTACAGGCCGGACACTTTGACCCTGAGGCCATCCGCTGCTGTGCTGAGAAGGTGGCAGTACACTGGCAGCAGCTCATGCTGAAGATGGAAGACAGACTCAAGCTGGTCAACGCCTCTGTAGCATTCTACAAGACATCAGAACAGGTGCTAAGAAACACACATATAAGCTGATCATCCTGGCTTCTGCATCACTTCACCATTGCTGATACAACCATAGAAGTCTTAAAGTAGAACAAAAGACAGCCAGGTGTCCCAAGATTAGTTTCAGTGGCACATTTAGTAAAACCTGACAGTACTATTTTAACTCCAAAAGACGGTTTGTGCTGGCGCAAGCTGTTAATAAAACTGGCCCTAAGTGTCCAAAAACTTTACATTCAGTTAATACTTAAGTATATTCCTTTGAAGTATTTTATTTAATACTAAGTACTCTTTTTAAATGTATGCTAAAGTGTACTTATTTTCAAATTTTGCTAGCAAATAACTGTTGATTATGAGATGCAAAGTGGTCTTCTTCAAGGGGACACTTGATCTTTAAAAAATTATTCTATTGAGCAAGAACCATGCTGGAAAATCATTTTATAATTGTATTATAAAAGAAACCATTTTTATTTAAAATTGTATTATTAAAAATAATTATACAATTTTAAATAAAATAATGAAATATACAGTAAATACTCTAAATTATATAATTCAATTATTTATATCCTGAATATCTAACCAGCTAGAGACACACATGTGACTGCTAGTTACCCAACCCTGCATCATGCTAAATGTCATGCGAATGGCTTATTCACAGGTGTGTAGCGTGCTGGAGAGTCTGGAGCAGGAGTACCGCAGAGATGATGACTGGTGTGGAGCTCATGATAAACTGGGATCTTCAGCAGAGATGGATCATGTTCTGCCGCTCATCAGCAAACACCTGGAGCAGAAAGAGGCTTTTCTCAAGGTCACTACTGAACTGAATTGAACTGAACTGATCTCTCAAGTATTCTATCAGTGTCAGTCCAGATGAAGTTAACGCCTTACACTTTTTTTTCAATTGCTAACATCCTTTTGTCCAATCTCTAGTCACATTTTCACATTCTAAACACAATAAGCACTACATCTGTCTGTTTTGACCATACCATTAACACAATTTATGTTGATCCCAATTCGTCGGTCATCCGATGTGACGTCAAGAGTGACCGACTGATAGGGAACGTCTCGGTTACGTATATAACCCTCGTTCCCTGAAGGAGGGAACGGAGACGTCACGTCGGATTTTCGCCACGGCTGCTGTACCACCGCTGAGCGGCCGGATCCCGGCTCAGCTCCTCAGCGAAAACCTGAATATGCGATGCACCTGCTGCCTACTTATACTCACGCTGTGATCAGCGGCAGCTGGATGCAATAATCGCATGCCAATGTGCATTGGCTCGTTTAGTTTACACTCGAAGTCTCTCTAAGCAAGATCCCAATTCGTCGGTCATCCGACGTGACGTCTCTGTTCC
Organism: Ptychobarbus kaznakovi; assembly: GCA_027422405.1. NCBI lineage: Eukaryota > Metazoa > Chordata > Actinopteri > Cypriniformes > Cyprinidae > Ptychobarbus > Ptychobarbus kaznakovi. The sequence goes on from CM049804.1 coordinate 2,263,614, forward strand.
CTCCTTCAGGGAACGAGTGTTACATACGTAACCGAGACGTTTCAGTTGAAGGTAAACTGAAGGCTAAATAAAAAAATAATGATGTATTTTTATATTGTCTATTATATGCAGGTAGAACATGACAAGTAATGCAGTTTTTGTAAAGTCATCAAATCAAGTCATCAAAATACTGCTAACGTTTTGACCGAATTACTAAATTTTGAATCAGGTTTGCTGTGTTTTGATCGAGTTAGTATATGTAGAAATTGGTATTCAGCATTTTAAAATGTAGAGTTTGTATGTATTTAACAAAATGTGGTTTTGGCCAGAAAATTTACTATTTGGCTAATTGTGCGATGTAGGTGTGTTGCTGTGTTAAGAGTTTAGAAGAAGTACTTTCAGGTATTGGTAAACGATTTTTAGCAATTGAAAAAAAAACTGTCGCAAAAGAGTCTCCTGCATCTTACAGAAGAGCAGGGAAAATTTCTATCTTTATGCAAAATTAATATCAAGAAATCCAGCCCAAGCTTTGCACTGTTTGTGAGGGTCTGTTTTGTATCTGTTAAGTCTGCTGTGTTCCTCAGGCATGTACTCTGGCCAGGCGAAACGCTGAGGTTTTTCTGAAATACATTCATCGGAATAATGTAAGCACTCAGGGATCATCTAGCAACACCCGCGGCCCTGAGCAACAGGTCAAAGGTCAGAGATTCAAAGCTGATTAGTCCATCTTTTCATATTCTCTTTATTTTTTAGCTTAGAATTCTTCATTCTTGATTTATCCAGTCATTCATTTATTCATGTTAATCATTTGTTATGTGTGTTGTGTTGCGTTTGTACAGCCATCCTGAATGAACTGCTACAGAGAGAAAACAGAGTTCTGCATTTCTGGACCATGAAGAAGCGGCGTCTGGATCAGTGTCAGCAGTATGTGATGTTTGAACGCAGCATCAAACAGGTGAAAACACTGAACTGCACTTCACTGTTTGTGTGTGTGTGTGTGTGTGTGTGTGTGTGTGTGTGTGTGTGTGTGTGTGTGTGTGTGTGTGTGTGTGTGTGTGTGTGTGTGTGTGTGTGTGTGTGTGTGTGTGTGTGTGTGTGTGTGTGTGTGTGTGTGTGTGTGTGTGTGTGTGTGTGTGTGTGTGTGTGTGTGTGTGTGTGTGTGTGTGTGTGTGTGTGTGTGTGTGTTTGCAGACTCAAGCAACTGGACTTTTTTAGTTTGTGTATTTATCTTCATCTGCATGAAGGAGTATGTGTTGCGCTTTTGTGAAGACACACAGAAGACACATTATTGAATTCTGTCTGCAATTATTTTTAATAATCGGTCACATATGTTAGACAACAGAGTACGGAGTTGTATTTTTTTGGCATGTATTTCGCATTTCAACTTTGGGGGTTTTTGATTCGGTGAATGTTTGGTATGTGTGTGAATCCCAGACCTCACAGGACCATGGCTGGGAGTTTGGGGTGAAACAGGACACAACAGGACAGAAACGATTACAGAATTCACTTCAAATGCAACAAACTTAATAATGCATTTTTTGTCACATAGAAAAGTCTCACCTTCATGTCGTTCCAAATGACTTTCTTCTGTTGAACACAAAATACAATTTTGTAGAATGTTACCAAACCATTTTGGTTACCCTTGATTTCTACTGTATGGACAAAAATTTCTTGAATTTCTCAAATTATGTTCCACAGAAGAAAGAAATGCTAAAACGAAGAAAACTACAAAACTAAAAAACAGCTTCTATGAAATTAAAATAGCATATTTCCCAATATGTAATAACATTAACATAATAAATACATTTCTGCCAACACATAGGCTATTTATAGTGTTAATAACTTCAAGTTAAATTACTATGGTGCTGAATTGACAAGCCTATTAGCGTTTTCCAATATACCTCATTGATGTTGCTGTTTTTAGGCAGCATCACTAACCTTTTTCATATCACACAACTGTATAACAATTCTGTGTCACATCTGAATGGATCAAGTGACTTGTGCTATTTATCTCTTATAAATCGTGGCAGAAGCGTGGCGCTGTGCAGGAGACTGATCCCACTCTGCTTTGCCGCGTGACTGGCGGATGCATCGGGGAGCGCTGTTATGCCCTTTTCGAGTATTTGCTTTATGCAGTTTCGCATTCGCTGTAATTTAACAACAGCGCTTAATATCAGGGACGTCTCCTTCGGCGTTCGGCCCACTATTTGAATGGAATGTCCCGGTGTTCCCGATGGCCAGTAGGCGATCGTGGGCCCCCCAGACCCCTGGGCCCTATGCACTCTGTCCCCAACTAGCGACGCCCCTGGCTGTACAGACTGATCTGTGTGCTGATTGGGATCATCTGATGGAGTCTGTCTGTCTCTGTGTCAGGCGTTAGAGTGGATCGAGGAGGCAGGAGAGGTGTATCTCGCCTCTCACACGTCCCCTGGAGACTCGGTGGAGAAAACTCAGGAACTGCTCAAAGAATATGAAGAATTCGGCATCTCTGCCAAGGTACAGAGACACAACACTTCCCCTCACCTCTTCCTCCTGCATTTACTATTAGTCTCTAATGCTTGACACATACTGCCACATGAACTCTTCATACTTCGTTCTGTCTGAGGAACTTTTTAACTCTCTGGTGCTCCTTTTTTGGGAGTCACACTTGTGATCTTCATGGTCAAAAGTGACCGGACACCTACAATGTAACTTTTTTACTCCCCTGTAAAATCAATGTAACATATTTTTGATTAATAATATTTTTTCTTTTGTAATTTGAGAGACTTTCGTGGTACTAATTAATATCTATGCAATAATTATGATACATTTTTTGCATTGAAAATAATAATAAAAAAATTATACTTTCTATTACTTTTCAATTATGGCAGTATTTCATGTTAAAATAGAGCTAATGCCTTTAAAATCACATTTTTGAAGCCAGATTAGTGCCATCTGGTGTTAGTAAAATAAGGAAAACATCTGCAATTCAATGGTTTAGCCCATAGATTGCTACATAGCTATCTATACATACCTATACATTATCTAATTGTTTTTAGACATAAATACTTATTTTTATTAAGTTGTGGATTTGGATATACAGTATATTTAGAGATTTTCCAAGACAACATTTTGTAAAGGTTTAGATTTTTTTTTTTTTTTTATGGTTTGAAATGTTGATTTAGAGCATCAGGTTTTTTTTTGGATTACTACAGTCAAACCTGAACACAGAGAAAGCATTTTGTTACACAACATATTATATTTCTATAAAAGTAACAAAAATTAACAGAAATGTTTTATCAGAGCTTAATCCTTCTGGGTCTGAATTGGTTTCAACCTCTTATTTCAGTTTTCTGAGTTATTATGGCTATATGGTTATAACCATACCAATTAATTTGAATGTGTATATTTGTGTGTGCGTTCGTGCGTGTGTGCGTGTAACCTATTCCTTGCTGTCCACTTTTTTTACAGCATTGTAGTTGAATTATTCCTTTTATTTTATATATTTACTGTGTTACAGACACACCAGTTGCGTGTGCTCGTGTGTGTATAAGTGGATGTGCTGGTTTTGCACTCTTGAGGTTTTAGAGTTCCACCCTGTCATTGCTGTGTTCTTTTTTTCTGCATTGTGGCATATTTGTAGATTGTACACACAAAATTTCGCAGAATTTTTGTCTTTTTGTCAATTTCCCATTAATTTCCTACGGTCGTCATTTTTGACCGAAGACCGAAGTGTGACTATTTTTTTACGACCACTTAGCCTGCTCAAATCAAGCCCTATATTTTTTGTGTGTGTTCACATTCCAAATGCCATAAAAGTCACAGAGTTTCGTACCATTCTGATGAAGCTGTGATTTTTCAGTCAAAAGTGACCAAAGAGCACCAGAAGATGCATCTTGTCACTTTGCACGACATGATGCGTGTTGAGCATAAAAGATCAAACCACACACTCACACACATAATGTTCATGTGTGACGCAGCAAACTAAAGAGAAAGTGAAGATGTTGATCCAGCTGGCAGATAATTTTGTGGAGAAGGGCCACACGCATGTCACCGAGCTGAAGAAGTGGGTGGCGGCAGTGGACAAGCGCTACAGAGATTTCTCCCTGCGCATGGGCAAATACCGCTGCAGTCTGGAGAACGCTCTGGGCATCAGCTCTGAGGTACTGCATATAACCAGCAATAATAATTATTATTTATTACTTATTTGTTTAGATATTTTAGTTATTTATTTATATTCTTTGTAGCCCTTTAACCTGCTATTTTTGACCAATAGGAAATTTCTTGTTTTATATCAATTACTCAATTAATCTTCATAAACTATATACATAGCTTTATACTTAAACTGTATATATTTACATTTACATTTATGCATTTAGCAGACGCTTTCATCCAAAGTGACTTACAGTGCATTCAGGCTATACATTTTTTGTCAGTATGTGTGTTCCCTGGGAATCGAACCCACAACCTTTGCGCTGCTAACGCAATGCTCTAACCACTGAGCCACAGGGACATCAGTACTTTATAGTAGAAGTAAAAGTTTAAAAAGCATAAGGAAGCAGGTTTTTGGACAAGAGTCATTGTTATATTTTAGCATCTCTGTCTGATCAGATTATTTTAAGCTGATAAAGTCCAGGAATTTTTTTTTGTTTTTAGAAAACATTTATTATAAAAATGATATATAATGATATATAATTTATCATAAAAATATATTTTAATATATCATTTATAATTTAATTATTTATTTTATTTATAATACTATTTTTAATTTGACAATATAATATATTTATTTAAAGATAATTTATTCATTAATTTGTTCGTTTATTATTTAGTTATTTTATTTAAAAGAATGTGGATTATGCTAATTATTGGGAAATTGTTGTGCTTTTAAAAATTAACTCTTTCCCAACCCATTCATGTTGCTTTTGGTTCTTTAGTCACAGTTGAAATGGAAAGCACATCTAATGCAGTGTGTTATCTTGTGTGTACAGTATACTACACATTTTGAGAAATGTATCAGTTCATACTGTGTGCATAGAGCACACAAAGCAACATTGTGTTCTGAACATAACCGTGTGGATTTTTTTTTTTGTGAGATCTAAATGCGTGTCTGTGTGTGTTTCAGGATAATAAGGATTTGGAGTTGGATATCATTCCAGCCAGTCTGACTGACCCAGAGGTCAAACTGCGTGACCCCAACCACGAGATCAACGAGGAAAAGAGGAAATCAGCCCGGAAGAAAGAGTAAGTGATCAGACACAGCCTCCAGACCCTTACGAAAACAAAAATATATGTGAATATATTGGAAGATATAATGTGATATATGAAATAATATATTTCGATATATGGGATTCTAGTTCTTATATTTTTCAATATTCTGCAATATATGCATGAACCATGTATAGCCATGTATTAATACAAATAACAATATATATTTAGCAATAAGACAGAAACAATACAGTAGCCTACTACATAGCTTTATTGAAACACTCATTCCTTTTTATTAAAGGGTTACTCCACCCGAAAACGATAAATTTGTCATTATTCACTTACCCGCATGTCGTTCCAATTCCATAAAAGCTACGTTCGTCTTCGGAACATAATTTAAGATATTTTAGATAAAAACCGGGAGTCTTGTGACAGTCCCATCGACTTAAATACCAAGTAAATACCACTGTCGAGGTTCTGAAGAGAATAAAAAGCATCGCCAGGGAAGTCCATCTGCCATCAGTGGTTCAATCTGAATTTTATGAAGCGACGAGAATACTGTTTGTACGCAAAGAAAGTAAAAAATAACAAATAGCCATTTTGGATATTACCCATTGAACGCACGCATTGTACGCTCTTCTGCATCCGCCTCAATGCAAGAATGCGCAATTTTTCATTCAAATCAAAGTGTAAATACACGTAGAATACACATCATTGCATTGAGTATTAAGATTAGAGTATTAAAAACTTGAAAATTATTAATTTAATGTACATTTATAACAAATAAAAATGTGCGATTAATCGCAAGTTAACCTCATGACAATCGTGCGATTAATCACGATTAAATATTTTAATCGATTGACAGCCCTAATATATAGATGGATGGATAGATAGATAGATAGATAGATAGATAGATAGATAGATAGATAGATAGATAGATAGATAGATAGATAGATAGATAGATAGATAGAGAGTAAACATTTATTTTCACATACATTTAGTAGATATTAACAATATTATATTTACTATATATTAATATATATACACACAGACATGTATAGTCATACATAATGGGATATATGTATACATATATGGATGGATATGTATTGCAAAAGTATACCAAAAGTATTGGGTCACCCCCTTTTAATGAACAGGTTTGACTATTTTAGCAATTTCCAAGAGTACAAATCTTATTGTTTAAGCATATAATGATATTCTGGGAAATTGTGTGCTTCTAATTTTATAGCAGCAGTTTGGACAGGACCTTTTTCTATTCTAACATGACAGTTTCTCTGTGTATAAGGCAGGGATCAAAGATAAATGATGATTCAGTCAGTGTGGAAGAACTTGACTGGTCTGCAGAAAGCCAAGTTCTAATCCCAGCTGAACACTTCTGGTGTGACTTTAAATGCAGATCTTGAGCCAAAAATTCATCACCAAACACCAATGACTTTGAAAACATATAATGCTTTTGTTCAATATTTGAGGAGACCTCCATTTGCCAAAATAATGTAGGAGTTTTCTCCTATAATGCCTGATGAGGTTAGAGAACATCTGACAAGAGATCAGAGACCATTCCTTCATCGTGAATCTCTGCTGACCCTTTAGATTCCCAGCTCCATGTTGGTGCTTCTTCTCTTCAGTTCACCCCACTCATTTTCTATACGGGTCAGTTCAGAGGACTGGAATGGCCATAGCAGGAGCTTGGTTTTGTGCTCAGTGACCCATTTTTGTGTTGTTTTTGAGGTTTGTTTTTTAATTATTGTACGGTTGGAAGATCCAAACATGGCCTATTATAAGATTTCTAACAGAGTCAGTCACTTATTGATTTTTTATCTGTTGGTATTTGATAGAATCCATGATGCCATATGTCTAAACTATATGTCCAGGACCTCCAGCAGAAATATAGGCCCACAACATCAAAAATACAGCTGTAAATTTAATTGTACACATGGGGTACTTTTTATCCCTGTGTTCACCAAACCCGTCTTGAATGTTTACTGCTAAAAAGCAATTTTTTGTTTTGTTTTATCTGATCATAGAACCCAGTCCCAGTTGAAGTTCAGTCGTGTCTGATAACTGAATATGCTGGAGTTTGTTTTTGGATAAGCTATAAGAATGTTTCTTGAAACCCTCCCAAACAACACGTGTTGATGTAGGTGCTGTTTGACAATTTTTTTATTTTAGTTTTCTGACCCCGAGACTCAACTATTTTCTGCAATTCTCTCCAGCTGTGGTCCTTGGAGAGTCTTTAGCCACTCAAACTCTCCTCCTCACCTTGCATTAGGACGATATAGACACATGTCCTCTTCCAGGCAGTTTCGTAACATGTTATGTTGATTGGAAATTCTTAATTATTGCCATGATGATGGAAATGGAATTTATCACTGCTCTAGCTCTTTTCTTAAAGCCACTTCACTAATTTGTGAAGCTCAATTATCTTTTGCTGCACATCAGAAATATATGATTTGTTTTTCTCATTGTGATGGATGATTATGGGAATTTGGCTTAGTTTTCCCTCCTATTTTATTGAAACAGGAAGCCATGGCTGGATAATTTCATGTTCATAATCACCCTGGAGTGCTCAAAATTGTGAATATGAATGGCAATATACTTCAGAGATATTTTACTCATAAGAATTTCTAGGGGTGCCAATAATAATTGTGTCCAACGTGTATTTGAGAAAAATATTTATTTCATAATTATATTTCCCCCATTTAAGAATCGTATTATCCAATGAAAGGTTAGATTTTTTTAAATTGTTTAAATAAAGTATCAAAAGGATTAAAAATGCAGATTAATTTTCACAGCCTTCTTTGATCATATTTACCAAGGGTGCCGATATTTTTGGCCATGACTGTATGTATATATATATATATATCACACATACATGACACAATAAATGTGCTCATATTTGGATACATATATTTTGCATACATGTTCATATATATATATGTGACATTATACTGCATATATGTTAAATTGATATGTGTAGCCAATATTTATATATTTACAAATATATAATTCCATATATGAAAATATCTTAAAATAAATATTTACCATGAATTGTGTTCATATATTGCTAATATATATATATATATATATATATACCATATAAATGTGACTATATGAGCACCATATATGTTGACATATTTCCCAATATATGGAAAGCGGCAATTTCTGATGTATTATTCAGTATGTAATATATTACCACAATGTATTATTCTATATATTTACCAATATACTGAAAATTCTTCAATATATTGACCGTTCATATATAATAAAATATATTTTCTTTCCGTAAGGGGACAGCAGTTCCACACACACGTCACAGTTTCAGACTTATAATTGGTCTCTGCTTTGTATTGTTGCAGGTTTATTATAGCAGAGCTTTTACAGACAGAAAAGGCTTATGTGAGGGACTTGCATGAATGTTTAGAGGTAAGTGTTTCAGTTTTATTAATATTAATAAATATTTATTTAAACATTTTTGCTGCTCTACCTTTAAGTCTTTTATATCTCTGTCTATATGTATATCAATCCATTGTTTTAAAATAAATACGTTTGCCATGATACGACCCGTGTAACATGCTAAAGATCTTTATTGCACATCTACCGCTCTAGGGAAAAATAAATATACTTAAATGTATTTTAAATACATTTATTTCATGCTAAGTATACTACAAATACATTTTTGTATTTATGTACTTAATAAAATATCCTGTAATTGTACTTTTTGTATACTAAACTGGTTTACTTAAAGGAAAACACCACCGTTTTTCCATATTCCAATATGTTCTTTCCTCAACTTAGACGAGTTGATACGTACCTTTCCCGTCTCAGTGCGTGCACTTAATCACTCTAGCGCGCGGCGCCTCTATGCCCAGCGTTTAGCTTAGCACCATTCATTCCTTAGGATCCAAACAGGGATGAATTTAGAAGCCACCAAACAATTCCATGTTTTCCCTATTTAAAGATGGTTACATGAGTAGTTACACGAGTAAGTATGGTGACAAGGGAAGGGAGGGAGGGTGGGAAAAGAGGGAGGGATGGCGATTTTCTAAGCGATTAAAGGGGGAAGGGAGGGTGATAACTATAATGTATGGCGGAAGAGAACTTGCAGCACTTCGACCTCGGCGCAGTAATATCCTCACTCCTGAAAACTCGCCCTCCACCTCACCCTCTAACTTCTGTCAATACAACCAACATGACCTGCACGCCTGCACTATCAGTAGTGGGAGAGGGAGAGGGAGAGAGGGAGGGAGGGAGGAGGGGGAGTTTTCAGGAGTAATGATATTACTGCGCCGAGGTCGAAGTGCAGCAAAAGTGCAGCAAAGTGCAGCAAAAACACATTTATAATTTGTATTTCGTTATAAAACTGAAAGAATTTGAAAGCTGATCTGTGTGTAAAGCGCAAAGTGCAAAATGTGTAGCAGCATGCAAAGCTCAGCAAAAACACGTTAATTTGTATATTCAAAACTAAGAATTTGAATTATGTGTGTGTGTAAAGCCAACAAATCACAAAATTGTAGCAATTACTGGTTTGCTGGCGTGCTACAAATAATGAATGTAAGACGTTAAATATTATGTCCAATTATTTACAGTATTATACCATGAATAAAACAGTTTGTGAATAGTCACTTAACGTTTTCAGCAGAAAAGACAACAATAAACGTATTGTTAAAAAGGAGAAATATTATTTTCAGCACACTGGCTGAGTAAGTAAAATGGTATGATTTCTGAAATGTTACATTTGTAGTGTATTCAAAAGGGATTAAATAAGAGAGCACAGAGTTTTAACTTTGATAAAGAATATCTCTTTGGTTTTAGCCTTTGCAACTTCAGGGATCTTATCTATGCACAATCAGCTTGTAACACTCCAAAGAAAAGTAAAACTTGAAATTGCATCATATGACCCCTTTAAGATAAACAGTTGTTCCTGTTCAGTCTGTTAATAAATATCATATTCTTGATATTAAGCTGTTTCTGCGAGTCCTTAAAATTGACTCTGCTGCATACCAGTAAGATGATGCGGCCACCCGGATGCAACAATATTCAAATAAATTCCGGTGGCCTGGCAACTCTCAATGCTCTCAATGCGGGCCATTTGCATGCGCAATATAGGCTATACTCTCAAAATATTATAACTTTAATTTCTACGATTTAAATTCTCGAAACACTTCGACTTTATTCTCGAAACATTTCGACTTTATTCTTGTAATATTTTGACTTCATTCTAGAAACATTTTGACTTTATTCTCGTAATATTTCGACTTTATTCTCATAATATTTTGACTTTATTCTCGAAATATTTCAACTTTATTCTTGTAGTATTCCGAGTTTATTCTCGTAGTATTTAGACTTGATTCTCGAAACATTTTAACTTTATTCTCGTAATATTTCGACTTAATTCTCGTAATTTCAACTATATTCTCGAAATATTACGACTTTAATCTCGTAATCTTAGAATAGTTTTATTTTTAAACGTGCCACTAAAACGCTGTCGTAGATTTGAACTATACTTAGTATTAAATAAATATATTTAAATATATACTTTTTTACTAGTGTAAATTGTGTACATTGACATTCCTGCGTCTACTTACTTATTTTTGTGTGATTTATTTATTAGACTTATTTGTGGGAGATGACCAATGGTGAGGAGGAAATCCCTTCAGGAATTGCCAACAAAGAGCACATCAACAAAGAGGAAATCATCCAGACACGACTTCCATAATACTTCCATCAGCTCATGACAATTTTAGCCCATAAGCCACTGAGCATTTTATCAGCATACACACAGATTTCTTATTTTCGCAGATGAAAGAGGTGACTAATATGCTTTCTAATTAATATGCAAATTGTGTATCCCATGTGATATGGAAATGCAGTGATTGCGACTCATTTGCATGTTGTTTTGTGTGTATTATAGTATATTTCTGAAAGAGCTGATCAATTATGAGCAGTTACCTGAGGATGTGGGCCATTGCTTTGTTACATGGGTGAGTGTTTCTAAAATATTGCATTTGCTCAGAAAATTATGTTATTGTTTATGTTGTTGTAAACCTAACAACTCACACAATTTATGTATTTTATTTACTATTTATTTATTTTATTTGTTTGTTTTCTAATGTTCTATTTTGCAGTGCCCTTGCCAAACATGTTAACTGTATGCAGTACTTGCTAGAATAATAACAGTAAATTAAGCATGATTACAAGAACTAACCCTAAAACAAACCTTAACCATATACTGTATGTATGTAGTATTCTGTATTTTATTTTATGATAAAAAATAAAATAAAATGTCAATCAGCTAAAAACTTCAAATATTCACTGAAATTAAATATGACAGATATCATTGTTTTCCTTTGATATGCTGATTTAAAGCTTGTGTATTTGTGTTTCAGGCTGATAGGTTTAATATTTATGTGACGTACTGCAAAAACAAACCAGATTCCAGTCAGCTCATCCTAGAGCATGCTGGGAGTTTTTTTGACGTGAGTACATACAAGTTTTCTAAATCATCAGTTTGATAACTCTGAATGTATTTTGACATTTTTTGCATCTTCAGCTAATTGCTTACATGTGTTTTTTTAAATAGTAATGAACTAAAGTAAATTTAGCTGAAATGAAATTACTCACTTATGTTCAATAGAGCACTATGAAGTAGTCAGTAGATGGAGTCAGTGAGTCACTGACCCTGAGCATGTCACTGTATTCAGAGGGTCAGTGTATGAATGATGCTCTGTTCATATATGATGATTGTTTTTGTCTGCTTTGAACAGGAGATTCAGAAGAGACATGGTCTAGTCAACTCTATATCATCATACCTAATCAAACCTGTGCAGAGAATCACCAAATACCAGCTGCTGCTCAAGGTACCGCATGTCTCCCAGACATTCAGTGTTTGCTTTGAGAAGGTCAGACGTTGTGTGCGGTGTGCTGTGTAGTGTTCAGTACAGTATGTGTGCTTACAGGAGCTACTTTCCTGCTGTGAAGAAGGCAAAGGTGAAATTAAAGACGGGCTGGAGGTTATGCTGAGTGTCCCAAAGAGAGCCAACGATGCCATGCACGTCAGCATGCTGGAGGGTACAACATCACCGAACACACACACACACACACATGTTTGTTTCTGTGAATTGCGGGGACTTTCCATAGACTTCTATTACTTTTATACTGACCAAACAATATTTTCTATCCCCTAACCCTAAACCTACCACTTACAGAAAACCTGTTTGCATTGTTACACTTTCAGATAAACATAATTTACTATTTTGTATATATATATTTTTCCCTCGTGGGGGACCGCAGGCTGGTCCCCACAATGTCAAAAATGTCAGGTTTTACTATCCTTGTGGGCAGGGATGGGCAAAGTTAAATAAAAATGAATTTGAAAATAAAATACCAAATACCTTAATTTTACGTTTATCAAAATAAACAGCAGCCACACCATGTATCAACATAAGCTACTGTATTTTGTATTTTAAAAATACCAAAAAATACTTTTTACAAGGGAGCATGACATTTCTTAGCAAACCTTCCATCAATTGGCCTATTTAATCTATCCATTCACCATTACACTGACTCATGCAATAAATCTGACATATGCAACCAGTTAACATATCAAATATTCATATATCCCTGTGATCTGCCAGATGAAAGTGTAAAAAGAAGCAACCACCAGTTTAATGTTTAACAGTTTGCGAATGACTCATAATTGTATCCTAATTTAGTTACGTGGTGTTTGGTAATGAAGGGCCTACTTGCATCAGCAACACTGACTTAATGACAAACAAGTCATTCATAAGAAGACAAAGGATGGCACCTGTATTCATAGCAACTAGTTTCTAACTAATTAATCATTTGATTGTTAATCATAAATATAATAATATATTATGTGTCATGCAATGGTATGCAAAATCATGATCCTACTAAACATCTACTTCAATTAGGGTACAATATTCAGGAATCAAATATTTATTTATCAATCATTGGACACCTATTTGGAAGTTGAAAACAAACATTTTAGCATTTCAACTATTATTAAATGATCAATATGTTTTGATTTCAAGATGTTTTGATAAATGTAGCCAGAAACGTAATCAGAATGTAGCAACAGAACTTGTCAAGCAGTATTAACCAACTCCAACCACTGAATCTATTGAGAGCCATAGAAGTATAGTGGAGGGGTTTTCCAAACTTTTACAGGGGATAAGATTTTCCAAGGACCCCTCATAATTATAACAGTGTTTAAGGCTAAAGTTAATGTGGGTGGGAGTATAATGAACATAATATGATTGTTTTATTGGAGCAGATGGTCCCTGTTGTATATGTATTTTTTAATTTGACGGCGCATAAACGGGGAATGCAGTATATGCAGTGCATTGGCCGCCAAACAAAGGGGGCGCCATTTTGCCGAAATCATTTAGTAAAATCTTCTTTAATAAAACATAAATAATCAAAATCTTGGTTGTTAAAAATAATGTAATGAAACATTTTTTATTTAACTGTTTTTAGCATTTTTGTTAGCTAAAAGATGTATTTAAACTACTGAGTAGGCACCAATCAGAGGCTGCATTTTTAGAATGTCATCATGTAGACTTCTTACTAAGTATTTTACAGTATTTTAAAACTACAAAAATACAAAACACTAAAGTATTTTGATACAAATTATGATGCCATTTTCATCAACCCTATCAAATATAAATTACAAAATCATGTACATGTATCATGTATCATAAATACTGCCCATCCCTGCTTGTGCGGACATTTGGTCCTCAAAATGTAGCATAAACAAGTAGACACACAATCTTTCCACAGATACGCTTAAGCCTTCAGCCTCTGACGTGATGTTTTCTTCTGTCAGGTTTTGCTGAGAATCTGGAGGTTCAGGGTGAGCTCATCCTGCAGGACACTTTCCAGGTGTGGGACCCCAAATCACTGATCCGTAAGGGACGAGACCGCCACCTATTCCTCTTTGAGATCTCCCTCGTCTTCAGTAAAGAAATCAAAGACTCAGCGGGACGATCCAAATACATCTACAAGAACAAACTACAGGTACCTAGTTACAGTATATCACTCAGTCTACACACGCATACAGCTGTTCAAAGGTTTGGGGTCTATATGATTTTTAATGTTAATAAGTTGTTTAAGATAATAGAAAGAAGTCTATTATACTCACAAAGCATAATAGTCAACTTTAATTAAAAACAATTATGCATCGTTGCTGAATAAAAGTATTAATTTCTTTAAAAAAAAGTCCCTGAAATGTTTGAGACATTTGGTATTCTGTCTTTTATTGCACCTTGTTGTTGCAAATATGTGAAAATGCCAATAAGGTAAAGTTATCCAACAAGCTAACATAGATGAGGGTTTGCCAAAATTGTCCAGATTTATCAAAGTTTTAAATGTATTGTTTAAAATTGTTTGAACACTAAAAACAAATCTTGATATGCCATAATTATGTCCTTTAAACTGCAAAATTTATAATCCATGAATTAATAATAAAACTGTCGTGAAGTAACATTAAATCTGTATAATATGTAGCTATTTCTAATATTAAATAAAAATAATAATACAAATATTATTCTTTTAAGAATTCTTCAATCTTAAATTAATATTATGATTTAATCATATAATATATGTATTATTAGAAATAAATCCTTTTTGAGTCCTGTTTTAGATCATTTCAGTTTCATAAACAAAAGGAAAGCCCCATGTGAGGGTCAGTTAGAGCACACATGTACACAGTTATATCTGAATTGTACATTTTCCATCTGTTTTACCACATTGTGTAACTCTGTTAAGTGTTTCCACACATACCTGGAAGCAGCCCGTGCAGGTGTGTGGACCAGATGGGGCGTTTGTCACCCCTCTGTCTGTGTTCAGTATGCCCGTGAACAGATCCAGATGTGCCTTTGGTTTTCTTTTGGTCATCTGGAATTGTCTCTCAAACACAATTTAAGACTCTACTTAGGATTTTACTGAGAAAATTCTTTCAATTTTGTTAGACAAATTTATTAGAGTTCCGCTTTCACCACTCTTGGGCAGTGGTGTAGTCTAGTTTTTTGTAGTGAGTATACTGTGTTTTTTTCCTTCCCAGCCTCATACTCACCCGTATCAGAGCAGCCCTTCATAAGCACCACCACACTCACTAAACAGGGCTCTACGCTTACTTTTATTTTTAGGAGCACTTGTGCTACTATTAAAAAATAAAAAATTCAGGAGCATCTTCTCCTCAATCAGTAATATTGGACTCCTTAAAGTGATTTACAGGGGTATTTTTCTAACTTTATTTGAAGTGTTACCTTTCATGTCAAATTCAAAAGTGTATTTTTATAAGCTTTTTTTTATTCTAATAAAAACAATGCAATAAGAAGAATAGGTTACCGATCAAATAAAATCATTATTAACACAATTAATTTGCACTACAGAAGAGGCACAGAAGAACACAAAAGTGGCTTGTAGGTATTTACAGAGATTTAATGAGGCTCAGAGGTTGCATGAGTGAAATTAACTTCATAAATTCATGTTGAGATTAATGTTTTAAATATAACATTTTGAATATAGAAAAATTCAATGATTTAAATAACTGAAATGATACTTTAAAAATTAAATTAAGAATGCCATTAGGTGGCGGCAAGTTACTGATTTTATCACTAAATCATTAATTATATTGATTCATTGGAACGGCTGATTCATTCGGGAACAAAGCAAGTCCCTGCGTCCCAATGTGCATACTATCCACCCTATCTGTGTAATGGGGCCGACAAGACGAGAGGCGTGCGGAATGGATCCATGTGCAAGCTTTTATTAATAGGCATGGTCAAAACACAGGCAGGGTCGAACAAATGGCAAAACAGGTATATATTGAGGGCAAGGCAGATGAGTACTCAAGTAAATGGGCGTGGTCTTCGATCGGCGAACAATATCCAGAGGGCTTGACAAGAGGGGTAATCCAATATACAAGGCAGAAGGTCAAGAACCAGACAACAAGGCAACACAAAAAGACTAGACTAACTAAAATAAGAAACGAAAACTAGGAATGGCTCCTTAAAGCATCTAACTCTCAGAGAGTGAAAAACGCAGAACAATACAGGAGACTGAACACAAAACAAACACGGAAAGGCTTGGTAAGTAGCTAACATTAGGAGAATGCTAAATGCTAAAGAATACTCGGCCGAGAGGAAGAGGAAGTCCATGGTTTAAGTAGGTTGTGTGACCAGTGCAATCAGCTGTGTGTTCAGAGCAATCAGCAGTGTGTTCAGTGCAATCAGCTGTGTGTTCAGTGTGTGTATCGTCAGTGCAATGGGTGATGGGAATTGTAGTCTGAGATGGAGTGCAACAGTGAGTGTAGTGCAAGAGTCCATGTGGTGAGTGAGTGACCTCTGGTGGTGAGTTAAGGGAAGCCCATGAACCGGATTCATGACAATCTGCTCCAAATATTATTGAAAATTACTAATATCACATTTAGGATGGATAGTATGCACATTGGGACTCAGGCAGTGGATTGTCTTTATGAATGAGTTATTGAATTGACTCACTAGATTCATTTAAGCGCAGATTCATTCATAAACGAAATAACGCTGTGTTTGAATAGTTTATTTGAAACTATTTTAGTTGACGAAATAGAGCAAAATCATGTAATGCGGTTATAGTCAGACAATGTAAATCACTAAATATTAACTTTTTGTTTATTGAAATCACTCATTGTTCTTATATGCCAACAATCCCCTGCTACAGTTAAGTTAATGACAATGTATACTCTACCACGTACCAGGTAACATTACGATAGCATCGGCCTCGTTTTCTGTACCACATAGGATAGTATCAGCCTTCTGGCTCATTTTCTGTCGTTTCTATAATGTTAACGTTCCTGTCATCTGTTTGCAGTGTGTCACCCGAAGCAGCAGCAGCTTCAGGGTCAGGCTTACGAAAACACTGAAAGGGTGTAGTTCGTTTCATATCTCCTTTATTAGTTCATTTCAAGCTTAGCAATAGTCGTCAACAGAAATACGGCGTGATTATCAGAAAGACGGTGCTTCACAACACAGACTGGGTGAATTTATGAATTAACTTGTGAAATGTCTGTCACAAAACCATGTTGTTACGTATCCGCATGCTTTTTGGGTATACGCAAATCCTTGACCTTTCCTAGTGGGTATACGGCGTATACCTGAGTATCACTTAGACTACACCACTGCTCTTGGGTTATTATCTCACTCTTAAATACTCCATATACTTAAGCTCTTAAATACATTGTCCATGCATACTGAATTCATTTTAATATCTGTGTGTGCTGTTCTGATTTTTCTGCGTTTGCAGACTTCTGAATTGGGGGTGACAGAACATGTGGAAGGAGACCCGTGTAAATTTGCCCTGTGGGTGGGACGCACACCCTCATCCGACAACAAGACTGTCCTCAAGGTACATTATTCACTCAGTTTTAATATTTTATTTACCATTTTATTAGAAGTGAATTACTTTTAGAGTGGTAAGTATTCTTAAACACGTTCCAGTCTGTGAAATTGCTATTGAGCAAAGATTTGAATAAACATTTCCTGCTGTATTTCATGATTGTTGTGTCGTCCTGCTGTCCTTTTGGAATAAAACATGGATCTTCTGTTTTTAATGTACATAACTGTGTCTGTGTCAGGCGTCCAGTATTGAGGTGAAGCAAGAATGGATTAAAAACATCAGAGAGGTCATCCAGGAGAGAATCATTCACCTGAAGGGGGCACTGAAGGAACCAATCCATGTTCCCAAAACCCCAGCCAAACCCCGCAAGAGGTCAGACACTCTCTACCATTGCATACTGTACTTAAATACTCTACACACACAGTAGGGCTGTCAAATTGGCTGAAAAATTTATTCAATTTTTTTTACTAAAATATGATCTATATTCGAATTTAAAAGGCATAAATCCAGTTAGGAAAAAAAAGCTTTTGGCTTCTCTCCTGAGGCCACAAGAGGGCGCATCGAGCTAAATATTACCAAATGCACGTTTCTTCAAAGTAGGGCTGGGCAATATGAGCAAAAATTAATATCTCTGTATTTTTTGGCTGATTTGCGGTATACTGTACATATCTCTGTATTTTGTATTTGGATTAAACAAATAGGCCTAAATAAAGTGAATGTAACCATGTTGGCATATTTAATGTGCAAAAAGGGTTAACATCACATTACATTGTAACATTGTGATCTAAAAACTAAAATAATGCTTTTAAAGCAAAGTTAAATTTACTAAACAAAAACATGAAAAAAATTAAAAAGCACAAACTAGGCTAATTGATTAAAAAGGCTATTTTGATTACCCCATTACAGTCACTTTACAGTTAGTGCTATCATACAAATACACTTACTTGTATGTTTAAAATGTTCAACTACAAACATTTCAGCGAAATGCATATTTTACTCAGAGTTATTGCGCTCCTATTTCATTGCGCTCTGTGTTTGGCGCGCATGTGCGCGGCGGTGCACGTTCAGAACCAAGTCTGTGAAGTTTAGCGGAGAATCGCAAAGCAAAAGCTCATGCATGTCTGACAGCAAAATGGAAATATTTCCATGGCTTTCTAACATTTACAGATGGAGAATATACCTGTGAAATGTAGCAGCATATAGCTCAAAACAGCGCGTCTCTGTCAGCGGCACACGCAGCCTTTCTGTCAGAGCCGCTTTATACTCAAAGATTTATCATTGCTGATACATGTAATTTATTAACATTTAATCATATGATCACAAGGTTCATCTTTGCGCTGTTAATATGCACGTTCGCTAGCAAACTAATTTCTTAATATGGTAATTACATGTTTTTTTTAAGTTGAACTTACATTCATTTTACATGGCTTTGGGCTCTCTTGTGTGAGACGTGAGTGCAACGATGATAGATGTCCCTCTAGAAAATGCAATGCATTCTGTTCTGTGTGAACGGCTTGGTTTCAGTTTTGAGGTAAACAACATCTTCTCCACATTGATGTTCTCTTTTTCCTCAATATTTTGAATGTGCAGCTTCGCATCGAGTGGGTTCAACTGGACAGGCTAAAAAAAAGCATTAAAATGCAACGACACCTTGTCATCGCATTTTGTGTGCCAAGCTGCCTGACGGACACCTAAAATTCGACTGCAGCGTTTTGCATTTGAATGTGGATTTTATTTTAAATTCGGCAAATATTCAAAATTAATTTTTTTGACAGCCCTAACACACAGTCCTAAAAATGAAACACTGACTTAATTCATAATCATAATCTCAGCTCTCAAATATACTGCAGTTGTAAATATTGCTGTTTGTAGATTCTGCTTTGTTTGATGTTATCATATCATTTGTATGTCACTTTGGATAAAAGCATAGCTGCTAAATGACTAAATGTAAATCTGTAGAAAAATGAGACCAAACACTACATTCATGAATATTCATAACCATTTATGCATGAACGCAAGATGCTTATGTTCATGTATAAACATTTGGCATCTTGTTCTCCTCATGCAAGCTTCATTTTTTTGTTAAAATGTGTGCACATGGGAATAAGGATTTGCAGTGAAGTCAATTTCTGTTGTAAAAGTAAAATTATTTGTATCTGTATTCTGATAAAACTGGATGTGGGCAGGGAAAGTTTGAAAAGAAAGAAAGTTTGTCCAAAATAAAGCCCTTTTAAAATGGGATTCTGTTCTCTTCATGGTTAACATATGGCAAACATGCCTGTTATAATTTATAACTTGATTCCTTTTAATTACAACATTTCTGTAACTATATTTTCTTTAAAGCCATTTATATATAAATGGGAAGCTTGCTGCTGCACATTCGAAACAGCAAAGAGACTAATTTTTATTCTAACCAGATCTTGTTAGAAAAATTAATAATAGTATGAAGTTGTGCTTTCTAATTAATTTGTGAAGGATTTGTACAAGAAATATATTTTTTTTTTAAAGCATGAAGCTCCACCCCTAAATATAACAATCAGTGGGGTGTAAGCAGATGCAAAAAGGTATGAATGAGATCTTAAAAATTCATGCAAATTAGTCACCAATTCACCAAAATGTCAATAGTTATGAATACAATGAGACTGTGTCACTTTTGCATTGTCTAAAACAGTGATTCTCTAACTTTTTACACCAAGTACCACCTCAAACAATATGTGGCTCTCCAAGTATCACCATAATGACCAACATTAAAATACAGTAGCGTAGTAGGCCTAATTATTCAGCTACAGCTATGCACAATTCAAAAACGAGTTTTATTCCTAATAATATATTTATTATTGTTGGCCACTTAAACAATACACAGTTTCAACATTAACACTGCACTGTGCTTACATACAGGTAAATAAAAAACTTAAATGATTAAATTAAAATGTACTGTACCTAAAAGTTAAATAAAAAATACTGTACTTAAAAAGTAAAAAAAAATGAATGTACTTAAATGTAAAATAAAAAATGTACAGTACTTGATCAAAAAAATGTAGCCACCTTGCAAACTTTTTAAAAGTGTTTTGACATTAATTTATATTTAATTCAGTGATTCCTCTGTGTACCACTAGACATAGCCTGCGTGTACCACACTTTTAGAATCAGTGGTTTAAAATACTGTGCTGTCACCTGGCTCTCCTCTTATGCAAGAACAATGATTAACTGCATCTAACGAATATTATTACTTGTTTGAATTCATTAATCGGTTAAAAGTATTCAACTGCAGGCACATCCCTAATCGGGACTTTTATTTGTGTGTTTGGTTGCAGGGAGGCTGTTGAGGATGCTGACAGTCAGGGAGATGGCAGCAGTCAGCCGGATACAATCTCCATCGCATCCAGAACCTCTCAGAACACTGTGGACAGTGACAAGGTACAAACGCACAGATCTGACCTGTGACCTCTGGAGATGCTCTCTGTTATACTGAGCTGAGGCATCAGAAGCAGCACATGGGGGGGGGGGGGGGCATCAGGTGCTAAAGGACTTGTACTAACTAGCCAGACTTTGAGTCATTTAAATATCCTTTATAGACATATTTGCATATTGTACACACTATATATACTGCATACAGTAAAAATAGTGTGAGTAGTAAGTTAACTACTGAACTGAATTATTTGGTAAGTCCTGACCTGATCCACATATTACTTTTTTGCAATGCAAAGCTATAAAAAGAGTTAGAGTAGTAGCATACTAGAATGCTGATCTTTCCACTAAAAATCAGACCCCAACTCCAGACTCCGCCCCCTGAAGGGTCATGTGATCATTGATTGACAGGTGTATGTCCCACAGGGTTTCCCTGCTGTAGTAATGGAGCAGGGGCTGTCATGCTCCAGCACAGATGATGATTACAGTGCTCATGAGAGATAAACAGATGTGTTGGATAGTCATGTTAAGCCATGAAAAGTCTCTTCAAACTGTGTGGTGGATTCAGCCCTCATAGGAGCTATGAGGAGCCCTATCAAATCAAAGTAAGACACACTGAGCACACGTGTTTGTGCTGGTGTTTTAGGCACTTCCATAATAGCTTGTGGTGTTTTATGAGCTTTGCGTGTTTGTGTTGTGAGGTTAGTCTGTTTTGGAGATGACCGCATCGCTGCGACTTGCTTTTGCTCAGAGGAGAACGTGAGTTACCAACTCTTGACTCTGTCTGAAGAGTATCACTTCCTTCCCAGTTTTATCCTGGTGGGATTTTAAAATACTCTGCTCTGACTGAATTTTACACAACTAAATGTTGCCTATCCTCTACTTTGTTGTGTTGTTTTGTAAAAGAGGAAGCAGCAGAGCATATTCATGCCTTTATGTTATATGTGTGACATAGATTGACTTTATAATGAGATAGAGAAATGCAATGTCTGCATTTAAAGTCACACCAGAGGTGTTCAGCTGGGATTAGGACTTGGCTTTCTCCAGACCAGAATGAGTTGAGAGTCTATGACTGTGAGCTTTACTGTGAAAAATAAATAAATAAAAATAACTAGAAGTTGACAATTAATTATTAGGGTAATGTCTAAATAAATACCCAACTATATCGGCCATCTACTGGTCATTATTGTCATAATATGATTTTGACCATACATGAGGTCATGTTGTTTTTCTTTTTTCAATAGTTGGCAGCAACCTGGCCCAATACATGATAGATTCTTATATTTGCCTAATGTTTTAGCTTTCAGAAGATTTTTACTGTAGTGACATTCAAAAGTTTGCCTATTTGTTTATAGAAGTGATGGTGAAATTAAGAAATTTGCATGTAAATATATTTAAAAATCCCAAAATAAGTGCATAAGTTTATTGTTTCTACTTTCAGGAAATTAGTGTTCTTTCATTTAAAAAAAAAAAAACCTTACACCAAAAGGATCAAAAGTCAGGGTCAAGAGTGGACCTCAACTCTTAAGCGTAATTATTTAGAAATTATTTGGGGGTGAAAAAGATAAAAAATGACCACAAAAAAAAAAATTACAGCCTAAGGTTGAAATGATACATTTTTATACATTTCTTACTTTTTTATTTCTATCCAGTGTCCCTTTTAAAGTCATTTAGGCAAACTGCTGACTAGAACCAGTGATGAATTTGTAAATCAGGTTTTGACCTCATTTGACACATGACTTTTAGAAATATACAATTAATCCAGTAGTTTGACTGATGCATTTTGTATTCTGTAATGTAAACTGCATCACACAAGTTCAGCTTTTTAAAGGTGAATAATGAATGTTTCCAGACATGTTTCCTGAGTGTCCCAGTGCAGTATTGAGCTGAAATCAGTTCTCTCTTGTTTTCAGGCTGATGGTAGATAAAGACACATTCACGTGTGTGTGTGTGTGTGGCGTCTCTCTGGGAAAAGAGTTTCCTTCATTCACTCACAACAGCTCAGGGTCTGTTTATTACACTGCGGAAATTACATTCATCATACTGCATAATGATGCTTTTATCCGTACAGCTCAGTGCTGGACGCATGTCACAAGACTATCATACGGCATTAGATATTTCTTTCTGGATTCATCTTAAGATGAAACTGTATTTAGATTTTTCATTAAAATGTGCAGTTTTCCCCCTTTGGCTATGGAATCATTTTAAAAGCAAATGTGAGTTGTGGCAGATGTTTTCTTTAGTAGATGGCCCATATGTCTTTGATTTAAATCACTCACAACAGCAAGAGTCATGCAGTCATTCTTACATTGCGATTAAAACCGTGTGAAATCGGCAATACATATATATACAGGTACATCTCAAAAAATGTGAATATCGTGAAAAAATCCAGTACCTCAAAATATTAGAATATTTACATTTGAGTTTCAATAAATGACCATCCCTACAGTAAAAATTCCAGGTAGCTCTTGTTCTTTGAAACCATAATAATGGGGAAGACTGCTAACTTGGCAGTGGTCCAGAAGACAATCAATGACACCTTCCACAAAGAGGGTAAGTCACAGAGGGTCATTACTGAAAGGTGTGGCTCTTCACAGAGTTTTGTATCAAAGCATATTACATGCAAAGTTGACTGGAAGGAAGAAATTGGATAGGAAAAGGTGCACAAGCAACCGGGATGACCGCAAGAAAACTGTCAAGCAAAGCTGATTCAAACACTTGGGAGAGCTTCACAAGGAGTGGACTGAAGCTGGAGTGAGTGCATCAAGAGTCACCACGCTTAGATGTCTTCAGGAAAAGGGCTACCAAGCCACTTCTGAAACAGAAGCAACGTCAGAAGCATCTTACCTGGGCTAAAGAGAAAAAGAACTGGACTGTTGCTCAGTGGTCCAAAGTCCTCTTTTCAGATGAAAGTAAATTTTGCATTTCATTTGAAAATCAAGGTCCCAGAGTCTGGAGGAAGAGTGGAGAGGCACAGAATCCATGTTGCTTGAAGTCCAGTGTGAAGTTTTCACAGTCAGTGATGATTTGGGCTGCCATGTCATCTGCTGGTGTTGGTCCACTGTGTTTTCTGAAGTCCACAGTCAACGCAGCTATCTACCAATACATTTTAGAGCACTTCATGCTTCCTTCTGCTGACAAGCTTTATGGAGATGCTGATTCAATATTCCAGCAGGACTTGCCACCTGCCCACACTGCCAAAGGTACCAAAAGCTGGTTCAAGGACCATGGTGTTACTGTGCTTGATTGCCAGCAAACCTGACCTGCCAATAGAGAATCTATGGGGTATTGTCAAGAGGAAGATGAGAGAGACCAGACCCAACAATGCAGATGACCTACCTATCAAAGCAACCTAGGCTTCCATTACACCTGAGCAGTGCCACAGGCTGATTGCCTCCATGCCACGCCGCATTGATGCAGTAATTCATGCAAAAGAGGCCCAACCAAGTATTGAGTGCATAGAAATGAACATGGTAGTTCAGAAGCCTGATGTTTCTGTTTAAAATATCCTTTTTTATTGATCTTATTTAAGATTCTAATTTTCTGAGACACTGAATTTTGGGTTTTAATTCTCTGTAAGCCATAATCATCCAAATTTCAATAAATAAAGGCTTGAAATATTTCACTCTGTGTAATGAATCTATGTAATATATGGGTTTCACTTTCTGAAATGAGTGACAAAAAATATTGACCTTTTTCATGATATTCTAATTTTTTGACACGTACCTGTATATATGTAATATATGTATGTGTGTATGTATGTATATGTGTGTGTATGTATTATGTTATGTTATATTACAATTTTTTAACTTGTCCCATTTTTTTCTATTCATAGATAACAATGTAGATTTCAATTATATTTTGACCGTTGAACTAGGTTTCCATTTCAGAAATCTGGTCACCTTACACATACAGGCATGAAGACAGGTAAACCAAAAAGACAAATTCAGATGCATGAGACACAACCAAAGGTGTTCACTAATGAGAAGGGTAGCCTTACTGAGCCTTTAACCTCTACTGAACTCAACCAATCAGAAACACTTCAGAGAAAGGGGGGAGGGAGAAGAGAGAGCAAGAACGAGAACGCAAGGACAGAGTTGTGGAAGGAGGACAGATAAGTCGTCATGCCAAAGTGGATGAGTTTTAAACTTTTCAAAGAGAGCAGTCGTGTAAGTGAGCTTCATCTGATTGTTTCTATTTCTTTCTTGACTCTATGCGCCAAGTGTAGTATAATTTTCTCTGTGTGTGTGTGAGAGAGACGGAGGATATTCAGTGCTTTATTGACAGTGCGTGTGAGCCGGTTGTCTGTGATCATGCTAGTTGAAGGTGTGGAGACTAGTTATTTTCTGAGCGCTGTGCTGTGTAACTGTTGTTGTTTTTTTTTGTTCCTTCCCATGTTATTAGACATAGTTTATTCATTTAATAATATGTGAAATTAGTTTATTGAAGCACAACAGCTGTCCATCAGATGTTAGTTATTAGTGTGTGTGTGTGTGTGTGTGTGTGTGTGTGTGTGTGTGTGTGTGTGTGTGTGTGTGTGTGTGTGTGTGTGTGTGTGTGTGTGTGTGTGTGTGTGTGTGTGTGTGTGTGTGTGTGTGTGTGTGTGTGTGTGTGTGTGTGTGTGTGTGTGTGTGTGTGTGTGTGTGTGTGTGTGTGTGTGTGTGTGTGTGTGTGTGTGTGTGTGTGTGTGTGTGTGTTGTGTGTGTGTGTGTGTGTGTGTGTGTGTGTGTGTGTGTGTGTGTGTGTGTCTGTGTGTGTGTGTGTGTGTGTGTGTGTGTGTGTGTGTCAGTACTACAGCATTCCAAAAGGACATTTAACTGTTACACAGAGGTTGATATAGCAGTGACAGGAAGTGGTTTATTATCTCAGTCGACTCACAATGACATAATCCCCCATGCACACCCTCTTTTTTTAATATCATATTTAAAGTGAAAGGATAATTCTGTCAATTGTATTTGTTTTCCTCCCCGTCATTTCTTTGTAAACACATTTGAAACCATTGGGCTTTATTACTTCTGTAGAACACAAAAGGAGATGTTTTGAAGAATGCTTCTGATGATCTTTTCCAACTAAGGAAAAGACAGACAGACATAAATAAAATTTGTTATGTTATCATGTTATATGATTGCTTCTCACATGTCTCATAACATAAAATGGATTACATGTTCTGGAATTCATTGGGTCTGATATTTGTGTAGATTCACAAGAAAATGATTTGCTACTGTGATATTGTAAATGGAGATTAAACTAGATGGAAAACCGTGTTTAGACAGCTCAGATAATTGTTCTTTGTATCTGTATGTGTAGAAGTGGCAAGTCAACCTGCAGTCCTCAGCGTGAAAACACACAGTCTCTTCATACTGCTCAGAGACTCCTGATCTCCATGATAAAGCCCTGCAATCTGCGAGACCTTTCACATCGAGCCCATGTGACGTTTATGTCCTTTCTGACGCGTGATATTCTCCTTCTGAAACCCCAAATTACCTAGCAACCCACCTTTCCTCTCGATTGCTAAGGCGACCTGATACTCTGACAAGCAGATGGTGCGAGAGTGTGGACGAGGAAGCAGATTGAACACATCTGCTGAACACTGACCAAAAAAACTGCATGCTTAATTACAAAAAACCTTACATAAAGCTTGCATGTGTTTAGTAAAGTTCACTGCTTAACCATGGAAATACATTTGTGCCACAGGGAAACAAACAAACAAATAAATAAATGAGAATTTAAATTGAAACTGAACAAACTTGCAATTGCAAAAAAACAACTTTTTTTCATATTTAACAGTTCATATTTGTATTCCTTCATTTTCTTTAATTTTATTTTCATTTCATTTATTTTTTCTTTTCTTTTATATATTTTTAATATTATATTATTTTTTTTTACTTCATTTGATTGTATTTTTAATTTATTTATTAATTATTTTCTATTTTATTTATTTATTTTTGTCATTGTTCTTTTAACGCCCATTGAGTTTAAATAAGTTATAAATAGGTAAAGCATTTTATGTTTGCCTTTATTTAAGTCTTTGTAGTACATCCCTGCTAGAAAAATGCTTTTTATATTAATCATCTAAAAGTGTGGTTAGGATCACTGCAGTACATATGGACTAATCTTGTTGCATAGACTCATTCTGCTGTATAGTGCTGTAATCTTCACACAGTCTGGAGGAATATGAACTCTAATTAAACATTGACCAGTGGCCTGCTGTGACTCTGAAAACTGTCATCTGGGAACATTGTGGACATTTATTCATTTACTGGTTTTGCACTTCTTTCTGCTGGTCGTATTTGGACTCTTCTGCCAGTATTTGTGTGGTTTGGTCAGCTGATGGTGTGTTGTTGAGTAATATCAGCAGGAGTTGGATTAAACAGCATTCTCATTCAGCATGGTGCCTTATGATGTCAGCATAACATCATGTCCCAGTTTGTAATTTGTACACATTGTCTTGTGATTGTTTTTTTGACCTGCCTGATTTATTGTGGACACAGGTGTCCTTAAAAAGTAATCACTACTTTGGTTTATCACATGAACACGACTGGATTTCTCACACAGTTTATCACATGAACACGACTGTGTGGTTTGATAAATTTAATGTTAATTTCTCACACAGAATATATGACACTAATTTAACCTGCCCCTTTGAGGTGTGAATATAACTACTAAGTGCCCTTGTGGACCGGTGCATCCGGTCTGTGATTTCTGCCGAGGGTAGGGGTCCGGTCGATATGAAGATTTCTGCCGAGGGTAGGGGTGTACGATATGAAGATTTTTGATCGTGGAGACATTTTTACTTTTATTTATTTATTTAAAAAATGTCTCCACAATCTGCTTTTGAAGCAGCTGCAGCCGCAGTTCTGGCGCCACCCGCCATATTAATATAGTGTACAGCGCCACATACATTAACATCAGTGTTAACTCAGCAGTATAGTTACTCTCACGGGACACTGCATTTATTCACAATCACAAAAGTATATGATCTGCTTTAAAGCCTTACTTGTTAAATCTGTATATTAGATGGGTGCCGGTCTTAAAGGGACAGTACTAAACATGTTGCCAACTGTTAGTAAAGGGATAGTTCACCCTAAAATTGTATTTCTTCACTCACATGCTGTCCCAAACCTGTATTAATTTCTTTCTTGTGCTGAACACAAAAGAAGATATTTTCAAGAATCTGGGTAACCAAACAGTTGCTTGTCCACATTGACTTTAACAGTAGGAAAATAAATGTAAGTCACTGCTGACCAGCAAATGTTTGGTTTTCCACCTTCTTCAAATAGCTTTTATGAAACTCATTCAGGTTTAAAACAACTAAGTAAATGAAGGTATAAAATTAAAACACTAGCCTATTTACATTTTTGGGTAAATTATTCCTTTAATGTTAATAAAACACCAAACACAAAGAGAAAAATCCCTCACTAGCCTACTCTTGACTGAAAAACTTTAATACAGTTTATTTAATAGGAATCAATCTATATAGTGTTTTATTTTGTATATTTGTTCATTCAGTTTCTTGAATGCTCCTGCTAAATACACCTATTGTAGCCTACCTGAAAATAAAACTAATTTTTATAACAAAGATAAAATAATGACAACGTTTTTATCTTTACCCACTTTGGACTAAATGTTCGCCATACTTTTTTATATTTTATTACCTTTTGTAAGGCTTTGTCTTTATAATAGGGAAATTAGTTTGGCTGTAATGTTCAAACAACTTGCAAAATAGAAAAACAACATGACAAAGAATTGTGATTAAAATCCTGAATCGTGATATAAAAAAAAAAATATATATATATATTATTATTTTTTTTTAATATCACGAATCAGGATTTTAATCACAAATCTTTGTCATGTTGGTTTTTCTATTTTGCAAGTTTTTGCAATTTTGCTATTTGCCACATCGCCCACCCCTAGCCGAGGGGTACCAAACCCATACCCAGCCCCACCCCCAACCCCCGGTCCACGATTGTGCCCTCGTTACGCCATTTAATGTTAATTGATCCATCCAGAAAAAAATGTAGATTAAAGTTAGCTAAATCTAGCACCTTAAACATTCAATTTCTAAATGAAATAAAATAAAATATATCTAAAAATATAACTAATATGTCAGCTAGTTGCCCATACAACAATGTTGATGTACTAAAATTACTAAAGAAAAAAAAATATTATATATAATATAAATATGAAAAAATAAAAATGCGAGAATCAATTTTGATTCTTTTCAAAATTTCTTTTCAATAAGAATATTAATAAAAATACAATAACATTTCTAAAACTATAAAATGTGATACTAAAATAACACTTACTGACTGATTTGACATAACATTGTATTATGTGTGTTGTATTTTATTCAAACGTTACTCCCGAGACCTAATGAAACTTATGAGACCTAATTGAGTTCTTAATTCATTTTAGTTTGACTTTGTCCCATGTGCTTCTCCTAAAATTACTTGGGAGAAAAAAACAATTGAAACCATTAATGATGATTGTTCATATTGAGATTATGTGACTGCAAGAAAATCTGAGTATGTTGGCAAATCTGAATGCAAAAACCAAAAGATGTTTGAATAGAAAACAAGTGAAATAATAAAATGAAACAACTTTTGTGATAAATTTTACTTCCATTGACTAATGAAACTCTAAATGATGAAACTCTTTTCGTTTTGACTTCCTGCTGCTCTCTGTCTATTTAAAAAAATCTTCATTACACACATTTTTTATATTTGTATCTTTTGTCTCCTCTAAATAATTATATTTTTCTGACTGTATAGCGATCAAACAGCGTATTGGAGTGATTGTCGAGTTATGTTGGGTGTGGAGCTGCAGATCCCAGTAGGACAATCTTCACTAGTTTATTTTCAAATGAGCTTTGATCGCTTCTGCTGTTAAGGCATGCGTCTCTGAAGGTTTCTATGGTAGATGGAGGAAACAGGGACATATACAGGAAATGCAGATGATGGTCTGATATATCAAGCGGCTATACGCTACATCTCAGTGAGGCTAGAGGAGTTTGTGTTTGGTACTGCCCAGTGATTCTTTCTTAGAGTGCGGGTCACTTGTCAGTAAGGTTGTGTTTTTTTGGTTATTGAAGAGCTCTTCTTGATTTGCTGGATAATTCAGCAGATATCTGAGTGTTAATGCATGTGGTTAACACATGTTTGTTCCTCAATCTGTTTATTCGAGTCTTTGAGCAGAAGATCTTCTGCTGATGTTTGATTATTAGGAGTTTTTAACAAACCACTAAAACTAAGCATTGCACTTCGTCTTGCAATTTGCATTTCTTGCAATTTGCATTTCTTGGTGCTACATACATGATTTATATCTCAAATAATGCAGCTTACTGAGGTGTTCATGCATGTAAGAACCACTCTTCAGAAAAAGTTCAAATATTCTCTGGTTTGGTGTGTGACTTTCTGTGGTTTGTCGGGTCTTCAGCAGATGTCTGTGTTAATATATGTGATGAACTCCACCTGTTTTCTAGCAGATGATCCTCTGATGTTGAATTGTTCTGACAGAGATTTGACCTCCCTTTTCATTTCCTCTATTTATCTGTCTTTCATTAGTGTGAGAGGGGCTCTGTCTCTTTCTCTCTGTGATAAAACACAAATGTGCTTTATTTAATGCAAATAATCTCACTTGAAATTCAGCCACTGCACAGATGTACTGTACTCATAGCCGCGGGAACATATTTTGTGGGGGGGGGCTGTGAAATAAAACGGGGGGAGGTTCACGTGACAAGAGTGATGCAAGACACTATGATCCAAAAGCGCAATTTTTGTTCATAAAAGTTTAATTTATTAATTTAATATAAGTGAGTTTGTCTTTATTGTTGCTGTTTTCATAAAGAAAACAATGAACCACAACGCATTTGTTTTAAAAGAGAGAAAAGACCTTATACAATGCAAGTAAGCTATATCTGTTCTATTCATTTTGTTAATAAAAGTTAGATGTTTAAAATAGCCCCATGTACTATTTAATGGCTAATGTGTTTTAATTAATAGGCTAATAATGAACCCCAAACTAGATGTTTCAAAGAAAAAATAGCCCGTTTTTTTATTTGTGATACATGTAAAACATATTTCCCTTACATATTGTTAATAAAAGTTATTTAATGGCTAATGTGTTTTAATTAATAGGCTAATAATGAACCGCAAAACATTGATCATTTCAAAGAAAGGGGAAAGCCAAAAAACGTCTATTTATTTGTGTTACAATGCGGGTAAACATATTTCCCTTATTTATATTGTTAATAAAAGTTCAAAGTTTAATATAGGTAATTGTAGACTATAGCCTTTATTGTTATTATTAAAAATGAGCCAAACTCGAATTCGCATTCAAGCATTCGTTTTAAGTAAATCACAATGCGGCTATGTCTTATTCAGTCAGTTAATACAAGTTTTATGTTTAATATAAGCTACTTGTACTGGTGTTGTGTGTGGGATTTTTTTTCATTAAGAGTAGCCTAATACTGAATAAACCATAAGCATTAATTTTGATCCGAAATATCTAACTTTAAAGATCAAAATAAGCGCTGCAGATGCTAGAATGCAAGATTGGTTGCTGCTGAGGTAAGACGCTCTCAATCTTTCTCTGCTGTATCTTTGCAATGGCTGTAGAAATGGTCGTTAATTCTTGATTTGGGCATGGTGCAGGTAATAATATGATCAAAAAGTCATGGCAACAAACGACTTTCTAAGTCAGTTTAAGTTGAAACATCTTTCACAATCAATTTGATTCAACTTGATTCATGTTCTACTGTTGCTTATTGTCATTGTAGGCTTAGGCTTCTTTTTTCTAATAATTTTAATGAATATACAATATTATTTATTTTCTGTTAGAAAATGTTCATTTATTTATTTTTTAACACTGCACCCCCAGCTCCCCCATTTTTTCTTGGGCTACACGCCAGGGGGTGCTGCAGCACCTTCAGCACCCCTACTTCCCGCGGTAATGACTGTACTGTATATTGTTAGGGGCATGACTTCTTGTGATTATGCAATTTTTGTAAATTAATATATTTTTTATATATATTTATATATTTTTACAGAAATACACTGTGAACCAGCTGAGTTAGCCCATGTTTTTTTTTGTCCTTTTTAATATTCAATTAAATTCAAGATTATTTGTTTAGCGATTTTTACGATACAATCGTTGCAAAGCAACTTCACAGGAAATTAAGTTTCTAAAATAGATTTATATTGAAGAAACTCAATATAATTAACTTATGGCAAAATTTGGTTAATTCAGTATAATCGCTGATGGTTGGCTTCCTCTGAGGTCTTCCGAGGGGTTGGCATCATCTCTTTCTCAGGTGTTCGTCATCTCAGATCATTTAAGGGTTGGTAAGGCTGATACGTTTGATAAAAGTATAGGCTAATTCTTAACTCGTATTTTGAATTATTCACTTTTATATGTAGGTCTTGCCACAATCAAGCAAATATTTATAATTAAGCTATATTTAATATCGGAGTGGCTGTTTACACTAACTCCGCCCAACAATGTGTGATTGGGCTTGTGAACACTACAAAATAAGAGAGAGAGAGAGAGAGAGAGAGAGAGAGAGAGAGTGTTTTGTCAAATGTTTTGTCAAACTACAGCCCAATAGACCGTTTCTAATCACACCTCTGACCTTATATGTGATACTTTTACAGCTGACTTGGCACCCATGTTAAACACCAATAATGATGAAACACGTGGACTTGCCAAAAACAATAATGTACAATTCAGCAAGATCAGTCTTTTTGCTGTTAATATTTGAGAGCTTGAGAAGCTGTAAAACTGATAAGAGATGTACACTCTGAGCAGAGTTCATGTATCCAGCAGCCATAACGTCCCCTCTCTCTCACACACACAAATGCACAGTGTTTTTCTCTTCAATCACTGCTAAAATCCTACATCTGATCAGGAATCAGTTTCCTGTTTGTGAAGAGTCCCTACTGTAACGAAGGAAGACTTCCACCTTCATATCTCTCTTGTTCTCTATCGCTCTGTTTTTCAAATTTTAATTCGGCATTTACTAAATTGTCCTTTTTATTTATTTATTTATTTAGTCATTTAGCAGACGCTTTTATCCAAAGCGACTTACAAATGAGGACATTATAGAAGCAATCAAAACCAACAAAAGCTTTTATCCAAAGCAACAACATTATAGAAGCAATCAAAACCAACAAAAGAGCAACAACATGCAAGTGGTATTACAAGTCCTGGTTAGCCTAACGCAGTACACGTAGGAAGGTTTTTTTTTTTTAAGAAAACGAGTATATAGAATATAGAAAAAAGAAACGTAGTGTTAGTTTTACAAGAAAAGCTAGCAGTTTTGAGTTTATTTGAGTGTGTAGTAACACAGTATGCCAATATTGAGACATTTTTATAATATGATGTATAATAATATTTTTTTCTTGACCACTTTGCTATTTGTGACTCTGGAGCAAAGTATAATTTCATAAGTAGCACGGGTATATTTGTAGCAATATTTTGTAAATTTCCTACTGTAAATATATCAAAATGTTATTTTTGATTGGTAATATGCGTTGCTAAGAACTTCATTTGGACAACTTTAAAGGCAATTTTCTCAATATTTTTTTTTTTGCACCCTCAGATTCCAGATTTTCAAGTTGTAGTTGTATCTCGTCCAATTATTGTCCTATCCTAACAAACCATACATCAACTGAAAGCGTATTTATTCAGCTTGCAGATTTTTTTTTTTTGACCCTTATGACTGGTTTTGTGGTCCAGGGTCACATTTGCTCCATGTGTTTACATCTAACAGAATACACCTGATTTCCCCCTTCCCCCTTTTAGGCTAATATAAACCTAAAATTTGGCACACAAACCCCCACTAAAATCATTCTGTCTGTTCCTCTGCTCTGCGCTCTAGCTCTCTGGAGGGTGTGAGCTGACGGTGGTCCTGCACGACTTTGTGGCGAGTGGTGCGTCTGATCTCAGCGTCCAGACCGGTCAGACGGTGGAGCTGTTGGAGCGGCCCAGCGACCGGCCGGGATGGTGTCTGGTACGGACCACAGACAAGAGCCCTCCTCAGGAGGGACTGGTGCCCAGCAGCACTCTGTGTATCTCTCACTCTCGCAGCAGTGTGGAGATGGACTGCTTTTTCCCAGCAGGCAAAGGTAAGATCAGGAGCTTCTCAATCGACTGAAAGATTCTCGGTTCTGCTCTTGTGTTTAGTAGATAAACATAAATGCAAGTGTCAAGTGTGTCCGAACCTGTGGTAGTGTACTTCATACAGTAGCGTGTTTAGGCACCACGCAACCCATGCAATTGCGTGGGGCCCCGCGGAACGCGATTTTTACCGATGGGAATTGAGAACCGGCATGTTTTTGGACCGGTGCATAATTGGGTCAATACCGGACTACCGATAAGCTTGAGGACAAACAATACTGTTATCGATACGTGCGTTGTTTTATCTCCGTACTTCTGTGTTAATGACGAATTAGAAACTGTTCTCATAAACCGATCTCATGCTGTCTTCCGTCAGAGGTTTGGCACGACATGCAGCGGCACGGTCTCAAACTCTGTCTGGCGCGTGTAAAATAATTATAATGCTGAAGGTGAGGTACAATTCATATTTATTTATTAAATAACTTATAAAATAATTTGAAAACTTTCTGTGAGGCGTAATTTTACAAACAGCATGAGTTCTCCGCGAGCTCTCTGTCTTTCCCTCTCAAAATGCGCAAATGGCTTCATATCACCACATCGCGTCTGCACTATAAACGAGCTGCACACTGCACAGTTCGGTTGATACAGGAATTGTCACAGTTTACATGCATCATCACTAAAGTTTATAATTTGCATTTTTTTTTTTTTTGCCAATATTTAAACTATTCAGCACTTGTGCGCTCTCCAGTGTGCACTCTCAACAATTGCGCCATTGTAAAAACAAAAATACACAGCATGATCAAACATTTAATTACATATTTTTTGGGGGAAAAAAGTCAAAATATTTCCCCCTCCACCACTCAAATAAAAAAAGAAATCCTCCCTCCCACAAGAGTCACCTAAGAGGGGAATTCACCCCATTTTCAAAAATGAAACTCAGGACCTGAATGATTGTCTGTAAAAATCCTGATTGGAGAATCACTATAAATAAGTCTACATGTTAAAAGAAGCCTTTTTTATCATGTAGATAAAAACAGAGATAAAAAAGTCCCTTTAAAACATAGAGGGACACTCTCTGTTAGGAGAAATCACGCCCGCTCCCTGAGAAAGTCAATATTTAAATTTTCCTTCATAAAAATAGCCAGAGACGCCAGAATTCTCTATTACATTCTGTTGTGCTCATGTGCACACGATCATCAAATATGTTGTGCTGTGATATGCTGAGGAAATCTCTCTCTCTCTCTCCCTCTCTCTCTTTGAAGGGCCTTTTTATTTGAAAAATGTGCTTTATGTTTTCTGTTTGCTTGGAGAGATTTGTAAACTGCAGTAATAAAATAACTTGAAATTTTCTACATCTTTTTACATCATTTATTTTTTCACCAAATTATAGAGAGTAGTATGGATAACTGTATTGATAAGTATCATATCAGTATCGATAAAATGTAAACGATACCCATCCCTACCCCAGAATCGATCGCAAAATCCACAGAGGGGGGCCCCTCCGGGAACACTTGCTGAGGGCCCCCAAAACACTAAACACGCCCCTGACTTCATAATGCAGAAACCATATGAGTGTTAAGGTAGCATGCCATTCTGAACCTTCCTCTTGTTACAGTAGTTTAATGGGTGATAGTTCAGCCCAGTAGCCTGTCCAAAGTGCTTGCATTTTGTGGATTTTTCTGCTGAAGTACACGATGACCACGTTGACACTACTACTTTTGTCCCCTAGAGGGAACCATAACTCTACGCTGTCATAAGTAGTCACTCTGGTATCAGACAGAAATGCCATTGATTCCCGAAGCACTCGTGGCGTTATTCACAGCATTAGCATGTCTGTCTCAGTGCGAGAATGACTTGATGTCCTGATGCCCTCAGTAAGCACATGATGCTGGGCACACTTGCTGTTTATTTTTCGGTAAATTGAGAGGTCTCTACACAGAGATACTTTGAGGCAGTTTACCCCAAACAGTGCTGTGATCCTATTGGCATTAGCATGATCACAGGATACAGCACTGGAGATTTGTTTCTAGGCAAAATGAAAAAAAGAATTGACATAACGTGTATAATGTGGCACATTTCAGAGTAAATCAGGATGAGGACTTGATTGGAGTTTTTGCCTCAATTAATCATGCACAGTAATATCAGAAGCATGAATTAAGGAAGTGAATGGTCTGTTTGCTTATTGAATGCGGACCAACATTCCTGTTGAATCTTTCCCTTGTGTTCTTTAAAGGAATAATGCAAAGTGTCACATTTATTCCTCACTATTACTTTTACTCACACTGGAATACACTAAAATGGGAAGTAATGGAAGTTTTTTGTGGAATGTGGAACATTCCTTATGTGTGTTGCAATTTTACGGTCATATTTTATTTGCTGTAACTCATGTGATTAATTTGCTGAAGTGGAAATGTCAGTGTCTTCTACTATAGCTGCCTGCAGCCTCAAGATGAAACATAATTGTCAGCCAAGTAAGTTTTTTTTGTATATGTGGAGCAACTTAGCTAACACAAATATAAAAAGAGATTTTAAGTAACACTTATAAAAAATAAATAAAAAAAGTTACTTTTGAATGTCCTAAAATATCTAAAATGTTTTGTTTTTAAACGTTTTTTCTTGGTTATGCTAATGTTAGAGAAAACATTAAAGGAACATTACATTATTATCATTTTGCCAACGTTATAGGAATGTTATCCTAAATGTTCTCTGAATGTTCTGAAACAAGTAGTTTATTTAAAAAAAAATGTTGATGACCATCTAACTAAAAAATTAATATTCTAAACAATTGTTTTTGTGCTAATGTTTGAGGATGTTCTTAAAGACCAGATAACTTGAATTAATTAATTAATTAAATTATATTCTGTTAACTTTATTGGAAGAATGTGTTCATAAGAGTTCTGAGAATGTTCCCTATTAGCAGGTAAACTTTTCGGAAGGCTTGGGGTTCAGCACTTAAGCTGTTACGTTTCTCATTATTTTAGCCTCCTGAGGTTGATGTCAGGTTAGTCAACTGCGTGGTTTGATTGTTGCGTACTGAGTTGTGTGTGAGGGAAGGCTGTCTCGCACTGCTTCTTTAATATTGGGTCTATTTTAGAGTCTGCATGATTTGCATAACTCCTCCTGTCTGTTGTGCTGGGATACTGCGTGACATAACCATAAAGATTCCGCTGCAAAATGCAAAAAGGGCCTAATGTAGAACACCTAGCAAGATACCTAAATATGGAAATTAAGGCAGTGTCCATGCAGCTCTGCAACCTAACACAACCATTACAGTCAGATTTGGATATTCAAGAAATTATTCTCCATTTGATATTGCTGTCCATCTAAGACTGAGGTGTGTGTAGGGCTTAATTCCTTCTCTAAAGCCCTAAACACACAGCATGGTTTTCGGCTGTCTAACGAAAGACTGGCTTCGTGAAACAAATCGTGGCGATTTCTGTGATCGTGGCTCCTAATCGGTGGTCCTGTGTCGTACTGTAAGAGAGGTTCAAAGACGACCATTGTCATACTTTTAAAAAGCTACCTGGTCTCATGGCATTTATGTACCTGGGTGCACTTTTTAGCGAGATGCGAAATTCGTACCAATAAGTACGTATCGCTGCAGTTTCCAAAAGAAATGAACACTACAGGCAGTAAAACTCAGATGCCTTTTTATTTATTTATGCATTGCCAAATACCATATTGTTTGGAATTTTGCTTGGTGAGCTCATCAACAATGATAACATACATTAAATACATACATAAAGACATACACAAACATAAATCCAACTATACATATATGTCCTATCAATTATAAGGCGTGAAATGCAGATGCATTAATACCAGAGGAATTAAGAGCATGGACAATCCTACAATAAATACTGCTCAGAAAAGGTGTAGACTTAGTTTTAACTGCTCTATGGTGTCTGCCTGAAGGAAGAGCCGTAAAGAATTTTGTAACACACACATTTACAGAGTTTTGATAAAAAAAGCATAATTTTGGCACAATTACTTGAAGAATATTATGTTATGACTTCAAAACAATATTAATATGCTAGGAGATTTGAAAACTGATGCTTGTGAACGTTAGTATCACACATGTCCAGCTTCATATTTATGGGTTTTCGTACTTGGTAGGTTTGTTCGGTAGCTCACGAAGTACGGAGATGTACTTAAGAGGTGAGGAGCTTCGGTTCGAACCCCGTGTAACTATGGTTCGACACAACAGTTCAAATCTGATTAATAAGGAAATTCAAATAGCATGGTTGCATCAACATATAAGTTTTTATATCGGTTTTGCATTTGTCAACACTATCGGGTAGGTTTAGGGTTGGGTTTGGTGTAGGGCATATTTCCAACATGATAGAGCATTCATTTTTAGCAACGGTCCCCTGATATTTGAATTCTGAACAGCCGCAATTCATTCCTGAAGCAACTTAATAAAAACACAGCAATACGTGCTTATATCAACATAATAAAAATGTGCCAGGGTTCACGTATTGAACCTGTGTTTTAGCACCACTCAGTAGACATTTCTCTTTGAAACCCCGATGAAACGTGCAGTAAGGTACGAATGGTACCGTAGTAAGGTCTTGCTAAAAAATGCACAAAGGTACGAATTTCTATGAGACCAGGTTGTTAAAAAGAGCACTAATTTCGGAAATAACATACTTTAAAAGAACACACTAAAGTCCAAACTGAAAGTATTGTTTCAGATGTTTTTTTTGTTTCTTTTTTACTTTGCATATACATTTCGGCTGTCTTTTGCAAATCTTCCTACATGTTGGGGCGTGTTTGAATGAGCCGTTTTAAGAGGGCGTGGTCGAATCTTAACTTTTATAAGGAATTTCTCTTTTTGTTTTAGTATTAAGGTGTCCTTGTTATATGTTACATGCACTTACTATTATAATAACAATAAATTATGCATAATTACATGCAAGTAAACCCAAGACTAACCCTAACCATATAGTAAGTACATGTAGTTAATTACTATTACTCAGTACGTAAATGTATATTTACACTATAACAAGGATACCTTAAAATACAGTGTAACCGTTTTTTGTTTTACTTTAAGTACAGTAAGGTTTACTATTACATGTAATTTCATAATTATAGTGACTTTGAAATGTATATATATTATGCTGACAAGCATTTATACTAAACTAAAGTATACATTAATAATTTTAAATAGTATATCGATTATTTAAAAAAAATATTTAAAGATGTACTTTAAAGTAGAAAAAAATAATTTAACATGTTATGATAGTCATGAATGTGTACTCTCTTTTTGGTCTTTTATTTCATAATTTATTTATTTATTTGTATATATT
This sequence comes from Ptychobarbus kaznakovi, assembly GCA_027422405.1. NCBI lineage: Eukaryota > Metazoa > Chordata > Actinopteri > Cypriniformes > Cyprinidae > Ptychobarbus > Ptychobarbus kaznakovi. Next base: position 2,303,027 of record CM049804.1, read on the forward strand.
CTTTTAAGATTTGAAGAACACTACAAGTGCACATTAAATCCAACTATGCACTCTTCTCTTTCAAAAATGTTCATATATTTTCCTACACCATTTTATTATAGTTTCAACAATGACTGATTTATGTCCAGCTGGAATCAGAGAGCTTTAACTGGTGTTTTGGGGATTTAATTAATGAATTAATTTATTTGTTTGTTTGTGAATGTATGAAGTCAGTTATCCTCAAGTTCTTGTCCTGGCAGAGTATCCACAGGTGTAGACAGTCACACTAACTATCAACATGATTCACATGTGGTTTACATGTCTAAATGCATTTTGGTGATACTGCAAATAAGGGCTGTTTATACTCTTACGCAGTTATCAGTTCTTTAAATCTCTGACCTGAATGTGTTGTTTATTACTTAGAAACAGGCATGTACGGAAGTGTTTTTTTAATTGTGCGGCTGATTCCTGTCATTCCAGTGACACAGTATTGCTTCACACTGCTGGTGACAAGTCTCCTGATAACACAGTTTAACCTGCTGCCACACAAACAACAACAACAGCCAGTCATTTTGTATCAAGTTCATGTAATCTTCACTCATTCTGACATGAACTTTAGGCTTCAGTGAATCTTTTCTCTCTTGTCCAGTTCAGAAGTTCAGCTCAAGTTATCTGCATGGGAATGTGTGTTTCCCTTTTCACTGGCTTCTCATTTAACGTGCTTTCAGAGAAGTAAGAGAGAAAAGAGTCGGAGAGAGTGTCGATCCCTGTGGTGCCCTGTAAGCATACTATAGCTGGACACATTGTCATGGGTTCATGTTATCACGTCAAGCAAACTGACTGCGGCCTTTGTCTGAAAGTGAAACATGAGAGAGTCCTGTTGCTCCGCCTCTCTCTCTCTCTCTCTCTCTCTCTCTCTCTCTCTCTCTCTCTCTCTCTCTCTCTCTCTCTCTGTTTAAAGTCAGGCTGAATGAGAGTAATTACTCATTGGAACGAGTGCAGTTCTCCAGGAACATCTCTCTGTGTTGAGACATGCATCTCTGAACGGTCATGAGGAGTGATAAGGGTGTGCGGTCCTGCTGCGGCTGGATTCTCACTAAATGCTGCTGCTGCTGCTGTCATGTGGGAGGTGGGTTTCACAGACGCTGTTCTAGACCTGGTCAGTGCAGAACTAATATACATAGTGCAAGTTTTTGGCACAACAATTTCTTTATACATATGATGTATACATATACTGAGCTGGTTCACCTCTGGGACCTATTGAAGTGTGCTCACCTGTACTAAATGTGAACTTGTAGTGTACTTCAGCTCTTAAAAGTATATTTGGCAACACTTTATTTTAAGGTGTCCTTGTTGCACGTTACTTGTACTTACTATTATAATAACAATAAATTATGCACAATTACGTGTAAGTAACCCTAACCATATATTAAGTACATGTATGTAGTTAATTAATATTACTCGGTACTTAAATGTATAATTACACTGTAACAAGAACACATTCAAATAAAAGTAACCATATATTTTCTACATTTACATTTATGCATTTAGCAGACGCTTTTATCCAAAGCGACTTACAGTGCATTCAGGTTACACATTTTTTGTCAGTATGTGTGTTCCTTGGGAATTAAACCCACAACCTTTTGCGCTGCTAACGCAATGCTCTACCACTGAGCCACAGGAACACTTTTCACAGGAACAGGAGACTCTATTTTTATAAAAGTCCACTTAAATGTACTTTGTTCACTTTCATGAAAGTTTAACAAACTAACAATCAAACAAAAAATAGTTTGTCATTCTTTAAAGAAGTGCACAGATTTTGCTGTGTTGACTAACATGCTAAAGCATGTATAAAGATGTTAATTTTAACTGTAATGTGTTATTTGATATTACATTTCAAGTTAATATATTTTAAATGTAGCAAATTGTAACTTCATCATTGAAAATGTATGCAGTGCCATGAAAACGTTTTTGCCCCCTTCCTTTATTTATTTAATTTATTTATCTTTTGCATATTTGTCACACTTAAAAGATTCAGGTCATCAAACAGATTTTAATATTACACAAAGATAATGCAAGTAAATACAAAATGCAGTTTTAAATAATGATTTCATTTATTTAGGGAAAAAGCTGTCCAAACCTACCTGGCCCTACGTGAAAAATGTATTGCCCCCTCCTTTTAAATCATGAAAGAACCACATTATTTTAGAAAGCCGAGTTAAATTTCACTAGCCAAACCCAAGCCTGATTACTGCCAGACCTGTTGAATCAAGAAATCACTTAAATAAAACCTGTCTGACAAAGGGAAGCATGCTTAAAGAGCAACACATCATTCCACAATCTTAAGAAATTCAAAAACAGATGAGAAACAAAATAGTTGACATGTATCAGTCTGGGGAGGGTTATAAAGCCATTTCTAAGGCTTTGGAACTCCAGCAAACCACGGTCAGAGCCATCATCCACAAATGGAGAAAATTGGAACAGTGGTGAACCTTCCCAGGAGTGGCCGGCCTACCAAAATTACTCAAAGAGCACAATGGCGACTTATCGGGGAGGTCATAAAAAAACATTGTCATGTGACACACAGCAGCCACAATAGCACTTACGTTTTATTTATTTTTTCCATTTCATTCGAAACATTCCCAAACTTATTAACTATATAACAAAATATTTTAATTTTCACCTTTAAATTATGTTAGTTGATCTAGTGGGCGATGGTCAAAGTAGCCTAATAATGTAGTCTATTAACTATACATAAATACCTGTCTGTTCACTTGTTACAAATACAGGTGTCATGCCATAACACATTTTTAATATGACTGACTTTATATTTAATGTGAATTTAACATTGAAAGTTAATGTAAATAAACACATTGCAAGTTAGTCTACTAATCATAATACTTTCATTGTACAGAAAGAGAGCAAAGAACATTTATCAAATAACATTTTCACAGACAGTCTAGAGTTCAAGCACTCTTAAAAATTCCCAGTAAAACCACTGAAGCTGTTTACACTATGAAATTAATATCTTACAAATTCTTACATATATTTGCACTTTGTTGTTTCTTACGAGAGAATTCGCCAAAAATAGGTATTCAGAGTGAAGAAAACACCGGCATTTTAGCGATGACTCATCTGAACGCCTCTAATTGGTCATTGCATTCATAAGCTCAACAGAATCATGTGTGATTGGTTATAATGCGCAGTACTGTACAAACCCATCTGTCTCTGGCTCAGCACCAGCCAGCGAATGCAGATTTGAATATAGCAGCTGATGATATGACGCGCTGAACGATTTAATCACGCTGGTGTAATTGTATCAAATATAAAACAATATTAATTGGCTATTTTTTGTCTTTTGTAAGCTGCATTCAAAATCCACTTGGCTCAAAAATCTGAGGGGGCACGTGCCCTCTCACTTTGAATTGGCATGACGCCTCTGCCAACAGTCAAAGGTGGTGGTGGTAGTGTGGTGGTCTTAGGACCTGGACGACTTGTCATAATTGATGGAACCAAGAATTCTGCACTCTATCTGAAAATCCTGAAGGAGAATGTCCAGCCGTCAGTTTGTGACCTCAGGCTCAAGCGCACTTGGGTTATGCAGCAGGACAATGATCACAAACACACCAGCAAATCCACCTCCTGAATGGCTCAAGAAAAACAAAATTAAGGTTTAGGAGTGGCCAAGTCAATGCCGGGACTAAAATCCAATTGAGATGCTGTTTCATGACCTAAAACAGTCCTTTCATGCTTGAAAACCCTCCAATGTGGCTGTATTAAAACAATTCTGCAAAGAAGAGTGGGCCAAAATTCCTCCACAGCGACATGAAATACTCATTGCCAGTTATCGCAAATGCTTGATTGCAGTTGTTGCTGGGGTGGCACAACCAGTTATTAGATTTAGGGGGCAATTACTTTTTCACGTAAGGCCAGGCAGGTTTGGACAGCTTCTTTCCCTTAATAAAATAAATCATTATTTCAAAACTTCAAAGCTGCATTTCGTATTTGCTCGGTTTATCTTTGTGTAATATTAAAATTAGTTTGGTGATCTGAACCATTCAAGTATGACAAATATGCACAAAAAAAACAGGAATTAAAAAAAAAAATTCACACCACTGTAAGTACAAATATTTTTAAATGCATGACATACAAGTTTCAATTGCAATGACATAAAAGTATATTTTATTATACCATAAATGCTTGGCAGTACATTTGACACTTTTTAGTGTGTTAAAAGAAGAATATGAAATTACATATAAAGGTGCACTTAAGTTCTACTTAAGCCTTTAACAATCATAAAAAGCATAATTAGGCAATGTTCAACTAATGTAAAATGTAGGATTTAACACTAATTTTAGCTGAATGCATTTCATTTAAACCATTTAGTGATGGCATTTAATTACAGTTTAAATAACATTTGTGCAAAAAGTCGATGTATTGTCTGGAAACAATACATTCAGTTTACGTTTAGGTATATTATCTTCATAAGGAGCGGCAAGGAAGCTACTGACAGAAAAAAAAACCTTGGGAAAAACCAGCTTATCGGGGGGCCAGTTCCCTCTGGCCAGAAACAGTGTGCTTATTTTTCCAACTGCAGCAAAGTCAGAGTGTAAGCAGTCCACTGGTTAACTTCTTACCCGATGGATGTCTAGGTGACGAGTTCCTCACTGGAGATCTGTTGGTGTCCTACTCCGCACGTTCAGGGCTGTGTTATCTTTGTACTGTCCACCATATGGCAGACTTTGGTTAACGATTAGGTGTTCGGTCATCTCAGATCGTTTAAGGGTTGGATCCAGTGAAGCTTGTGTAATTCCTAGCTACCACGGGTAAGATCCCGGGGAACATAGAAACAATACGTTTTAGGTGTTGTTCCATGCCTGGATGAAAGTTCAGTTAACCCAAGCTAAAGCATTAAAGTGCATTTGTTTTTCAGAAAGACTAGCATTTTAATCAAATTAGGCATTATATGAATCTTGCTAAAGAGAGTCTTTTCTAGATTTAAACAGAGAGAGTTGTGACAACGTTATAAAAATACATACACATATTCCACCTCCTTTAGTGGACAGCACTCAAATGATATGAGCTGTTTAATAATTATAAAATGGCTTTAGATGAAATATATTATGTTACTTAATAGGTACCACAGAAACCGACGCATTTTGCACTGTAGCTTGTTTATTGAAGATGCAGGACAACCAACAGTGCATTACAATAGTATCTAGAGTCATGTGCAGAACTAGCATTTCAGCATCAGAAACACTTAACTGTTAGCTTGGCAATGTTTCTAAATGGAAGAATGCTTACTTTTGGGTAACATTTGAAATATGTTACTTCAAAAGCTGATAGGTTGCTGCTACATAACACCAATTTGTTAACTTAGAGGAATCTTGCATGTCTTTCAAATTGTATCAAGAGATTCTGGCTCATGGTTTTTAGGTAATAATTATATTGTCTTACTGAATTTAATAGAGAAAATTACTGCATCCAATCTTTTATATTGTTTAACACACTCTGTGTTGTAGAGGTCATCTGGTTTTGTAGATGAGGGATGTTTGAACACGCGTGTGTGTTGTGTCAGGCTCAGCATAACAATGAAACTAATCCCGTATTTCTCTAATAATATACAAGGTGGCAACATATATAATGAAAATAAAGTGACCTAGGACAGATCCTTGTGGTACTCCATACTTACTGGTGTTAATTGAGATGACTCTCTTAAATAGACAAAGTGGTAGCTCGGACAGGTAGGATCTAAACCATCTTAGAGCCTGCCCTTGAATACCTGTATAGTTTTGTAATCGATCTATCAGTATGTCATGATCTATAGTGTCGAACGCAGCACTAAGATTATGCAGCCTTGGTCTCTCAGTTTCTGCTGAGATTCTTCATAGATATCATTTTTGGCTCTCTCTCATCTCTCTCTATGGTTTTTCTTTCAATTTCTCTCTCTCTCTCTCACTGTCTCTCTTTTTCCACGCAATTCTAAAGACTTCCAAGTTAGTTTTTCTCCATTTGCGCTCAACAATACGAGTTTCTTTCTCACTTTTTTCTAACAAAATTTGATGGGGGAACAGTTTCTAACGTATTAGAGAAGATAGTTCCCATGTTGCTAGTAATTGTGTCTAGTTCATCTGTATTTATGGGTACACAGAGCAGTTGAGAAAATCGGCAGGTTATTGGTGAATCTGTCTTTAGTGGCTGGAACAATAATTTGCCTGGACGATAACGCGGAGCCATATAGTTAATATCAGTAATATGCAGCATGCACGATAGGAAATGGTCAGTAACATCATCACTTTGAGGTACGATATCTATATCAGTAATATCAATTCCATGCGATATTATTAAATCTAGCGTATGATTAACACCAAAAGAGTTTATTAGGTCAGTAAACGCAAGTCCCAATATGAGAGGAAATCTGCAAATTCTTTTAGAAAATCTGTATATGGCCCTGGCGGTACACAGTAGCCACCTGCATTTCTGGGTTGTAGGAAACATTTGCACCCCTGTTGTGATGTCACAACATAAACTTAAGTGGGTCATAAAAAGCATAATATGTTCAACACAGTCATTATGTCTCTGGAGTTACATTACGTTTTAGGTGTTGCATGCCAGTTCAGTTTTTTTTTTTTTTTTACTATTTTAATCAAATTAGGCTTCTTGCAGTTCCTTTGTTGTGACAAATAAAATACATACACATATTCCATACAGCACTTAAATGATATGAGCTGTTTAATAATTATAAAATGGCTTTAGATTAAATATATTATGTTACACCACAGAAACCGATGGCACAGCTGAACAGTGATAGTATCAGTGTGCAGAGCATTTTCACTGTTATTGAAATAATTACTTTTGGGTATTTGTTACTTAAGCTGATAGGCTACATAATTTGTTTTATCTTGCATGTCTTTCATATCTCTGGCTCATGGTTTAAAATTATATTGACTGTAGAGCTGCAGTTGTTTACTCTGTGTTGTGTCATGGGTAGATGAGGGATGTTTGAACACGCGTGTGTGTTGATGTCAGGCTCTCTGCTCCTCTCTAATGTGGTTTCAGGAAGTTGTCCTGCAGTATGAGACAGGGCTAAAAACACAACCCCTGTTGTGATGTCATCACATAAACCACAGTCATTATTCTGGAGTTATTTGGAGTCTATGGTTTATGGAGTTATGTTTTGGTTTCTATGGTTTTTCAACTTTAACCCAAAGGAGGCAATTTAAATGCTTATTAAAGGTCATTGCACACAGAGTCTGAAATGGGTTTTTCAGTTTTTTCGTATTCCCCATCCTTTCCTATTATAATGCATGCTGCAGATGCAAAAACGCAGAAGATCGAACCTGATCCCAAAAAAAATTTGACAGACGAAATTTTCGGAGGCAGTGTGTAAACGTGATTGACACAACATGAGGTCGTATTTATTTTTTAACGTGCGAAAATTTCGGACTCAGTGTGCAAAGACCTTAACTCTTTTATATTCTCTTTTATATTGTAAGTATATTGTCATTTAGTAAATGTGTGTTAATTATGATATTCTGACATTCGCTTCAACATAGAACTTGTGAAACAACTTATAAACTGAGAGCTGCATCTTGGGCCTTGTTCAGACCATCAGTCCAAATCTGATTTTTGTGCATATCCAATTGGAATCTGATCATATTTAGCAAGTGTGAACGGCAAAAAAAATTACTTTTACAAATCCGTTTCAAGCTACATTCATATGTCTTTTGAAACTCAAATTGCATTTCTGTAAATCCGTTTCAGTGTCACTTTCTTACGCCACGGAAAACATAAGACGTTGTTTGTAGAAAACACGTTGAATGTCTTTGCAGAAACAAGGTTGTGTTGTGAACTGTAAGCCAAGCAGAAAAAGACAATATACTGCTAGTCTACACACCTCTTTGCATTTTGAGACTGATGGAGAAACGGCAGCACAATAAAACCACGCATTCCAACTTCCCACCTTTCGGACGGCCACTGGCTTTATAAAATGTAATATAATCCAGCACAACGGCAACGTGTTGTCATGTTATAAGACAACAACTGTATTGCTGTTATTGTTGTTTTTGTAAACATAGGCTTACCAACGCGACGTCACTGCCATAGACCCCAATACAGATAGTCAATAAAGAGAGTGCTATGGGACACACAAATCAGATCTGAACAGTTGCAGTACACAGTGCGGACAGTCAAACATTTGAATCAGATTCCAATTATAAACACAAATAATCGTATTTGGACTGACAGTCTGAACAAGGGATTTTTTTTTTCTTGTCACACTCCTGCAAGATTCAGTCCCGCTCCTGCTAAAAAGGAGTTAAATTTCTTCTGGCTCCCACCTGCAATTTTTACTTTTTGTCTCACTCCCACCCACACAATCCAACAGGTAGAGATCTACATGGACTTTTCAGTCCCATTCTAGATTCTGTCTCGCTTGACACTTGTTAATGTCTAAATAATGTAAGATAAATCTAAAAAAATTAAAAATAAAAGAAAGACACACAATGCAGTATAATGTAATGAGCACAGAGTTGAATGACTCTCTAAAGTCCAGCACAATAAGCTAAATAAACTGTCATTATTAAAGTTCAATAATGAAGGCATTTGGATAGCCACTGTTACTTGCTGTATTGTGGTTTTGTCTATTGATTACTCAAATTACACATTCATTTTCGTGTTAACATTGTTGTCATAGTAACATATATTTCTGGGTCTGAGGTCATGAATGGCTTTGAGTGAAACGTCCGGGTTGTCATCTATTAATTTTGGCATGATTGCATCAATGCAGTTCACTTACTACAGGTTCTGTCCTCATTAGTAATCTGAGATTATCATCAGGGGTCACAATGTGTAATAGTTTATGCTTCACTCCTTGAGCACGTATTATCTGTTTTACTAAACGGTCACACTTTATTTTAAGGTCCAATTCTTACTATTAACAAACCATTTACTATGATTTTTTTGTCTCAATAAACTCATAATATGCTGCTTGTTAATAGCTAGTAAGGTAGTTGGTAAGTTTAGGTATTCGATAGAATTAGGGATGTAGAATATGGTCATGCAGAATAAGTCAGTAATATGTGCTTTATAAACAGGGTTGCAACGAATTTTCACAACAAAACCCACCCAATCACTGCTCAAAACTAGCCCAAAACTAGCCTAATCACATTTCGAGGGGGTCCCCCATTAAAAATTTACTCAAATTACATTACGGGGGTAAAAGAAATACGTTTTTTTGACTGGTTCCCCTGGTAAAATTCACATTCCAGTGGATGAATATCACGTTATTGGGGTCGCTTCAACCCATGGACATAAAAAACAAACCACGACAACAGTGTTAAAGTAGCCCAATTCTGTGGGAAAACCACATACTTTGGAACACTGTTTATAAGTGTTAATAAATTGAGAATTGGTCCCTACACTAAAGTGTAACTTACTAAACAACTTGTCATTGCCAAAAGAGTTAGGTGTCTTCAGTGGCGGCTCCAGGATTTTTTTTGTTGGGGTTGCTAAGGGGGGGCTTAACAGTTCAGAGGGGGTGTTAAAAAAACTAATTAAATTAAAGTAATGAACGACTAAACTTTAGCTATCAATTTTTTTATATACAGCAGCTTTGAAAAAGGCATATTTTAATTGTTTTGCTGTGGTATTAAACTTCTCATATGCCACTGTTATTAGTAATATAATACCAACTGCTAAATATGACACTTACAGTAAGTAATATAATAATATAATTTATGAAAGAATATAGAAAAGAGAGAAAGTTGGGATTTTTTCTTATTTCAAATCAATAAAAACTATTTTTTTTTTTTTTTTTTTTTACTATTCCTAAAACTATTTCCACACGGGCACACATTGCGGTTGATAAACTCCCCATGCTGATTTGCATGGTATCATGTGTCGGGGGGGGGGGCTGTGTCAGGACTAAGCAAGTTTCTGATGGGGCTATAGCCCCGTCAAGCCCTGCCCTAGCGCCACCACTGGTGTTTTGGTGAAGGATCCCACCTTAAAAATGTTGTACTGGGACTTGCAAATAGTTATCAAGTCAAATAGTTGACTAGATTGAGCCAGTGTTTGCTTTATGTAAATGACCCTCCATATTCATGCAGCTTCAGCGGGCTGATGTTCAGAGGGAGACAGTGTCCCTCGCATATCCCACTGAGATGTTGCGTGTGAGAGTCAAAAGCACCATACCTGTATTTCCGGATTCATGCTGCTTCTTCTAGTAGTTGACACAGACTCTAAATGTATATATAGGGTATCACAGTATTCAACATGTAGAAATATACCCAGTCTGCACGGGCCGGATGCTTTGCATGCTTTATAGTATTACAAAAGACAAAATGTGAATTGTGTCCCAAACAAGAAACATGTAGTAGTCTACACCTCATGGAGTTTAACACGAGGTGATGATTAGTTTGTCGGGCACTGTGTAACTTGTAGTATTTCGACTTTGACACAACAAGTATGCATCATTGTGATTTTAGTATCATTCATGTACTATCACAGTTTTTTTGTTAATAATCTGAATTAGATTTTTTTTGTTCCCACCTAATATTAAGTGGCCTTAACTACTGTGTACTTCCATCAAAAAATAAGTGCAATATATGGTTACACTTTATTTTGATAGTCCACTTTAGACATTATACTATAAGTAACTTTGTAACTACATGTCAACTAATTCTCATTAATTTACAACTGCATGTCTAATTACTCTCAGAGTAGACTGTTGGGTTAGGTTTAGGGTTTGTAGAATAAGTTGACATATACTTCCAAAGTTTCTCATTGTCAGTATGTTGTATGTTGTGGATCATCAAAATAAAGTGTTAGAAGATATTAAGCAGACTTATGAAAAAGCACTTATGAAGCACATATTAATGCGTTTTGTCTACTTGACCATATTTTAGATCCCTTAATTATACGCCATACCTAAACATAACTACTACCTTACTAACTATTAACACGCAGCAAATAAGAAGTTTGAAACAAAAGTCATAGTTAATAGTGAGAATTGGACCTTAAAATAAAGTTTGACTATTTACTTTTATTTCAGTTAACATTTATTTTGTTTCAAGTAACAATGTTTTATTTTATTTATTTATTTTTAATAGTTTTAGTTAAAAATGTTTAAAATAATAACATATATTGTCTTTTTTACAACAACTTCCAATGCATCTCCTCCAATCAGATTTTGGCGATGAAACTGTCCACGTATATAATTATAAAATATTTATTTAAACTTTTTTTTTTGACACACTAATGTCATGTATATGTATTATAGACGTCATGTATATGTACAATAGTTTTGTATATGTTACTTTGGTAACACTTTATTTCAAGGTGTCCTTGTTACATGTACGTACTATTATAATAACAATTAGTTATGCATAATTTCATGCAAGTAACCCAAAGCCAAACCCTAATCCTAACCATATAGTAAGTACATGCACTGTAAAAAAAATTCAAGGTTTCAACTAATTATTATTCAGTAACTAGTTCCACAAAAAAATTACGTTCAGTCAAGTTTTATAGTGCACGTGTTTTTATTAGTTTAGTCAACATTAGCATAGCTAATTGTTGACTGGATTTGAAAATAACCATTCATTCAATGTTTTTCAAATATATTTGTGGAGACTTAATATAATATGTCCTCTCAACTAAGGCCAAGCAATAAAATAAGCTCAACTTAAATATTTTTGCCCTTCCAACATTTTGTTAGTTTGATTTTTTACAGTTTTTTTTACTGTGTGTAGTTAATTAATATTACTCAGTACTTAAATGTATAATTACACTGTGACAAGGACATCTTAAAATAAAGTGTAACCATTACTTTGATTACACTTGTGTTACACAATTATGCAAAATGATCTGTTAATGTGCAGCCTGGTCTTTCTGTCCAGGGCTTGAACATGTCTTTGAAGAGCAAATTAGTTCAAATCCTCTTTTCATCAGAAGAGCTTTAGTGGCTCTTTGAAGGCAGCTCTAAGAGAGAGATAATGTGGGCACATGGGAATGATTCCCTTGTTTTTCTTCCTCTTGATCACTTGGGACATTTACAGTAATTAATGCCTGTAATGTACAGTCATCAGAAATACGTTGTGAGGTGAGAGGTGTTGTCAGGTTAAAGCATGTGAAACTCCTCACCTATGAATGGAATGCGGTCCGTCTGGACTGCCTGTGAGTTTCAGAACCAGCTCGGCTCAGAATAATCTGATTGTGTGAAGTATCTGGAAATGCCACATGGTTTAAAACATGCCTGAGTTTCTATTGACAGTGAGGAATGTCAGTGCAAAGACCCAACAGCAGATAAAAGAGGACACATCTGCCTGTTTGCTTCAGTGAAGGCTAAAACATTCACTCAGACGCACCTCTGTGTGTCAGGAAGTTGTGTGGGCGACGCCACATTGTTTTGCAGATGAAGGAATTTATGAATGGATGGTAGATATTTATCAGATATGAGGGCCTTAAATTTAAAGTGAAACCTAATGCTGAAATAATTTATTATAGTTATCTCTGCGTATTAAGTAGGGTTATAATACATTATTTACACTGTAAAAAAACACATTCTTCTGTTTGCTAGAAAATGTAGCTAATTTTGGGACCACAATCAGCATCCAGGAGCAGAACTACTAGTTTTAATGCAGATGGTGAGAGTACATCCTGGTAAATTCGCTTGTCCAGAGCATATGCTTCTAAATGACAGCTTGCTAATTAGTTCTTGTTTCATGTTCTTATTGTTCATGTCAAATTAATAACGTGACATCACTTTCAGTGTTTTTATGAGAAGTATGAAGAGAGAGTATCAGTCACTTCACAACAGCACCGAGAAGTCTGACTCATGTGAATTGTGTTAAATGAGGCCACTGTGTCTTATTTTTTATTTTAACGCAGAGTATTTTGACATTCAAGACATGCATGCAAAAAAATCCAAACAGGTTGAAACATTTATTATAAAGAAAATAGTGCAAACATGTTTTAATGTGGTACGTGGATGCTTTGTGTTACTCAAATGGTAGTAAAACTAAAGGTTACACCTTTTGTGTGACCTTGAGGAAAAAATACTTCAAAGATCCGCTGCAGCTGATTAAAAGTTATTGCAGAAATTAAGAAAAATTACACCCATTTTTAGTGTGACTCAAGTGTTTAAATACATTTGGGATGTTTTTTTTCCGTCTCTTTGTGCCTATGCCATGCCACTAAACTTCTCAAAAGAAGCCATGTATGGTATTTTTACTGCACAGATCCACTGGATTAAGTTTCAAAAGGACAGTGAAGTACCAGTGAATAGCAGAGCAGAACTTAAAGGAAGTGATGTCACAATTGGTGATTTATAATCCTTCTATCTCTGTATGTACTGTATGTACATATATACACACATTTTTTTCTTAAATACCGTAGTACTGTAAAAGTCAGTTTATTCTTGTTAAGTTACATTATTCTTGTTAAATAAACACTTATGAAAGCTGGGAATGGAAAAGAGTCCAAAAGGACCTTGCTTGATAGTGTCAGTAAGTTAGCTACTGGGATTTTTAAACCATTCCTGAAAAATTCCTCACATGCAATACCTTCCAATGTCAAGTGAAATTGATAAAATTCACTGGCCATGAAACTCTATTTTCCACTTTTTAATTATTATTATTATTAGTGTTGTCATTGTTTATAATCCACCTCAAAACTATAAATTATGTCCTAATTTACTCACCATCATGTTGTTCCAAACCCGTATAAGTTCCTTTCTTATGTTGAACACAAAATAAAATATTTTGAAGAATGCAGAATCAAACAGTTGTTGGCCCCCATTTACTTCATAGTATATTTTTTTCCCTACTATGGAAGTCATTGGATTCAGAATTCTTCAAAATATCTTCTTATACAGATTTGGCATGACATGAGGGTGAGTAAATGACAAAAAAATAATTTTTGAGGTGAACTATACCTTTAATGTGAGATATATTTGTCTAAATTAAGTTGTATAAAAGAAACCGCAAAGAGTATTTACTGTATATAGTTTTGGTTTGAATTGTTCATATCACTTTCATCACAGGTCACACTTATATTTTTAACTTAGTGCATGTAATGTTGCAGTTCCTAATAAAGTTACTACCCAAATGAAGAGTAACAGACTTACGACACATTATAATATACTTGCCAAAGTCACGTTTTATTCAGAATTTTTGCATACTTATACATGTTAATTCCCATTGTTCAGTTCTGCTAGATTTCTTGCAGGAGCAGGACTCTGATATGTGTCAATGGGGAGTTCCTGTTAGCTGGTTTTGCTTTGTAGTAAAAGTAGTCATATGATCCAAATGCTGCTTTCTGTGTAAATGTGATGTGACCACTTAAAAGAACAAAGAACTCTCTCTGTCTTCTCTCGGTTACTGAGGCAGCAGCAGGAGAGTGTATGTGTATGTGTATGTGTATGTGTAAAGGGCAGTGCTTAATGACTGCTCTCAATAAAGCCTCTCTTTACTCCACACGTAATTACTCACTCACAAGACTGCACGTTTGTCGTCAGTCAGTCTATGTTATTACGCAGGTTCACTCTTCAAAAAGCACTGCAGCACTTGATGGGATGCACTCCATCAAACAGCAGATGGACTCACTGCTGTGATGGCTGGTTCTCGTGAATGGCTCACATGTGTTGTATCGAGCCTGTGTGCAGACTCAGTGTTCACTCAGCATGTGTGAAGAGCAGCGTTCGTTCTTTTTAAGCACGATGCTCAGTTCAGACGGCTGTGATTTCTGCTGAATCAGTGTGTTGTAGTCGGTGTTGCCAGATTGGATGGGCGATTTCCAGCCCAAAAGCTCATAAAAACCCGCCCAAAACTTTAACTGTCAGATAATGTGATATAATCACGGTTGATAAGAGCCCTTTTTAACTCCTTAAAACAAAATAACGATGACAAAAATAATATACATATAATGCTAGATAAATTTCCCATGGATCAAACCGGGGCAAATACATTAAAGAGAATTACCAAATATGAATAAAATATGCAAGCAGACACTGTCAAAACGGCAATCAAGAAATTAACCGATACCCTCAAAAAACACATGCATAATTTTCAATGTCAACAGTCAAAATTTAAATGCAAACGCTGGCGTTTGTTGCGGTTTGGAAAAAAAAGGGAGAAAACATGACGGAATAGCACGGCAGATATCGCATTTTGCATAAAATTCAAAATAGACTTTTCAATACCGACCAGATACAATAATGATTTTGGTGGGAATTTTTTTTAAATGCCGTTTATCGCGTTTTGGAACCAAACTCTTCATATGCACACTTGGGCTTGTATGTTAACCAATTAGTCTATATAATGTATATGTTTGTCCACCCGCCCAAGCTAATATTTACCTGCACAATCAAATTCAAAACCGCCAATCTGGCAACACTGGTTGTAGTAGAAATTCACTTGTGTTTTCATCACAAGCTTTATGATCAACTCTCACAAGGTCACTTCCTCTAATGAGTCAGCCATTAAAGGCCGCACTCAACACACACAGATGTCATCAACACAATGGGCGTTTGGAGAACAAGTTCTTCTGCTGGTAATGATACTTGATCTTGTCATGGATCAGGCTTGTATGCGCAGAGAGAAAAATACATGGAATGTTTTCAGTGATGCTTCAGTGAGATATAATGCCAATTAGTTTGACATTTTAATGTTAAATAATGCATGATTAGAATTAGGAATTTAAAACATTTAAATGTATTAACATTTACAAATTTGGCTGATAACAATACTAATTTCACATGATGAGCAATGTTATATACTGTTTGCCTGTCTCCTGTTTGTTACCTAATCAGATGGATACTGATCATTTAAAAACCTTCTGATATTACCAGTTATATTATGCATCATATACCAGTGCATTTCTAGAATAAAATGTGATGCATTAAATTTGATTTAATTTATAACTAATTGTAATTCAGTGATCACCAATTTTTGAACACACAGCAGAAAAGACTTTGTTACAATAGCCTAAATTCGTTTTAAATTATATAACTAATAATTTAATTTAATAATTCATTACATTTATATAGCGCTTTTCTGCTTTTCTAAGCACTCAAAAAGCGCTCTACATTGTCAGGGGGTATCTCCTCATCCACCACCAGTGTGAAGCATCCACCTGGATGATCCACCCGGATGATCACCTGATATAGCAGTTACGGTGTCAAAGAGTTAGATGCAATGTGCTTTAGTAGTGTGGGTAATGTCTGCTTGATCTTCTTTTACTCCAAAGAATATTGACTTTGTTAGGTGTGTGGTTTGCATTTGTGGAATGCGATCAATAACTTTGAACAAATGTGTGTATAGTGTTACATCTGAAGAGAATAGCAGTACTGTGATGCTCTGTAGGTGTTTTCAGTTCTTATCTGAAATGTTTGTTTATCGTTATTCGCAGTGAATTGTAATATTTGGTTTCCAGTTAGGAGTTAGTTATTGTTGGGCTGGTGTTAGATCTGAAACATTTGGCATTGCTGATTCTTCCTGTACTGCACTTCTGTTAGCTGTGTCTGATTGAAGGATACAGTCTAAGATTAGCCCTTGAGTCCATATTGCTGATACTACTGAAAACTTTATTTGTTGGATTACTTTGATTCCTCATTTTAATTTCCTTTTAAACAGATTAACCTGTCTAGTTATACTCTCTGAGAATGCTGTTAAACACCATAAAAAGTAATAGAAACTGGATGATAGGTCACAGTGTTAATGTATATATTGAGAAGAAAAGAAGGGCCAAGCACTGAACCCTGAGGCACCTCTGTGGAAAGTTAAAGGTGCACTAAGCGATTTTTGCCAAATGATGTTGATATTTGAAATTACCAGAACAAATATGCCCATACCTCAACAGGACCTCACCTATATTTTGAAATCTCCAACCCACACGTACGTACTAGGGATGGGAAGATTCCCCGATTCGCTCAGAGCATCTGCAAAAAAAGTTAACGATGCGATGCATTGGTTTAAAAAGTGTGCGTCGGCTACAAGTTAGCATTTGTATCGCGATTCATCGTTTCTAACACATTTGCATTGGTAAAAAACGATTTATTTATATATAATTACTAGTGGGTGCACTACAATTTTATTATTTATAAAGTGACCAATATTTTATATGTAGATTGATTTCTCCTCTCGAAATTGTGTCTCAAGCGCATTCTCTCATCACTGCTGTGCGTGAATATGACTTATCACAACAACACTATGGAGACCTGAGGAAAAGAGGGGAATAGTCAAAAACCTGAAAATAACCTAACAAATCAATCGGGGCTAAAGCGATATAAACGACAATGTAAGTTCACACAATCTAACTAATTTGTGTATGCTTATTCTTAAGCTGCCCTTAATGTCGATCATGGATCAAATCTATCCACCATGGCAAACAGCAAATATATTTGTGCTGTTTAATGCATTAGAGATGTTGTGTTTTTCTCAGTTCATAACTGTGTCAGGGTTTGGGTAGAGGGATGAGGTGAGGACTCAGTACTACAGAGTGATGGGCTTTTTATTGATAATAAAAATAAACAAAACAAACCAAAACTTCCCGATAGGGGAAAAACAGGACAGCTGGCAACAAGGCTTGGCAGGGAAAGACAAGGCAGGGCAGGGCAGGGACAGGACACAACAGGGGAACATACAACGACGAACTGGCACAGGACTGCAAACACAAGGAGATTATAAAGGGAGCAAATGAGGAGGGTAACGAGAAAAACACAGGTGGGGTAAATTAACCAATAATCAGGTAACAAGGTGGGTGGGGTCAATAAAATTGACATGAGAGCACATGGCACACAGAAAAGACAAAAGCCATGTGCTCACACAAAACAAAAACACAAGCACTAGGCCAGAAAAACAAATAACCCGCCATGTGCAGAACAGGACACAAACACGCAACAACACACGTGGACAGAAGAGCGCACAGCTGAGCGAACTCGAGGCCGCACGCTCACACAATGAGACAGAACATAGAGCGTGAGTGTCTGAACCCCGACACGAAACCGAAACTCAAGACATGAGTGATCCGAACACCACGCTCCAAATCGAAACAAGGCACACTGAGGAGAGAACGCACTCACACGAAAACAGGACATGACGGGAGTGCCAAGGCTCTGTCACAAAACCATGAATAACACTAGACCAAAGTGACTGAACCCTGACAAACTGACATGTCACGAGTATATTTTTCATCTGTAAATGCTAGAAAGTCATGCAAATATATACATTTTGCTGTAAGAAGTGGGCTTACGCGATTGAACAAGCGCTGCTGCGCGCATGTGCTCTAAACAGACAGAGCGCAATAATTCATTCAAATATTCATTTTGCTAAAATATTCGTTGTTTGACATTAAATGTGCCTTTTGTAGAATTTAAAACCTACATGTGTATTTTTATGATAGCATAGCAGTAGTAACTGTAAAGGGACTATTGTAATGGGTAAATAAAATGTAGCTGATGCAGTTATAATTACTAAGCACAGATGAGTTATTGTGTGTTGCTTATAGAAGTTAAAATGTAGTTTAAATTTAGCGATTTTAACTTTTAGTTTAGTGATTGTTAATGCTTTAAGAGCAATGTTAGATTGTAATGTTCTAATGCTATCTGTTCTAACTATAAAAGGTACAGCTGTCATAAAACCAGAGAGAAAGGCTGCATGGCTATGATAGTATGTGAGAGAGTCGGTGGTAATATCATTGCATTCCTGTTGGTCAGTGTTAGAGGAACTCAGCTTAGCCTGACAGTAAGCCTGCCCTGAACCAGGTTAGCTTTCCAGCATAATTAGCCACAGTGAGGTTGATCTTTGTTAAATTGGCTTTATGGAACCAAATCATTTGACTGTGAGTTTGCCTAACTGAAATAAGCCTGGCCTATTTGATAAACTTGTTTTTATGAAACAGGCCTCGAGGCATTAGAAGTCAGAAGACACACAAGTTAATTTATTATTTGCTGTCTGTCTGAACCAAAGAAATAAAAGCAATCATATGTTTTTTTCCATTGCATCAAATCACATTGTGTTGAATATAATCGGATCGAAAATTGAATCGCACTGCATCGTAATACGGGTGAACCGTGTCGCATCGCTAGCTGCTTCATATGTATCTTCAATCTATCGTATTGTTGGCTATGCATTGAGATGCGTATTGCATCAACCTCAGTTATGGAGATGCACATCCATAGTACGTACGCAACCATGGCAATGATGATCACAGAAACAAGTGAAGATGACACGCAAGCATATTCAAACAAAAGCCAGCATGGATAACTTGTGTGAAACGAAGCAAAATCAATGTTACTCACCTGTCAAGAAGAAACAACGCAACCTCTGCATCCAATTCGAGCCCTTCCTGCTCCTTGAGTTCTCTCCACCATTGGAAAGCTCCGATATTTACGTGGGTCCTACCTCTTGCTTGATTGTAACCGTTCTTTTTAATGTTTTGTTTCTCTGATATTTTCCACTTATTTTTATCTGCCATCTCTCTCTCCATCTATAGTCGATCTGCTCATATCTGTCCTGTGCACTCAAATAGAGCGCTCTCTTCTCTCTGTCATTGCAAGTCAGGCCCCCTTACTGCTGATTGGCTACAAGTGTGTTTTGGGACTCTGTCCGACACTGTGGTCAAAAGCATTTTTAAAAAAACACTTAGTGCACCTTTAATGTGACTTGAACTCTCCAGAATAACCCTGAATGAGTACAGAGTGCAGATTCCAAGGAACCAAGGCTTGAGATGATACACAGGAGGATTTATTAGTCTGGAGATTGAGGATTGATCATCTAAAAGTGAGTCTTGCCAACTGCAGAGCTTCCAGTCCTACAGAGTCCCTATTGAATGTCCTCTTGATTCCTGATTAAAGCAATTTTTCTGTGACAGGAAGAAGAGATGATTGAAAATTACTTGTTTAAGTGATTTTGAATGAGACTGGGGGGAAATAAATATTTCACTAGTTTAGTGTTAATTCAATTAATTCAAACTTAATAACTCTCGTAATAAACATGTTTACTAAAGAATGTATATAAGTAACTTGTCTGTTAGACTTCCATTGTAAGTAAATTATTGTAAATTTATTTTCTGCTTGTTTTCTTTTCAACAATCTAAGGGGTGAGTCTGTGGAATATGGTAATCAACAACATGCCACAGATGCTGTCCATAGTCTGTAAGCTCCCCAAAAAGCATAAACACTGTGGCTTTTTGGTGTGGTGCTTTCAAAGCATTGTTGTGTTTGTTTGAGTATCCCAACCATTATGTCATCCAGAGGTGTGAGTTTGGGGTGGGGCTGCCTGTTTTTTTCTAGCCATTGGGTGGAGTATCTGAGAATCCTGTTTTTCTCTACTAGTATTTTCACAAATCCAACTGGTAATGCCAGTGATGCAGAAATTACAAATGTTAAGTTGTATTCAACCTGGAGTATTCCTTAAAAGTTGTTTTAGGTCTGATCATCACCTTCATAATGAACTTTACTTTCATTCACCTTTCTTCTCTGTTCTTTGTCCTACAGAAAACTATGCGGTTGGTGGCCCAGAGGGGAAGACGGAGTCCGTGACCACACTACAGCCGCAGGCGTCCATGAGCTCTCTGCAGAGCAGCTCCCCTGGACCAAAGCGCTCTGGAAATACACTGAAGAAGTGGTTGACCAGCCCCGTCCGGCGCCTCAGTCATGGCAGCAACATCAAGAAGATCCCTAGCAAACAGAAACAGAAACGTGATGGACGAAAGAGCATAGATCTGGGGCCACCTGAACTACAGGATGACAACCTGGAGGAGGTACTGTACATTTTTTTCAACTTACTGGAAAGTTAATATTGTTTTATACTATATTGAGGAAAAACTTACAGCCATCTGGTTAAATTAAATGATAATACAACGACCCTGACTTGCCACTTTATTTTTATACCATGGTAATCCAAAGAACTTCAAACAATACCGTTATTACGGTGGCATGTCTACCAAACCATGATGGTAATCACTCTCCCTGCAATACAGTGTATTTACTGTGTTTTTGTTCTCCAGCTACCACATGGCCAGACTAGCACCTTTTTGTCTATTTTGTTGATTTGCATAGGTGTTTTTACTTTTATTTCAGCATTAAAGACTCCATTAGTCTTTTTTCCCTCAACTCATTTTTTCAGTAGGAAATACATCAACACTTAAATGATTGTCACAATATAAATAACAATTTACAATGTTTTTAACTACACACCAATAACAGCTGTTACATAAATCCAGTCAAATTTTATCAGTAAAGTCAGAACAGACTGAGCTAAATCACCATAGGTTGTTTATTTAAAGAATATTTGGTAACACTTTAGTATAGGGAACAATTCGTACTAGTAACTTACTAACTTATTAGCATGCCTATTATTAACAAATAGGCTGTTTACTAGTACTTATAAAGCAAAGCACATATTCTGCATGACCTTATTCTACACCCCTAATCCTACCCAATTCCTAAACTTAACAACTACCTTACTAACTATTAATAAGCAGCACATTTGGTGTTCACTTAGGCAAAATTCATAGTTAATGGTTTGTTAATAGAGAGAATTGACCTTAAGATAAAGTGTGACCAAATATTTTTACATTTTCATTATTCCCCAAAACAAGGTTTGTTGTCAATAGTTTACATTTGCGTAACAGTATGTGGTGACAGTGGACAGCAGCTTTTACGTCAGAGGGTTTTATAACTGCTCCTTCATTCTCCATCACCATTTTTTTACGCAATCATGACCATACGGAGAAAACTAGGCCTGTTGTATGCTGTATTAATGGCGTATTAAAGGGCTGCTATGGCCCCGGCAGCAGCCGTTCAGATCGGAGGGTGATGATTGGCCTGACTTTTTAAAGCTGTGCGCTATATAATGTGCTGGTACAAAAGAGCCTCTGTATTTCTCAAGCAGGGTATGTGAATCCCCCCACAATGACCCATATTAACTGTGTCTGCTGTCTTTCAGAGCAAATTCTTCAACAACAAACTCTGAGCATTTAAACTAGTGCACTGAAGCCAAATAATAAAGTAATGAACCACTTGAGGCTGTGTGTTAGTTACAGTGATTCTATCACAGGTAAAGGATTTTGTTGGGCATAAGCGTGATAATATTACTGTAATGTGTTGCTTCGTGTTGTTTATGGTCCTCAGTTATACGATTTCAGTAGTATGACATCAGTGTTTATGTTCCATATACAAAGCAACATAATTATCGATGATTGTTCTATAAACTAGATTTTGAGGTGCTTACGCTTGCAAAACTGTGCCACTGTGCATATTTCGAGAATTTTTTGTTGTTCATAATTTTCTATGATGATTATTTATCACTGAAAGTAATGAGGTTTTATTCTGACAATTATTCTGGCAAGTATTATGTTCATTAGCCTCTCTGTAGGCTGTTTTAGTAAGATGTTTCTAAAAACGAATGAACCTTTAGAAAAAGCCATACATTTTAGCATACAAATAAAAACTAAAATTGTGCTTATTACAGAAAATACACTTTAAAAAGTAGTAGTGTTGTATTTTAAGACTAACTTTTGTATTATAGTTTAGATTTGTATTAAGTGCAATTAGTTGAATGTAAAAGTATTTCACCAACTTAAGTACATCTTTAGCCCGATTCGGACGGTACTTGTTTCTCATATGGACGTCTGTAAAAATAAATTTACGGATGCGATTTATTCCCAGTGGAGGTGTGAGTTCTGTGATCCTACAAACCCGGGAACGCGCTGCTCACGTGGCCAGTCGCATGATTGTCTGCTGTCAATAGAATTCATTTTATTTACAAATTTACTCTTGTGTAAAATGTATTTTAAAATATGTATTATTATATAAAATATATTCTTATTATTCCAATCATATTTTATAATATATAATCCTATTTATTATTTGATTATTTAAATATCCTGTTTAAAAATAGGAAAATAGACGCGCTATAGTTGTATATACTTATACGCAATATATCTGTTTATAATAGGCCTACACATTTTAAAATTGTATTGCATACCTGCTGCTGCCATAATAAAGACCCATTTTGAATTTGTAGGTGCTTTTCTTCTCTTTCTGCTCTCACTCGCTGTGGTGGAGCAGTTATGAAGTATTGTTCTTTTAAATACTTTCCAGCATTTCAGAAATAAATATGTATGCAAATTATACCGATGTACAATAGTTACCTTACGGTGTTCGGGAGTGCTCAAAAAAGGTTTATAAACTGAATTTTGAATCGATTTCTTCTCGTAAACTCAGAGATTTGGATTCGGACGGCAATTAAATTACCACACGACCTTTGTGTTTCTCAAAAAAACTGTAGGTAATTTGTCCGGAGATTTTTACGGGGGTGGTGAGAGAAAAACACAGACATCCTGGAATTCGAACGGCATTAAAATCACCAACTACCCCCTGTAAATGGTGAAAATCACTTATCTGAGACACAATTATCGTCCGAAAAGGGCTTTTGTATGCAATTTCAAAATTAGCTTCTGTTGTTTTTAAAATAGCACAGTCATATTGCTGAATCTACTGGCAAGAATTTATGGTAAACTTAACTAAATTACAATTCTATTGAAACATGTATATCATGTATTTAAATATATTTGCATTTATACATTTGTAATAATAAAGTTGCAATTAATACATTCAAAATACACTATATTGCCAAAAGTATTGGGTCACCCCCTTCTAATGAAAGGTTTGACTACTTTAGTAATTTCCATGAGTACAAATCTTAATGTTTAAGCATATAAGGATATTCTAGGGAATTGTGTGCTTCTAATTTTATAGCATCAGTTTGGACAGGACCCTTTTCTATTATAACATGACAATGCCTCTGTGTATAAGGCAAGGATTAAAGAGAAATTACTTGTACATATGGGTACAGTCATTTCATACACTTCAAAACTGTTGCAACAGAGGTGGAAATACAAATTTTAAGTACATGAATTATGTTTTCATCTTTGTAGCCACAGTTTGGAAGTGCCTTTTTCTCTTCTAAAGAAGGGGGTGTCCCAGTACTTTTGTCCATATAATGAATGTACAAGTCATTGGTGTTTGGTGATTAATTTTAGGCTCAAGGTCTGCATTAAAGTCACACCAGAAGTGTTCAGCTGGGATTAGGACTTGGCTTTCTGCAGACCAGTCAAGTTTTTCCACACTGACTGAATCATAATTTCTCTTTGATCCTTGCCTTATACACAGAGGCACTGTCATGTTAGAATAGAAAAGGGTTCCTGTCCAAACTGTTACTATAAAACTAGAAGCACACAATTCCCTAGAATATCATTATATGCTTAAATGTTAAGATTTGTACTCATGGAAATTACTAAAGTAGTCAAACCTTTCATTAAAAGGGGATGACCCAATACTTTTGGAAATATAGTGTATGTTAACTTAATGTTGTAAAAAATGTACCTTACTACAGTATAGTTAAAATTAATATCAAATATTTTAAATGTGCTTTTTAGTATGTTAGTCAATATCCAAATAAATGTAATTCTTATTAAAATAAATGTAAAACTAAAATAAAACACTTTTATTCATGAATGCATACTCTCTTTAAGCAAACTTATATAGTGGCCTTATTTCATTACTAAAAAATCAGCAAGTACCGTTTTTTTATTGTTTTTTTATATATACTTTTAAGATTTGAAGTACACTGCAAGTGCACATTCAATACAATAAAGTGCACTTCTTTAATCACAAGGGAGTGATCTGTTCTGTAGTCACTGGGAACTGATACAACATGTTGTGAATTTACCGATTGACTTCTTGTATTTGCAGAGAGTGCGTAAAGAAGAGGGAACACTCTCCAAATCTTCATCAGGGATGCACAGCGGAGGAGAGGAAGAGCCTGAGGACGAGTCACACACTCCCCTCCCTCCTCCAATGGAGATCATCAAAGACCCGTCTGCTCAGGAAGAGAAGGTACACACACACACAACAGAGAGGGAGGAGTGTGAGGCGAGGCGTGTCGTAGGAGAGGTCAGCAGGGTTATTAATGTGGAGAGAGATTTATTAAATGCATACTGTGTCACTCATCATATGTTCATAACTATCTCCACCTGCCTCCCTCATAGTCATAGCCCCCTCTCACACACACATACACACACACACAGTGGCTTTACTAACACTGTTTTTCCTCCCTGATGTCAACGTCGCCAGTAACTGCTGGGGTGGAGGCTCCTTGACTCACATTCAACGAACCACAAATCCACCCTATTGTTGCAAGGAAGCTTAAATTATGTAGTTGTGAAACTTTTTACTGTTGCACTCAACTCTGGATCTTTCACACACTGTGCCTTGCGATTCCAGTTGTAATGTGTTTACAACCCAATGCTGTCTGACAGGGTGAATCTCAAAAAGAACATGGCCTTCTTTCCCTCCAAAATCGAAAGCAAAAAAGCATTTAATACATAAACTAAAGACTAGTTTTAAGACCATTATGATTGCTTGCATTGCGACATTTATTATTATTCATGTAACCCAGATTATATCTATAATTTTTGTTTGTTTTTGTAATTCCCATTATTTTCATTGTTTATTATTATTATTAGACTCTCTGTACAGTAACATAGTAAGAAATACAATTCTCACAAGATTGTATTCAAGCTTAAATAAAAATGTATACTTTTATTAAACAAGGATGAATTAAAAATGTAATAAAGAAATGTATGATTTCTATTTCAAATAAATATTGTTCCTACTATTCTATTCTACATTTCTATTCATCAAAGAATCATAAAAATGTGTCACAGTTTCCACAATAAATATTAAGCAGTACAACTGTTTTCAATGTTGATAATCAGAAATGGTTCTTGAGCAGCAAATCAGCATATTAGAATGATTTCAGAAGGATCGTGTGACACTGAAGACTGAAGCAATGTTGCTGAAAAAGTCTGCTTTTCGTCACAGTAATAAATTACATTTTAAAATATATTCAAATTGAAAGCAGATGTTTATTAATTGTGATAATATTCCACAATAATCATAGGCAATTTTTGATCAAATGAATGCAGCCTTGGTGAACATAATAAACTTTTTGTAGAGAAACCTTAGACCCCACAATTTTGAACAGTAGTGTATACAACAAATACTGTCGTGAAAAATAAATATTATACATTAGATCTGTTTTACCCATTAAAAAGAATCATAATAATGAGAATTTGGGGAGAAATTACTAATTTGTCATAAAAATAATTGCAGTGTCACTTTGCACAATTAGTAAAGGTCTTAAAAGTAGGTCTCATTTTCTTTATGAGATTATAAGTAGTTATTTTTCTTTTGATTTGAAGGTGAAATGTTTGGCATGTTCTTGGCTTGGCCTTTGCTTCTCTTCTCCCCAAACCAAAGCTTGATAAACTGGGATAACTCAGCATCCTGAGCACTTGCTGTTCTGATCTGCCTGTGTGTTCTTTCCTCCTGCTAATATCTCTCTCCTCCTCACCTGCTTCATGTAGTCGTCTGTGCTGCTGGCTTCACGGCAGAGCTCGGCTGACGTCCCCAGTGCTGCTGAGCTTGTCAGTGCTATAGAAAAACTGGTCAAAACTAAGATGGTGAGTGTGCCACTGAACCTAAGCAGGGAGGTTTGATAGACTAACCTCCTGGATTTCCTCGTTCCTTTCTAATTCCTCTTGCTCTGAGACAATCGCTAACTCTTGCACCACTGAGATCTTCTGCACTAGTCTCACATGCAGATGTCTTTTATTCTGTGTGGCTTTGTTTATTGTTTTAATATTACTGTACTCTTGTCCTCATTTATAGGTGTAGACAAACCTGCAAGAATTTGTGTTGAATGTCAACATGCTAATCTCTGCTATGTAGTCTTGTCATCGTGTTTGTTTAAAAGCATGTTTCGGTTTCTGTTCATTGTCCATCAGCTTGCTCTATTCAAAGATTCAGTTTTCATTAAAGCTGCTGTAAGCATAAAATGTTTCTATTATCAGACAGATTCTAAAACACGTGTCCTGAGAAACAATGTTCCCTATTTTTTTTCTTGATGAGCAAAATGTTTCTCTATTGACCAGACATTTGTGACACCTGTGCAAAAACATTCTTCATACCAGACCTGTTCAGTGCACACACAAAAATAACTTTTAACTTTACTGATCTATTTATATTTTATTTGACCTTTGATGTAACTAAATTATTCTCATTTTAGGTTACCTGATGAAATGTTTTTATAGTGCTGTGTTGCTTACCAAGAAATTATATTAAAAACCATTCAAAAATAATAATATAATATGAAAAAAGCAGTTATTGCTTATGAAATCTATTTTGATCTCAATTATTTATCAGGTTTATAATATAATATGATAATATAAAAACAAACTGAAGCATTTAAACTGGTAAAAAAAGAAAAGAAAAGAAAAGAAAAGAGACTAAGAAATCACACAAGGATTTTATTGCATGTCGTGACATGCTAGGCTATGAAATTATTATTATTAGATAATATTATTTGTCCACACCTGTGTGGCTTTAGTTATGTTATATATTTGACATTCAAGGAATATTCCAAATTATTTTCCATTTGTCACTCTTTTTCTTAAAAACAAAATCTAGTATTCAATGAGGTACTTAAAAGGAAAGCGAATGGAACCAATACATTAAACCTTAAGTCCTAAAACAGCATTGAAAATTATTTAAACAGATTTACATTGGTACAGTTTTGACTTAATTTAACTGTTCAGTAGATTTAACTGATTTTGAATCCTCAAAAAAAATATCATTCACCGATACATTGACCTGATAAATTGACACTGAAATATTCAGTGCTGTGAAAAGGTTTTTGCCCCCTTCCTGTTTTTAAAATTTGTTGCATATTTGTCACACTTAAAAGATTCAGATCATCAAACAAAGAGGGTTAAAAAGCCATTTCTAAGGCTTTGGAACTCCAGCGAATCACAGTCAGAGCCATCATCCACAAATGGAGAAAACTTGTAACAGTCGTGAACCTTCCCAGGAGTGGCCGGCCTACCAAAATTACTCCAAAGAGTGCAACGACGACTCATCGGGGAGGTCATAAAAGAACCCAGAACAACATCTAAAGAACTGCATTCCTCACTTGCCTCAATTACGGTCAGTTTCATGATTCAACAATAAGAAAGAGACTGGCAAAAAAGCATCCATGGGAGAGTTCCAAGACAAAAGCCACCGCTGACCAAAAAGAACACAAAGGTTCGTCTCACATTTGCCAAAAAATATCTTGATTATCCCCAAGACTTTTGGGCAAATATTCTGTGGACTGATGAGACAAAAGTTGAACTTTTTGGAAGGCGCGTCTCCAGTTACATCTGGCGTATACCTACACAGCATTTCATAAGAAGAAAATCATACCAACAGTCAAACATGGTGGTGGTGGTGGTAGTGTGATGGTCTGGGGCTGCTTTGCAGCTTCAAAACCTGGACGATTTGCCATAATTGATGGAACCATGAATTCTGCACTCTATCAGAAAATCCCGAAGAATAATGTCCCGCCATCAGTTTGTGACCTCAAGCTCAAGCGTACATGGGTTAAGCAGCAGGACAATGATCTCAAACACACCAGCAAGTCCACCTCTGAATGGTCAAGAAAAACAAAATTAAGGTTTAGGAGTGGCCAAGTCAAAGTCCGGACTTAAATCCAATTGAGATTCTGTGGCATGACCTTAAACAGTCCTTTCATACTTGAAAACCCTCCAATGTGGCTGAATTAAAACAATTCTGCAAAGAAGAGTGGGCCAAAATTCCTCCACGGCGATGTGAAAGACTCATTGCCAGTTATCGCAAACACTTGATTGCAGTTGTTGCTGCAAAGGGTGACACAACCAGTTATTAGATTTAGGGGCAATTACTTTTTCACGTAGGGCCAGGCAGGTTTGGACAGCTTTTTTCCCTTAATAAATGAAATCATTATTTCAAAACAGCATTTTGTATTTACTCGGGTTATCCTTGTGTAATATTAAAATGTATTTGATTATCTGAATCATTCAAGTGCGACAAATATGCAATAAGAAAAAAAAACAGGAAGGGGCAAAACCTTATTCACATCACTGTATGAATGTATTTATGTACTTTTTTTGTGTCACCATAATGCCACAAATCCTTCTGATAGCTTGTGCAACTTGTATATGAATTTATTTATTTCCTTTGTGTTTAATTTTTGCCAAAACAAGAATTTGGATTCAGCACTTCTGGAAACTGTTTTAGAGTCATTCGTATGGACAAAAAATCTTAGTAATCTAGTAATATCCATTGTGTAATCAGAAAAATCTAGTAAAATGACAATGTCTGTAAACATGGAGAAACCATGCTGGGTTTTGGTGATCACATATAAGTCTAATGTAGTCTATCCCTGTGTATCAATTTGAATTTCCAACCTAAATAGAGTTCAGGATCTATACGTGTGGAGGGTTAGATATATTTAAGATATATGTATTTAATTTAAGATATGAATTATAAAGACAGCTGACTCTATGTCCACAAGCATGCATTCATGCATTGCGTTCATCCTTAACAGTCATATATTGTAGGCCTTTAGTGGTGAAGTAATAAAATCCTCCCAAACTTGCTGGATATTATAGCTCACTCTGTGGACCAGAGTGATGCTTTTCTCCCCTTTGAATCTTCTGAGCAGCTCTGAATGGTGTTTACTGCAGTTTAGGGTCATGTCACATATAAACCATTCAATTGCTGTGTTTGTTCTCCCACATCAGGCCTGCTTCCAAATACTGACTGGTGTCTCTTGTATCTGTGTTTGTCTCGTCTCTGTTGCTCTAGACGCTGGAGCCAGGCTCATACCCAGGATTCAGCTCAGTGAACCCAGCAGAGCAGAGCCCAGCGCCACCCAGAAACCCTGAACTGGAGCTGAAAGCCAAAGCACTGCGTGGACGAATGTAAGACACACACTCTTCACTCATGTGGCTTGGTCTGGGAGTAAATTCTACAAGCGTTACAGTCTGATTTCAGGTCACATTTATAGTTATATATTTGTATAATTATAACTTATTTATAAAATATATTTGTATAGTTTGGCTCCCATGTACGTTAACCTATCCTAAAATATAATTTATGTGTGTCGTCACGCAAAGTGTGCACGCATTTCCCTGCATTGCATTTTTCATGTTTTATTTATTTATTTTGGTAAATATTAGTTTTTTTATATTATTTTTAAATGCAGAAATAAATATTATATTAAAATTGATAAATTAATGGTTATTTATTTAGTAGGAACTAGTGTGGAAAACATATTGATATTTGTTAACTAGATTTTTTTAATATTTTTACTTTTACACACTGTTGAAACAGTTTTTTTTTTACTTTACAACTGTTGAAAAAAATATTCTGAAATAAATGTTATTTTCTTTAAAAAAAATAAATGAAGCTGCATTCCAAGCCATTTCAGAGTGATTACATAAATATTGAGATCGAGAAATATCACGATTTTTTTCCACTGTATTGCCCAGACTTAACTTAATTTTGGTCGGGCAAAAGAAAAAAAAACAATCTGGTTACATCTGGTGAAATGCAATTGATTCTTGTAAAGCCACCAGATCTGGAATTAATTATATGTTCATGTAACAGGCAGTGTTGAGAATATCATCTGCCTAAATGATATGGCTCTCATTAAAGATCAGAGATATTTATGGGAAAGCTAGCATTTAGCCTTTTTATTTGAATTTTTCTTTCACTCTGCCCTTAAAGGGAAGTCTGACATTGCTAAATCTAACATATTCTTTATAGATTAGTCATGTTATGCCTGTGCAAAAGTCTTTAATAAATAAAATATAATATATATGTTTGTTCTATTGTAGGTTTGTTGTGAATGAATTAATCCAGACAGAAAAAGACTACGTGAAAGATTTGGGTATCGTGGTTGAGGTGAGAATTACTGACATCCTGACAGTATAACATAAATGACCTATCGGTAAGCCCCTCCCCTCGAATGCAGACTAGCCAATGGCAGTTGAGTATCAGTTGCACAGGGACCGGGACTCGGACATCTTTAGGTTTCAGCGCCATAGAGAAACACTGGAAGATCCGAAGCTCTCATAATTTTTATGGAGTTTATGCTACAAAAATGGGAAAATTATGTGCCTGGGGTACTTGTAACACTGATTCCAGGTATCCTGAGAGGATAGGCAATATCATTTATTTCATTCTATTTTCTAAATCCAAACAAAACCGAGCTAAATGTCCCTAAGCATTCACCCCCAATCCCAATGAAGACAAAAACATTCATTTTCTGGTTGTCATGTTCTCATTTTCATCTGCTCAAGCAGAACGTTAAAGTTATATTGTGCTTTAGTAGGGTATATCTGGCTAAAACTAGTTAATGTTAAAGTTAGTGAGTCCATGCTAATCTACAAACCTATATAGCGAACTGTTCTCACGTCATGTACAGTATAGGGCAAAAAAAAACATAAACCAAGGTCTACATTTCACTCTCTTCATATTACACTGCTTAAATGTAAATTAATATAATCTTACCCTGGGGTACATGAACAGTGTCGATCAGGGATTTTTTAATCTGCAATCGTTACGACTGTCACATGAGACTTCTCCTGCTTGCATTGTGATCTGTAAACCCTCACTTCCAAATTAATATCCACAATATTTATTTTTAAGTCTTTTATATATCCCTCCATGGCATATTTAAGTCCCACTTGAATGTTGGCCCTTCTGCGTACAGAATTTATCAAAAACATATAGGGACAAGGTTTTCACACTGACAGCTGTTTTTGCAAGACAGTTAGCAACTTCATTTGATTGTCCGAGTTCACAACTGTAACTAATGGGGGCGGGGCTTACCAATAGGTCAATTCTGTGACTATAGGCATATTTTGACTTTAGCATGAAAACGCTGTCTTAAAACACTCCAGTATTGCTATCCTTCTTCATTTTTTTTTTTTAAAGATCAAAGCCATTTGCATCTTTCTCATTTGGCTTCATCGCCTACGAAAATAGTTATTTGCATTACATCACTATTTGCTCATGGTGAATTTGCTATCATTCTAGTGTTCATTTTTCATCATTTACAGTACTGTTGCCTTTATGAACTTGCATGTATATTTGTTATAAGTGGGGACTCGTATATATGAAATCTTTTTTTTCTGAAGGAGTTTATGAAGATAATAGAGGAGAAAGGAGTTCCTGATGATATGAAAGGAAAAGATAAAATAGTCTTTGGAAACATTCACCAAATCTACGACTGGCACAAAGAGTAAGTGCCTCAGATTCTCTCAGCTCTTCTTGCTGAAAAATGACTAATATGAAACTAATGTAATGTTTATTTGCTGTCTGAAGTTTTTTTGTTGGTGAACTGGAAAAATGTCTTGAAGATCATGAAAAACTGCCTGGGCTGTTCAGTAAACATGTGAGTATGCGATTGACATCAGGTCTGATGTGTTAGCTATGTAAAGTCATAGCTCATGAAGTGTTTTCTGTTTCTATGTGTTCAGGAGAGAAGACTGCACATGTATGTGGTTTACTGCCAGAACAAACCCAAATCTGAATTCATTGTTGCAGAATACGATTCGTACTTTGAGGTAAGACACAATTTATATTACCAAATTTTGCCATAAGTTAATTATATTGAGTTTCTACAATATAAATCTATTTTAGAAACTTAATTTCCTGTGAAGTTGCTTTGCAACGATTGTATCGTAAAAAGTGCTATACAAATAATCTTGAATTGAATATTACTGCAATATAGTGCTGCAGTGATGAAGGATTTTTGTAGACAGAAGTTAACATTACCCTGGTTCCCTCGACAAAAACTCAATAAGATTTTTTACATTGACTTTTAGATTATTGCCGTAAATAAGCTTTGTGACCAAAAAAAGGTTACTTAGATATTTTGTTCAAGAGGATAATCTTCACAAATGAACAACTTTAATGAATATTTTAGCCTGAATACAATCAGCAAAAGTACAAGCTAATGTTATATACAAGTTGTATACAAGCTATAAAGATATAAACAAACTACACTACATTCACTGACACTTACAGTAGCTACAGACAACTTCTTCAATCTTTATTTAGAACACTGGAAAGCTTGAGTTGGCATAGTTTACAAGACCATGATTGAGAACACAACAAGGCTGTAAAAGTGAGCTAGTGTGTGGATGAGTTCAGTGTGATGACATTTAATGTCCCAACAACTTCTGTATTCCCATTTAGCCACTTGTTTGGGACAAGTAACATTAAATTAAATCTGGGACAATGGAATCAGTATTTCATGGGAGTTGGGACTCTATAAAATCACTCTGAAATGAAACATAAACAATCAACCATTGCAAGTTTAAAATCATATGTCTGTTTTGGTTCGAAGGGGATTCAACAAGAGGTCAACTCAAGACTGAGCATCAGTGATTTTCTCATTAAACCCATTCAGAGAATTACTAAATACCAATTGTTACTAAAGGTACAGTAGAAAAGAAGTTGTTGATGCTGTGATCGATTATGAATAATAGTTTTATTAATGGTATAATTTCTTATATAATTAATTTGTTAATATTTTTTTTGATCTCTTAAGGACTTCCTGCAGTACAGCGCAAAGGCAGGGTTGGATTGTAAAGACATAGAGGTAAAAAATGTAGCTGAAGTACATGTCTTAAATAATAAAAGAATGGTCAGTCATAAACTGAGGATAATGCATTTTAGGTGTTTGTAAAGTTTGTTGAAGCAGCTTGTAATACAGGTTTCTGTTGGTTTTCTCTGTAACAGAAATCAGTAAACCTGATGTCCCAGGTGCCCAAGCTGTGCAATGACATGATGAACCTGGGAAGACTGCAAGGATTTGAGGTACACTGAAAACTTCACTGTACTCATTCTGAAGTTTCATCAAAGCAAGCGTACTGAAAAAGACATTGTAAAAGGTTACAGTGATTTTACCATGATTAAGGGGTGTTCTACTCTCGTCAGTTACTCACCTTCATCTTTGAAACACAAATGGAAATATTTGAAAGAAACCAGAGCAATTTCAGTCTCTTCATTGTCAAAGTTGCCAAAAATATTGTAAGTGTAAGCTTGTAACACACAAGCATGTTTGAATTTTCACAAAAACCAGTGAGGTTTGTTTAAGTATGGTCGAGATTCCATTTACCATATTTGATGTATGCTATTGCTCTCTATATATACATTGATCAATGATTATATGTGAATAAAAACCTAAATCTGAATCTGTTAATCATATGAAGTAATCTTTTCCCTTTAGAAGAGTTGGATGAAACTGTTTGATTCATATGGGTCTGTTTATGAACTTTTAAAACTTGAAATTTGTATTAACTTTCAATGGAGAGATAGAAATATCTCAAGTTACATATAAAAAAATGTATGGGTTTAGAACAACACAAGGGTGACAATGGGAGAATTTGACTTATTGGGGCTAGTCTCTTTAATCCTATCCTTAAATTTAGTTTTTTTTACATGAGTCGAGTTCTCCACAATTTGTGCCATCTGTTCACTTGAATATATCAGTAAGTTTGTGACTGTCAGACTGATGTTTTTGTGTGCTTCAGGGGAAGTTGACAAGTCAGGGAAAGCTCTTGCAGCAGGAGACGTTCTTTGTGACGGAGCAGGACTCTGGAGTTCTGTCCCGCAGTAAGGAGCGCAGGGTCTTCCTGTTTGAACAGATCGTCATCTTCAGCGAGCTCTTACGCAAAGGCTCGACCACGCCAGTATACCAGTTTAAAAAGAGCATCAAGGTAACCGCATCACTCTTAGTCATGTAGCATGTTCGCTGTTGTTTTAATCCCAAAGTATTTTTCATGCATACACATTGTTCTATCCACATGTGCATTTGCACTATTTTGTTTGTCCACAAAGTAGCAACACTGCCTAGTGATAGCAGAAATGAAACAATTTTTTTTTTAAACATTGAATCAGTGGCAATTGTACTTTGCAAATTCAAAGTGCTCTATATGCCACCGTTGGTGATGCCTATAAATGTAAGGAAAACGCTTCCCAAACATGCCTAAAAACACCTTTCACAAAACATTGCAAATGTTCTATTTAAAGTGTAATCTACTAAATGAAAAATTAAACTAAATATTCATTTATACCATAAAATGACAAAGACATTAAGTACAAGTCTATAAATATATATATCTGAGTATTATACAAATGTCTTATTTTATTATGGTGACACTAAGATAGTTTATTGAATATTTAAATATTATTATTAAAGTAAATCTATAAAGATGCTTGGTTATTAAAAAAGAACAGGCCAATAAGAGACTATTAATAACAACTCTTCCTTTTTACCCATTCAAAATACAAATGCTGCCAATTTTTAAAACAATAAATGGCCAAGCAAGCGCAGACACTGACAAGGGACGCAACGCGATTTCAGCATGTATATGTATAAAACTGATCCGAGATGAGGTAAAACCATATAGACACTAGTTTATGGGTTCACAGAGATCGCCCCCTAGCGGCGAAACATTATATTTTTTTTAAGTTTCTAAACAATTAAGACTCAACTAACCTTTGTTTGCTGAAATCGCTTATTTTGTCAGTTTGACGCGTGCTCAGAATCACTGATTCGAAACAAATTTGCAGAGGTTTCAAAGCTCACAAAGCAGTGCATCAAACACACAAAAGGCAGCGTACGTAGTACACATACACTAAGTCATACATCAAAACTGAAGCACACTTTGGGCTTTAATTTTTGGGAGTTCTGAAAATCACAACCCTGGCTACTAGATGGCTGAAAACCAGGTGCGATACTGACTTGTGCGTGTGTGTGCAGGTGAGCTTCCTTGGCCTGGAAGAACATGTTGAAAACGATCCCTGTAAGTTTGTGCTGTCATGTCGTGGCTCAGCCGAACGTTGTACCCTGCAAGCTGCAAACACAGACGTTAAACAGGCCTGGGTTCAGCATATCACTGAGCTACTAGACTTACAGAGCAACTTCTTGTCAGGTAAGATGTCACATCAAAATGAGTATAATACACTCTCCTTTAGTTGAGCTATTGAAAGCATTGGTGCATCTGTCTACAGCTCTGCAGTCTCCCATCGAGTATCAGAAGGAGCGCAGCGGCTCCCAGTCTCTGACCCGAAACTCCTCCAGCGGTGGGCGAATGGGTCAGTCCAACAGCAGGCCCAGCTCCACTGTGTCTCTGGGGGCAGAGAAACCCTCTCTGTCTGGACGGAGCTCCACCCCCATAAAGCTAACTACCTCCAGCAGTGGTCCATGCCACGACTCGGACAGATACCACAGGGTGAGGACACAGCACCTCTGCTAGCATGCACATGCCACACATGCACGCTAGAGGTTATGGTGGCTCCATAGAAATCGATTTTTGAATGATGTTTTTTTTCTTAGGGTGGTGCCTGTACAAGAATATTTGCATGACTCATCCATGATATTCAGATGGCAGATAATTCATAGACTACGCAAGAGCCTACCCCACCTGTAGTTAGTCACATGACCATATTCCAAAATAATGCTGAGGAACTATTACGGTCCATTGGCTCATTTTGACAGCTTACCTAACTGGA
This sequence comes from Ptychobarbus kaznakovi, assembly GCA_027422405.1. Taxonomy (NCBI): domain Eukaryota; kingdom Metazoa; phylum Chordata; class Actinopteri; order Cypriniformes; family Cyprinidae; genus Ptychobarbus; species Ptychobarbus kaznakovi. The sequence goes on from CM049804.1 coordinate 2,339,466, forward strand.
TTCTTAAAACAAGCCCTCTGAAATAAGCCTCCATTGCTTCCAAGCAGCTGTCAAAAAGATTAAAACCGCAATGAAATGGAAGTAGTGACAGATCTTTTCTTCTTTATTGTGACACACATACGAGTTTAACCGATTATTGAAAAAGAAAAAATTCAGGGCGGGGACTTTGTTCTATGCATCACGTGTTGATTGGATGTTGAGATGTTGGTGTGGCTCTCAAAAATGGAGGCAGATGAACACAAGCTTAAATTGGCAGGTTTTTGCTGACTAAATGATTGGAGAAGTCTTGTATGCGTAACCAGACAGAAGTTGTTTTCTCTGGAAGATTGAATTTAACATTTAAAAAGTATGAACATTCGCAAAATTTTGCATGAAAAGGTCAAATGTCTGTTGCCAATTATGTAGTGATCCACAAAGCAGCGCTCACACAGAAGTCACTTTCAAACCAAGCAATAAACCCTGCAAATTTCTCTGACTATCTATCCAATGCAAATTTTGCATGGGTACATTTTTTGCCCTTACACAAATTTTCCCAAAATTCCCTTGTATGTAATTTTGCAGAGCAACGGTAAATGTGACCTCACTTTTAATAGTGAATTCTCCAATGTCCCTTCAACCCCAAAATAGACTTTAAAATGTTCAAATCATGAAGTTAGGGAAAATGACTTGCAATACAGAGATATTAAGTTGAAACTATGAGTTTACTTCTGGCAGTTAACCGATCTGTATTACTGACACGATGTTCTTCACTGTTTAGAAATTATCAGCTTTTTTTCTATCCTTGATTTTTTGCCCTCATCAACACTTGAAAAATACCCCAAAGAAAATTTTGTAGCACTTAATTTGGTTGCACTTAATTTGTTACCAGAACTTTCTTAGGTAGGTATAATATAAGTACAGTGTATGTAAATACACATACTATAAAAAGTGCAACCAAATTAAGTGCTACTAAATTTGGTTGCACTTTTTATAGTATGTGTATTTACATACACTGTACTTATATTATACCTACCTAAGAAAGTTCTGGTAACACCTGTAACTAGATGGGGTAGGGGTAGGTTTAGGTTCACAGTTAGTACCTAGTTATTGTAATTACTATAATAACTACATAGTATGTACATGAGAAACAGCACTGTTCTACCCTCAATTTTGCAGTCATCTTCCACATGTGTATCGTATGTAGCCTACTTATCATAGAAATTACAATAACTGGGTAATAACTAGGTACTAACTCTGAACCTACACCTAAACCTAACCTTTTCCCATGTAGTTACCTTTCGAAGGTAAGTGCAATGTAAGTACTGTAAGTGCACATTCTGTAAAATAAAGTGCAACTGACATATCAACATATCCTTTGAAAAGGTGCTAATGTTTTCCTTACAACTGAAGTTTAAGGTTTGGTTGATATATTAAGTCTTTTATATTTGTTTGTATGCGGTGTGTGTGTGTTTCCTGCAACAGTTTGACGGTGTGGGCTATAACGGTACGTCGTCCTCCCTGATGGTGACTCAGGACTATAATGCACTGAAAGAGAACGAGATCTGCGTCACCCAGGGTGAGACGGTGCAGATACTGGCCACTAACCAGCAGAACATGTACCTGGTGTACCGACCCGCTAACAGCCAGTCGCCGGCCGCGGAGGGCTGGGTGCCGGGACACATCCTGGGCCCCCTCACTAAACCCCTCATAGACACTACTGCAGACTCAAACATCAAGTAAGTGTCAATCAACACTAACTGGAGCTCTGATTGGATTGTTTAAGACTGCACGCCCGTTTTTGAACACCCCACCCCATTCTGTTGGAACTAACCCGGATGTTTTGGACCCTTTTGCACAGGAAGTTTTGATTTTCTTCCTGAGTTTTTTTTTGTTGTTGTTGTTCATGGTTAAAAGTTAAAAACAAAGACAGATTAATGTTGAAAGGACTTTAGCGAAGCCACATCATTGTTGTTTTGTAGACTGAGGATTTGTGAAGAATCTTACATCAGCGTGGAAACGGACATGTCTGGACACTTATTTCAGTTCCTAACACCCTGTTTTTGTTTGTTTCTTTGTTATGTTGATATAATTTTTGTTTTGTTTTTGTGTGTGAAAATAAAAAAGGCCTTTTGAAGAATTTGGCCTGTTTCTCCTGATGGAGAACATATACTGTTGTCTATGGCAATTTTTTATAGGTTGTGTATTTGTTTTAATTGTATTTTTGTATAGATTTTTTTTGTTTCTTCTACAGGATCACATGTTGGCCATTTACTGTAAATACTGTTGGTTTGTTTACTATTTGTAGCACATTCCTGTAAAGAGCTTTTTGCACTATTTAAGTAAACCTTTATTAATGAAGTCAGGTTTGTGCAATAGAACTACAGTTGCAATGTTGTAGTGTAACTAATGATTTTAAATGTATAATATTAAATATGTAAAATAAAATCTTGACATGCGCATGACTTAAGACAAATACATTGTTTTATTTTCATATTTTCACAAAGTATAATAATTACAAGTAAATGGTAATAGTCTATTTTAAGAAATCCATTTTGTTTAGAGTGTATAAATGGTGAACCTTATTTTGTATATGTTTCTTTAATTTGTTTAATTTTGTAATGTAGTGTGTAGAAGACTTCTTTTGTTTTTGTACTAACCTCTCCAGTCCTTGGCAGTAAAGGTTTGTGTGTGAAACAGTGTTTGCTGTGAATGATACTAATGACTGCTGTTCTCACACAAACCATGTGTCCACCATGGTGTAAGGATATAGCTTTACAGATTAGATTTACATACATAGATTACCGTTCAAAATTTTGGAGTCTGTAAGATTTTTTTGGAAGAAGTCTCTAATGCAAATCAAGGCTGCATGTATTTGATCAAAAATATTATTAAAACTGTATTGTTGCAAATTATTCTTATTATGATCACAGTTTAAAATAACAGTATCCAATAACACTTTACTTAAAGCCTTTATTTATTATGCATTATAAAAGTAGTTTTAATGCACTAACTATGCCTTGTAATGCACCTTATAATCCATTGTACAATCTCATGAATAATTGTAACCAGTTAATACATTAAAACACTTACGAATTTCTTGCTACACTATGCATTTTAAATTCAGTTATAATTATTTACAACAAGATATAATGCATTACAATGCACTTTATGAATAATTATAATGCATTACACACATTTTACTGTCATTTTTTATCCATTTAATGCACAATTGCTAAAAGTATTAATTTCTTTAAAAGATAGATAAATACAATAGTGTTTTATATATAATGCAAGATCTGATAGATTCTAGAGTCCTAAATATGATAAAACAAAAAATCAGTTATACTTGTGTGATACTGAAACACAGTGTTTTGAAGTATTTGTACTTTCTGAGGTCTCTGGAAATTGAAATGGATGATAGATACTCTATACATTTTGCTAATGTGAAAAATAGGTTAACAGTATCGAGTGTCTTGCTTTTTCTTTTTGTGGACCCTCCTATTTCCCTGCTGATAATTTTTTTTCCCCTCAAGCACTTTAAGTTGCTTTTCCTCGCTGTTAGATTTGCATTTCCTCCAGCGTATGTGGGTTTGATGTGATGAAACTTGATGTTTTGACACAACAGGAAATCCCTCTCGTGGAACACGCTTCGTGCTCGCAAGCGTGCAGAGAAGGACAGTGCACCTCTCAAAAGTGACATTAAAGTTGAGAATGGACTGCGTAAGCCAAAGGAAATTCTCAGCAGCAAAGTCACTGTGAAAGTGAGTAGGAGTGTGTGTGTGTGTGTGTGTGTGTGTGTGTGGGTGGGCGGGCTGCGCATCCTCACCTGTGTGGAAATAAACACTGAACACATTACTCACCCCCCTTGCGTTTGTCCAATGAAAGCATGACACTGACAGTCACAAACAATGTTTCAAATATGGTCTTTTGTTTTTTTTAGTATTTTACATTGAAAAGTTGAATGATTACTGCATAATCTGCTAACAATTTAGGAGGAATACAACTACGTGTCACACTTAAAATATAAAGATTTGGTAAGGTTTGTTTGTTATTGTTGTTGTCTTTTACCCCAATATTTCAGTCTTAGTTTTTTAACAATCTCAATAATTTAGTAAAATGTATTTTAATAAACTTTATTATTATTAGGTGTAATGCCGCAGTATAAAAAGTTCAATTTTCTTCTTTTGTAATTAATGGCACTAATAAATAATTAATTTCAAAACATAAGGATTGTTGTCTTCCTGTCATTTTGGCTTGGAGTTCTCCATCCCTCTGTATTTCTATACTGTAAGTGTGTAACATTCTTCTTTCTCAACCCAAACCACAGGATTCCCGCAGTTCGGATGAGTCTGATTGTGAGGATGAACTAGACCCCAAAACTAGTATGGAGGTAGAGATACTGATCGCGATGCATGCTGCCCAATAAGATTTTTGTTTTATTATTATTTATTGTAATTGTTATTTTTTATTAAACTGAATTTATTAGGAAATATTTCTATATACGCTTTTTAAAGCTCTATCTAAATAAATATCTAAACCTATTTTTACATGAACATTTTTTTTATTTGGCATTAGTTGTTGGTAAGTTATAATTTTAACTAATTGTGTGGAGTTACTGGCATTTTCACACCAAGGACAATAACTATAACTATAACGTTTTCTTAATCATTCTAATTCTATAAAAACAAGGGAACTAAAATAAAATCACTTTCAGAACACCCCCCAGCTGATGATTGATAAAAACATTCACTGCCATTCACACTTCAGAATAAACTAAATAACCATATCACACACTCATAATAAACAATGTTAATATCAGGTATTGTCTGGAATGGCTGCTAATATAGTTATTGTTTTAGTTATTTGCATAGTTATTGTTCTGGGTGGGAATGGGCCTTAACCCCAGTGTAAAGCTTTTGGCAATGTTAAGAATGAAATACCAAATTTAATGCTTACTGCATACTGGGCAGTATATCCAGCGCTGAAAAAAAGTGATGTAGGATTTACTGAAATTAGGATATCTTTTTTTGGTTGCTCTAGAACAGAAAGAGCAGGTGAGGCCTCTGTCAGAAAGATGACTGCCTCTTTTAACTGAAAGATGGACAGCCAACATATTATGTGCTGCCAATCAAATAAAAAAAATATATATGTGGTTGATATTTTTAATTCATCACATTGGTAATCCAATGTCAGTCAGAGCACATTGTGTTTCTGGAAATCACAAGCAGTGTGCTCTGGATGTATATCTCTGATTTTCCCAATGTATTTGGTCTGGATTCGGGTTTTGACAATACACAATAATAGCACACTACAAAAATGGTGTTAGTAGAATACTAGTATGCTATTCTGAACATAAACAATGGCTGAAATCGAAATATAATTCTAACATACAACACTTACAATTCAATTCCCCTTATTTTTATATGGAAAAAAATAGTATGAGTTGTATGTCCTTTTAAACACAGCCAGTGTCTATCATGTTATTTGATGGTGCTGCCCTCTGTTGGCTTGTGCTGACACGACACAACATAAAACATCGTTCTTTTTTTGTGTTTGTAGAAAGTTGCAGTGCTTTATACGACTCTCTGATAATCTATAATGCTTAAAATATGCACCTTTAACACTCAACTGTCTGTTTTGCAGTTACTGAACCCTAATTTCATCCAAGAGGGTGAGTTTATTAATGTACAGATTCTGTGATGTTTAGTTTGTTTGTATTTTCTGCTAGTATATATTGTCATCATACATGTGTCACCTGTAGCTTGTTTTAGAAATGGAATTAAATATTTCCTTGAATTAAGTGAGATAAAAGAGAAAATCTACCAGAGTGACATTGTGCTGTATATTCGTGTACAGTGGCTCCGGAGTTCCTGACTCCTCTAGCGGACGTGACGTGTGCTCTGGGGGAGACGGTGGTTCTGTGCTGTAAAGTCTGCGCTCGACCCAAGCCCACAATCACCCTGAAAGGACCCGATCAAAGTCTGCTGGTCAACAATAACCGATTCACTATCAATATCAGGTACAATTCCACAATCAGTCACAAGGCAAATCTGTCTGATACTGGGCCAGTACCCTGTCAGAAGGTACCCCTTTGTACTTATTTACCCCATAAAGGGGGCATAGTACTACTTCAAAGGCACATTTCTACCTGTTTATATATTAGTACTAGTGCTGTCAAACGAATAACTGCATTTTTGTTTACATAATATATGCATGTGTACTGTGCATAGTTATGTATATATAAATACGCACACATACAGTTGTATTTACATGTATATATTTATATTCATATAATTTATTATATATAAATATATAAACCTAACATAGTTTCTGAAATATATTCATGCATGTGTGTGTATTTATATATATATATATATTAATAAATATACACAGTACGCACACATATATTCTGTAAACAAAAACTTTTATTTTGGATGCGATCGATCGTTTGACAGCACTAATTAGTACCCAAATAATACATGTTAATACAGGTATCTTTTGAAAGGGTATTCCCCGGGAGACAGCTTTGCACCTTTATTACTGAATGTATATTGCAGTGAAATCTAAAAAGCATTTGCTTTCAGGAAAGTGTTGAGTAACAAAGAAATGTTTTACATTCGAGTTCAGGTAATGTCTTTTAAATTTGTTTTGTTTTTATAGTTTTTTTTGCCACTGCACCATTGACTGTGGTTCTCAACCCACCTATACAAAAGCACTGTTCAAACAAAACATGGTTTGTAATTTTTCAATCCCCACCCAATGCCAAAAAGATAAGAAGCTTCAGAAATGAAAACAAAATCTAACATAAAGGCAGCCTGAGCAAACACAAAACACAGTTTTTAAATTGTTTTAAACAATTTTACGTATTAAAGCAAAATAGTTATCTAATACCAACTATGCCTGTGTGAAAATGTATGTGCCCCTGTAGTTAATTCTCAAATCTATGAAACTGCATTCATAATGGTGTTCAGCTGGACTAGACGCGACCAGACCTGATCACCACCAGTCCGGTTCACCTGTTCAATAAACCTTTTTCAAATGCATGAAGTTTGTTAAAAGGTATTTTCTAGTAACACACTAAAGGTGAATTAAATTCCAAAAAGGATGAGGAAGGTGATTGAAAAAGATTGAAAATCTATTTCAAAGACTCTTGAACTCTAAAGAGCCCATAGTGAGAGCCATTCTCTATAAATAGAAAAAAACTCAGCACAGTATCGAACCTTCCCAGAGGTGGCAGATCTTCCAAAAGTCCTTCGAAAGCACAGCGAAAACTCTTCAAAGAAGTTACTAAAGACCCAAGGATAGCATTGTAGGAACTGGAGGTATTTCTTGCACCAATAAAGGTCACTGTTCTTGACTCCACTAATTGGAAGATACTGACCGAAAATGGTGTCCATGGACAAGTGTGAGGATAAAACCACTGCTAATGCAGAAGACCTTTTGGGAAAATGTTTTATGGACTGATGAGTTGAAAGTGGAACTGTTTAGAAGACAGGGGTTACATCTGATGTAAGCCAAACACTGAATTACACACACACACACAAAAAAACCCCATCATACTTATACAGCCAAGCATGGTGGTGGCATTGTTCTGGTGTAGAGATGTTTTCCTTGGGCCTGGGCAACTTGCAATAACTGAGGGAAACAAGAATTCTGCTCTCTACCAGAAAATCTTAAAGGAGAATATATGGTCTTGAATTTGAATCTCATATATATATGGTCTTTGAATTTGAAGTTGAATCAAGTACAACTCTATTATGCAGCAAGACAATGGTTCAAACTTCACTGACTTCACTCCAACTGAGATACTGTGGCAGGAACTTAAACGGGCATTTCATGATCAAAAATCCCTCCAATGTGGTTGAACTAAAGCAGATTTTACATTTAAGGGGCAATTCATTTTTCATGTCGGTGATTGGTTTTGGATTATGAACTTAAAAATAAATGAATAAAAAGAATAAAAAACTGTATTATGTGCATTATTGTATTAACTATTTCATTTAAGAAATAAACACTCAAATTAATTATAACTAATAAAACAATTGTACAATGAAACAATTGTCTTTAAATTGTATTAAATGTAATTTAATTGTATTAAATGACCTCCTTAAAGATAATACTAGTCCAATAAACTTGAATATAAATATATATTTGTATATATAACTGCTTTCGTTAAAGATTTATACAATTATAATTTTGTAATTTTATTGTTATTTCTGAAAGTAGCTTTCTAAAGTAACGCTCTCTCTGTGTGCTGTGCCTGCTCCGCTTTAGGGAATCAGGTGATATAGTGTTGAAGATCTGTAATCTGATGCCTCAGGATACTGGCATCTACACCTGTGTAGCTGTGAATGATCATGGCACTGCCTCGTCATCTGCATCAATTAAAGTACAAGGTAAAAAGAAACAAAGAGGAATAAAGATGGGGAGTGTACAACTCAGCTTTTCACATGTTTGAATGTTCACACATTCTCTGGTGCAGGTATCCCAGCAGCCCCTGCTCGGCCTGTGGCACAGGAAGCCAGCAGCACTGCAGTGATTGTCCACTGGCTTCCTCCAGCCAGCTCAGGAAACTCTGCCATCTCCAGCTACACTGTGGAATACAGGCAGGAAGGTAAACAATTACACAGCTGTAAATTCCCAGCAGTCTCAGCATAGTCAAACATCCACTGGGAGAAGTGAGAACTACTGCTTGTTTTCTGTTGTAATGAGAGACACTTAAAGGGGGCATGTAATGGAAAACTACTAATTGTGCTCTTTTGAAATTAGAGTTTGATGTACAGTGTATTAGCCATTTAGTGTCACACCACTTTAATCTTCAATGTCACATGATGCTTCAGAAATAATAATTTTATATAAAAATGTTGTTTGTCTGTAATCTTTGTGTGCAGACTCTCTGGTGTGGCAGAAGTCGGTGGTCTCCACTGCAGACGTGTGTGTGAAGATTGATAATCTGATTCCCGGTGGCCATTATCAGTTCAGAGTCAGTGCCAGTAACCCCTGGGGCATCAGCCCACCCAGTGAACCCTCAAACATGGTGACATTACCCAGCACAGGTCAGTACACTCAAATCAAACATAATTACTTTTCCTAATTAAACCGTCTTCCTGTCTAGGAAGCTATATCATAACTAAAATGGATTGTCTTGAAAGGCTCTTGAAAGTATGTTAGTTTGAAAAGTGCATGATATTCTAAAGTAGTCTATCTAGAAGCAGTGTGTTGCTGTTTATTCAGTGCTGCATACATATATATATACATTAGGGGTGACCCCGAATAGTCGACGATTCAATGCTTCGATAAGAGGAGCCTGATTCGACTCCCAATCTCACAGGCGAATATTCGCGGGGTGTTATTATGATCATGCCATTTTGGCTATATGGGGGTGCTGAAATTTATGATTTCACATAGAACTACCGGTTTTCTCCCAATAAGTTACAGCCTATTGAGATAATGCTGTAAATAGGAATCTGAAAAGAAGGAAGCTATAAATAAATATTTTAATGTGCGTGAATAAATCCAACCACCCCTTTAGATTTAAGTTTCACTTTCTATAATCCGTGACACATAGATGAGCATTTTGGCGGCAGGAATTTAAATCTTTAACAAGACTCAAATTGACAGAGAAAGACTGGATTTTTCCCGGTCAGGTAGGGTACGAGTGATTTCAAAACATTTCATCAAGTTTAAATATATTGTGTGTATATTTTTTATCTTGTATAAGATGCATTTGGTTGAGTTGTGCTGCAGTAAATGCTTCATTGTAGTAAGGTACTACTTATCTCTTCAGCGTGCAGCACAAAAAGTACAAACAACAATGCTGAATATTAATAACTATGCCTGGGACGATCATATACATAACATTATAATGAAAACACTATTATAATATTAAATGTGTGTGTGTTTATATATTAAATATATTTATTTATAATATAAATTATATGAATATAAATATAGACATGTAAATACATGTGAATATTTTCAAAATATCAACTATATGTGTGTTTTTATGTTTACATAATAAATATACACAAAAAACACACAAGATATGCAAACAAAAGCTTTTATTTTGAATGCAATTAATCGTTTGACAGCAGTAGTGTATATATGTACTGTATATGTGTGTGTATGTATGTATGTATGTATGTGTATATATATATATATATATATATATAAAGTATCTCACAGAAGTGAGTACACCCCTCACATTTTTGTAAATATTTTATTATATCTTTTCATGTGACAACACTGAATAAATTACACTTTAATACAATGTAAAGTAGTGAGTGTACAGATTGTATAACCGTGTAAATTTGCTGTCCCCTCAAAATAACTCAACACACAGCCATTAATGTCTAAACTGCTGGCCACAAAAGTGAGTACACCCATAAGTGAAAATGTCCAAATTGGGCCCAATTAGCCATTTTCTGTAAATGTTATTATATATTATATATATATATATATGATGCCTATAAAGTATTGTCTATGTAGGCAGCAACAGGTTTTGGAATAGCGCTATAAATAGTTTAATTCATCTGTTCGAAATACATTTCTTATACTCTCATTTTTTCTTCTCTTTTATGAAGCCTCGACATACGACGGCACTGGAATCCAGTGGAAAGACAACTTTGAATCTGCATTCACAGAATTATGTGAAATTGGACGGTATAGATTTTTTTTTAGCTTTTATTAAAATGTAGTCGATCATCCTTCATTCTGTCAATAACAAACTCCGCTGACTCGTATGTTTTCTGTTTTAGGGGTCGTTTCTCAGTGGTGAGGAAGTGTCTCAGTAAAGCCAGTAAGAAGGAGGTTGCAGTGAAGTTTGTCAATAAGAAGATGCAGAAGAAAGAGCAGGTGGCCCATGAGGCTGATATCCTGCGTCATGTCCAGCATCCGCAGCTGGTGGCGCTGATTGATACCTATGAGTCGCCCACAGCCTACATGCTGGTTCTTGAGCTGTGAGTAAATCCATTTAAAAAGCAAATACACTTCCATTGACAACCCATTGCTCAATTACACAATTATGGGACTAGAATGGGGCACCGCATCGTGACGCATTTCCAGGGGCCCTGAATAGAGAGAGCTCTCGATGGGGATTATTTTATGTCTTGATGAACAAAATGTATAAGAATCATAAAAATCATGCTTTCTGCAATAATCTAAAAGCCAACAGGAAAAAAAAACCTATTGGCTTTTTGTCAAAGTAACCAGGATGATGCTCACTTCCAGAATTACCTACAAAATGATGTCATCCCTGCATAATTCTATAGAGGCAGTAGAGCTCCAAGACTCAACATATTCTAAATCTATTCAGTAAATATTCAGTGAAAAAAAAATTACCAATGAGATTTTAGTCTTTTTTGTTGTATGAAACAGGATGAACATTCTCCTTGTGGAACACCAATCTCTTTTTCCGCACACATACAAACTCAAGTGGATTTTATATGTATGAATGACCTGCAATGATATGATCATATTTATGTGTGTTCAGGGTTGAGGATGGACGTCTGCTGGACTATCTGGTGGCTCACGATGAGCTGATGGAGGAGAAGGTGGCATTCTTCATTAAAGACACTCTGGAAGCTCTGCAGCACCTGCACACATGCAGAGTAGCTCACCTGGACCTCAAGGTAAAACATCATACCACCACATCAGCATGCAAATAAAACAGCTTATTTTGTACAAAAGTAGTCATTTAGCAGACGCTTGTCCAAAACAACCCACTCAGAACACCTTAGCAACTGCATAGCAATGCTCTAGCAGCCAAAAGTATATATAGCAACAATACAGCAGTGTTCTAAAACCCTACTGTAAGTAAAACCTAATAACCTTAGGGCAATACCCCAGTATACCAAGATCCTAGCAACATCTTAGCAACTTAGAACACCCCTGCATGCAAAAAAAACTAAATAAAACCAAAGAATGTATAAACCAAGATGCAAGATGTGTGCCAAGATTTCTCAGCTCCACACATGCAAGAACTCAAACCAACCAAATCTACTGCTAAAACTCCCCTCTTCGCCTTCTGTCCCCTCACTGAGGCAGAAGTATCCAAATTTCTCCTATCCAGCCACCCTAAAACATGCCCTCTTGATCCAATACCCTCACACCTTCTCCAAGCAATCTCTCCTTCACTCTTACCAGCACTCACACACATCATCAACACATCTCTCCTCACAGGCACCTTCCCAACTGAATTCAAACAGGCTCGGGTAACCCCACTGCTAAAAAAACCTACATTAAATACTTCACTTACAGATAGCTACAGATCTGTCTCTCTCCTTCCATTCATAGCGAAAATGCTTGAACGAGTTGTTTTCAACCAGTTATCCTCATTTCTGTCAAAGCATAACCTACTGGATGCTAACCAATCAGGGTTCAGACGTGGACATTCAACTGAGACTGCGCTACTCTGTCACTGAAGCCCTGTGAATTGCAAAAGCTGATTCCAAATCATCGTTCTCATTCTGCTGGATCTATCTGCTGCTTTTGACACTGTTAACCATCAGATCCCCATGACCACCCTCTCCTCACTGGCATCACAGGGATTCCACTTCGCTGGTTTGAATTACTATCTCAATGGTAGGTCTTTCAAGGTGGCCTGTGGAGGGGAAGTATCCAGAGAACATCAACTCATGAATTGGTTCTTGGACCCCTCCTCTTCTCCACATACACTACATCACTGGGTCCCATCATAAAAGCACATGGTTTCTCATACCATTGCTATGCTGATGATGCACAGCTCTACCTCTCATTTCGACCAGATGATCCAACTGTATCTGCATGGATCTCAGGCTGCTTGGCAGACATCTCGGCATGGATGAAAGAACATCACCTACAGCTCAACCTGGCAAAGACTGAGCTTCTTGTCTTCCCTGCCACTCCAACTCTACAGCATGATTTCACCATCCAGCTAGGTTCTTCTACAATTACCCCATCAAGTTAAGTCAGAAATCTTGGTGTAATTTTAGATGACCAGCTGACTTTCAAAGACCACATTGCAAAAACTGCAGATTTGCATTGCACAACATCAGAAAGATCAGGACCTTCCTTACACAGCATGCAGCACAACTTCTTGTCCAGGCCCTTGTCATTTCTAGACTGGACTACTGCAATGCTCTTCTAGCTGGACTTTCATGCACAATCAAACCTTTACAGATGATTCAGAATGCAGCAGCACGACTGGTCTTCAGCGAAACCAAAAGGGCCCATGTCACACCTCTCTTTATCTCCCTGCACTGGCTCCCGGTTGCAGCTCACATCAAGTTCAAGACACTGATGCTTGCATATAGAACAGCCACAGGCTCAGCACCCCCCTACTTCCACTCACTTATGACAATCTACATCCCCTCAAGAAGTCTGAGATCTCCGAGCGACGCTGCGAGACACAGAGAGGCTCAAAATCACTCTCCAGAATGTTTTCATTCACCCTTCCTGGCTGGTGGAATGAACTTCCCACCCCCATCCGAAATGCTGAATCCCTGACAATTTTCAAGCGACATCTGAAAACTTCATCTTAAAAAAAAAATACTTCACTCTCTTTCCTTAACTTTGCTCTCTTTCCCTTAACCTCTCACTGTCTGGCAAGGATTTGCTCTGAACAATGCATAGAATTTGTATTACAAGCACTTCCTGTGTCTGTTTGCCTCTTTATAATGTATCACTTATTGTATTCATCAATTGTAAGTTGCTTTGGATAAAAGCACCTACTAAATTAATAAATGTAAGATATGTAACAGAGCCAGCTGGTAAGAGCTGTGTATGGAGAGTAGAACTGGAGGGGTTACATTGGTGCCATGACCCGGATGGGAGTGAGGTTTAGGGGGGGTGAGTGTTACAGAGGCCAGCTGGTAAGAGCTGTGTGAGTAAACCTCACTCACCTGATTTCAAGAGGCATGCTAGCAACTGACGCTAGGTCTTTAGCATCCTTGTTAGCCCACCTCCCATGCCAGAAACACTGGTTCAAATCCCACACAAAGCAAATGAAGGGAGTAAAACCTAAGGGGTTACATATACACCAATATAATTTCTTACTATGAATGGGAGCGAGTCCAAGACACAATTCAGTGGATCTAAGACTTGCGCTTAGCACTGCAGATGTGCCTTGGCTGAACCAACCTAAAAAAATAAATGTTAATGTTATTTGAGTATACGAAATAGCACTTAAGAGACCGTTAATATCAGATTTAATTACTGATTTGAAATATGCTATTGAAATGTAGGACGTTTATGAGATTTCTGTAATTCTCCATTCAAGTAGATAGGAGTTGGTCTTAAATGCCTAAAATACCATAGCTGTTCAGAGGTGTTCTACTGACTTTCCTTGAAAGGGACTTTGATCAAAACCCAACAACACCCCATCAACCACACGGCAATGTGCTAAAAGCACTTAGAGCACCTTAAAAACCACATAGCCTGTAACACCCTGGTAAACATCCACATCACTAGCATTTTAAGTTTTGTACAAGCATGCACCCACTACACTCTTAAAAATAAAGGTTCTTTATTGGCATCAATGGCTCTACAAAGAACCTTTACCATCCATGGAACCTTTTCATTCCACAAAAGGTTCTTTATAGTGGAAAAAGTTTCTTTAGATTATTAAAATGTTTTTCACATTCTTTTAAGAATTATTTTAAGAACTGTTGATTGAAAGGTCCTTTAGGAAACCAAAACTGGTTCTTCTATGGCATCGCTGTGAAAAAACCCTTTTGGGACCTTTATTTTTAAGAGTGTAAGTAGGTGACCACTAAAGAAGAGTTTAGAAACTTACTTTAGAGTCTTGAGTTTTCAACTCTTTCTCCTTCTTTAGCCTGAAAACCTGTTGGTAGACCTCCATGTGCCGGTGCCCTGTGTGAAGCTCTCCGATCTGGGCGATGCTGTACAGGTTTCGGGTCACCACTATGTGCATCTCCTCCTGGGGAACCCTGAGTTTGCCGCTCCAGAGCTCATCCAGGGCACCCCGGTGTCCCTGTCCACAGACGTGTGGAGTGTAGGGGTGCTAGCCTATGTCATGCTCAGCGGAGTCTCCCCGTTCCTGGACGAGAGTCTAGAGGAGACCTGCGTCAACATCTGCAGGCTGGATTTCTGCTTTCCTGAGGAGTACTTCAGTGATGTTAGCCAGGCTGCCAAAGACTTCATTGTGTCCACACTTCACCAGGACCCTAGGAAAAGGCCGAGCTCAGCCACATGTCTGCAGCACCCATGGGTGAGCGCTCATAGTGGAGATTACTCCAAAACACCGTTGGACACTGTCAGACTCGCTGCCTTTATAGACCGACGCAAACAGCTACATGACGTCAGACTGGTGACAAATGTTAAAGGACTGGTCAGCAGCAGTATGGGACACACCATATGAGACGAGAACCTGGGCTGGAGGAAAGAGATTCTAGCATGTTACATGCTCTATGTCAACAAAATATGTAATTTACATTATATAATATCATTAGGAATGTGCACTTACTGTACACAGTGTTTCCTGTAGCATTTATTTGCCTACTCTGTTATGACTTGTGGCCCAGGGAGTTAATAGATTAAGAAAATACAAGTACACTGGAATTGTGGGTATTGCAGAGATAGGAGTAGTAACATCATTGAATGTCATATTAAGGCTTAGAGTGATGTGTTTTACAGTTTTCAGAGTCCTAAACAGACCAGTAGTTGGTGTGTTGTTGTATTGAGGGGTTTTACAGGAAAAGTTTAACAAAAATGAGAATACTTACTAGTTTTAGTCTTTTCCATTCAATAAAAGTAAACCGAAAAGCTCTCATTTAATTTGTGTTCATGTATATTCAAATATAGCACATCAGGTTTGATATCTATGATTCTGAATGGCTTTGGTTGTCTCGTTTTTCATAACCAATTGCAACATGCCAGTTTGAATTTGCGTAAGTGCAAATGTTATTTTAGAGGTCCAATGGGAAGAGAACAGTCAATTCCTCAATTGTATGATACTTTTAGCTCATACTCAAATTCAAATATGGGTTTGGAGCATCATGGGTGTAAATTAATGATGACAGAATGTAATAGAATGTGGTTGACGATTGGATGTGAAAAGAAATTTAGTGATCCAACATCTTGTAGCAGATATATTTTTCACAGGTTCATTAAGATAATTGAAAGAATGTAGAATATTTGACAG
Source organism: Ptychobarbus kaznakovi (assembly GCA_027422405.1). NCBI lineage: Eukaryota > Metazoa > Chordata > Actinopteri > Cypriniformes > Cyprinidae > Ptychobarbus > Ptychobarbus kaznakovi. Next base: position 2,355,586 of record CM049804.1, read on the forward strand.
GTAAGAATTATTGTACAAATACCTGCATGTAGAAATAACTGATCATCCACCATTTAACCTGTAATTATTCAGTTTTAATAGTATGGGGTCATGAGTGTCATCATTGATGCCATTCGGCATAATGAGGATTTTGAATGTCTTAAAACAGAAAAATATGAATAACTAATTTTTTTCTTATTTGTCTGAGTTGAAATGACAATTTGCAGACTAAAGTTATTACAGTTCATAACTTATGTACACTACCATTCAAAAGTCTGTGATCGCTAAGATTGTTAAAAGTTTCTTTTTTTTTTAAAGGTCTGTTTTGCTCACCAAGGCTGAATTTACATGATCAAAAATACAGTAAAAATAAAAACATTGTGAATTATTATTACAGTTCGAAATAAAGACTCTTTTCAAGACTCTTTGATGAATAGTCTTCACTGTCAGTTTGATTAATTGAATGCATCCTCAATGAACAAAAGTATTAATTAATTTAAAGATAAGAAAACGCACTAAAACAGCATTTTAATATGGTAATTTTTTTATTTATTAAATACCCACACAATGTACAGGAAAAAATATTGGTGTTTTAAATTAAATATTCTTATTTAATTTATTATTTTTGAACACATTGATGTATTGTATGAATGTTCAGGTATGCCATGTCTTATATGGTTATTTTTGACTGTATAATTGTTCTGTATGTTGTATGTGCCGTCAGAGGGTGTAATGTGTTAAACTGACACAGCAGCCATGTATCAGCTTTGACAGGCCAGACACACAAGTTCCTAAACACTTGATCAATTGATCAGTGAATACACTCTAAATACACACCTTTACCATCAAGACTGAAAAGGTAGCCTAATAGACTGGTTTAGTGAGGGCCAGTGAATTATTACACAGCATTGTACTATAATGACAATACAGCATGACACACCTGTGAATACTGCATTGGGACAATCGTTACGTCTCATGTTTAACCTCATCAGCTCCTGCTGTATAAAGCTTCTGCTCTGCGTTAATAACCTCTGTAATATCTAGGCCTAGTTTCATTTCAGCACATTTAAAACAACCAACATAAAAATAACCCAAATGTGATTCAGTTTCTATTTTAACAGTTGCTGTCACCCAAACTAAATTATTTGAAAAGCATCTCAGGAGATCTCTGAAAAATAAAGCCAGATCTGCTCATTACATCTTTACTCCATGCATATACCCCTGCAACAAGACTGTATAGAAGCCTGTGTGTAAAATGTTCAATCAAAAACAGAAATATAGTTTTTTTCTTGATTTATATGGGCTGTTTGTTTGTTACTGAATGTTTAATAAACTGTGCTTTGTTTTTAGAAAAAGCTTTCTGTGGAGTGTTCTTGATGTTGTTTATCTAGGCGTGGTTTTATAAATGTTAGTGAGCATTCTTATCTTAGTATGCTATTTTAATATAATATAAATGTTTATATTGCATCCTCACTCCACAAAATTAAAGTACAAAAACGTATTTAATTTATTTATGTGGTACATAACCCAATTAAATTCTAATTATTGTAAAAAAAAAAAAAAAAAAATGGGGGGGGGGGGGGTAGTTTTAATTTTGTTAAAATCAATTTCCTTGATCTGGAATCTGTATTACAATAAATTAGCACTTGATGAGTTCGTTTCACTTCAGGATTTTATATGTATGTCCATATGTAAGATGCTAACTTTCTTGTATGGTAGCTACAAGTAATAAATATATTCAGTAATATTATCAGGTATTATTATTCCCGTGGTTGCTTCTGATCACTTTGGCACCCTAAGAGTGGAGTTGCTTTGTTACAATTTGTATTGTTAAAAGTGCTATATAAATAAAGGTGACTTGACTTGACTTAAGACCCCAGACAGTGTCTGTCAGGCTCCTAAAATCCATTGTTGTGAAAATCAAGCTAAAGGCTGGTGTGCTGCCTTACACAGAAACAACAGCTCTGAAAGTGACCTTAAGAGAAAGTCAAACTAGACAGAATGGTGAAGTGTGGAATAATTGAAGAAATTATTAAAGCAATGGAATGGTGTTCATCAATGATGCCAGTTCTGAGAAAAACATAAATGTAGCATACATTGACAGCATAATCGGCCATCGTAAAACACAGGAAGTTTGTGAACAATGCCTAAAGGTCCTGAAGACACTCTGAAATGCTGGACTGAAGCTTAATGATGAAACATGTCTGTTAAGACATACACAGATTCAGTTTCTGGGCCATGGCATTTATGCCAGACATGAAAAAGGTTGAGGCTATGATGAATATTCAACCTCCACAAAATTTAACAAAAATTGAAATGATGATGGTAATGGTTCATTATCTAGGAAGATTCCTACCTGGTTTGGCTAAAACAACCCAGATGTTCTCCTAAAACAGGGGTGCAAAACTCCACAGCCCTGCACATGAACACCACCACAAAGTCGTTATTACGAGTGGGAAACTCAAAATTTTCTGTAAGCCTCGAGTTTCCGAGTTGAGGGCGTGTCAGTGAAAAAAACGTTTCGGATGCAGCCAAAGACTAAAGATATGCAGCATCAGTAAAGTTGTTGAAATTAATTTAAAAAAAAATTTATAATTAGTAAAGTACAATAAAACTATATAAGTTACACATACAAAATATGATATTATTGTATAATTATAATATAATATTTAATTATGTGCTGTTGGGGACGTTTTCATCCACTACAAATGTTATGTTAATTTGGCCACAACTTTTTCTGTGTTTCAGCAAATGGAATGAATTTTGGTGAGCAACAAAGACCCCTTTCTTATTTTTACACATATTGTTGGAAAATGCTTGAATTTTGTCAAAAACTCAACGATCTCTGTCTCTCCGTCTGTCTGCACTGTGGACATCTCTCTCTCTCTCTGCAATTCACTACCCTTCCGTTATGTTCGGGATGAAAACAGCCACTACTTTAGACTGCTATAAAAATGTTTTATTTATCAGAATAAAGATTTTTTTTCTAGTTATGTAGTCTTAATTTTTTTTTTGCATAAATCAGACAACAGAAACAGCAATTAATCAATGAAAACTGTTTTATTGAGAATTTAGTCCTGATCAAAACTACAAAAAAAATTAAAAAATTCCAGGATTTTTACTCTTTAATTGCCAAGTTCATAAGTGATGTCACTGATTTTGGGAAAAAAATACACAAAATTAATTATTTTCAATATAAAAAGTAATTGTGGACTGGATTTTTTTTTACTTTTATCACAGTCTTGGGCATGTCCAAGATTAGTAACAACATTGGCTTTGAGGCATTGTTAGTTTTTGAACAGCATCAGATTTACATTTTTTCTCCCTCATTTACTGTTCGTGGCTGTTTTTGCCCCATTGACTTCCATTATAATGACATTTTTTGATTGCAAAGCCATGACACCATATAATCATGCATTTTTGATTGTTGGTGGTTTTCCCAGTTAGGAAGAGATAAAGAGAAAGATGAAGATAAGGGAAATTTGACATTTTTACTGTTGATCACGAGGTTAGCACCATTAACCCTTTAGATAGGCCTGTGCAAAAAAAAGCTTAGTTTTATATGGAGTTATATGGAGTATAACAGCATGTTATAGTGCGTGTGTGTGTTTGTGTGTGTGTACCACGAGGCGTGTCACTGTGTGTGTGTGTGTGTGTGTGTGTGTGTGTGTGTAGGTCGTGTGTGTGTGTGTGTGTTTGTGTGCAAGTGTGTGTGTGAACTGTGTGTGTGCAACTGTGTAGCCAGTGCAAGGAGACAAAGAGTGTGTGTAACATGTGCTCTTTTGGGCTCATTGAAGACCAGTGTGCCGTGCATTGTGAATCATTTGTAGAGGTTGTGATTGTGTGTGTGGAAGCGCGCGCGCAGAAGCGCATTGCAGTAGTCCAGCGAAATGCGTGCGTGCAAGAAGTTGTGCGTGCGTCAGAAAGGGCGTGATCTTTCTGATGTTGTGAAGTGCAAACCTGCGTGCGTGCGTTTTTGCAATGTGCTCTTTGAAGAGATCTTGCGCACAAAGATTACCTTGATGTGTCTGAGAAAATCTATGGGGTAATTGTTATGCACCTCAACTGAATCTCAGAGTCACTACACGGAGTGGCAGGGAACAAAAGCTCAAAGTCTTTGCCAGGTTGAGCTGTGTATGTTCTTTTCCATGCCGAGATGTCTGCCAAGCACCTGATCCGTGCCTACCGTTTGATCATGGAAATGAGAACAGATGGCCTATGTCATGTGAAATCCTTGTCTGAAAAGTTGCTTGATCCTTGGTAAAGCCAGTATTCTTAACGGGGCAAACCTTAAATCCTTCAGTGATACGTGTGGACTTTTCCATTTGCAAGCTTTAAACAGGGATGTGTCAAAACACAGGCAGGGTCAAAATCTACTCTGCATCAGATATGGCATGGGCTGAACATAATTTATTATCGACGAACAAACAGAGGGCTTGAGAAAGGGGTAGTCCGATGCAACCTAAACAACTTCAAATAAACTGAACAATGGTGCAAGCAAATCCACAATACAGTTGAGGATAGATGGATAACTAAACAATTAAACTAAAACTATGTTTTTTAGTGTGTATGTATTTATTTTTTACTGCACGTGTGTGTAAAAGTTCAGTCTTTCCAGCAGCAAGACTCGCAGCTAAATGAAGATAACATGGTGCTCTTTGCAAGTGTGTTTATTTCCACCACAACAGATAAGAGCATGGAGGTTAGCTGAGCCTCAGTCTTTTTTTTGTCCTGTGCACCAGAAGTTGACCCGTGTCCCCCTCTTCACTCCTGAGCTGCTGCAAAAGTGTCTGTGGATTTGTGTGCCAAAACTGCAAGCGGATAAGGAAAGACAGCTGCAGGATTATTTCGGACTGAATCTTTTTACCCTCTCACCAAGTCATTTAGACATTTGCAGCAGTTTTTTACACAACAGATTGGTGCGCTCTATCTCCTCAATATTGTCAGTTCTTTAAACTGCTGTTTTCGCTTGCAAATCAAACTGTCACAGGCTTCAGTGGTTTTAACCGTATTTATCTCTAACAACGTGCACATGAATTCAGTAGCGCGGAAAATGAACAGGAATAGGATCATATTTATTTTGTGTGCATGAAGTAGTTTCACAAACATGAAAATGTGTAACAGCAAAATGGCACATACATTTTTTCTTGTGTACGCGATTTCCGACTTTAAAACTTCCCTTGCAGCGGTTGTAATGTGATTTGTGACAGTCTTATACACTTTACAAATGCAGCTCGCTGGAGGGGTCAGGCTGCATAATCATTTAGGCATAAAACTTAGAAACGGTGATGGTGAACACCCTGTTCTGAGGAAGTCAAGTCCTTTGCAACTCATGAGAAGGCCATTGCTTGCTGCTCTTCTCACCATCAAATTACCAGCAGTTCGGTGGTGTGCAAGGGTTTAAATCCACTGATGATACAGTACTGCCCTGCCGTCAAGAATAAATCCAACTTTGCCTCACATTTAAGGATGAAAAGACAAACATTTCAGGTGAAGGATAATACTTCTACACTGTTAACCATGTTGTCATTAAAAGGCAGAAATCAGGTGCATAAATACACTTACTTAAAATACCAAGTTTTTGTTTCAAAACTAAACCGTCATGTAGTTCTGAGAGTTGAGGTGCATACCTTTCGAGTTAGATTTTCTCAGTTTAAGACACAAAATCAATTTATTTAAGTGCGCTTAAAAGGTCGTGTTTGAAATTCTCTCTCACACACACGCATTGGTCGATAAACACGCACGCGGTAAATGTTTGGTCGTTGAAACACGCACGCACGCAGACTGAACACGCACACACAAACACTAAGATGACACACACACACATGTTGAATTGGTAAGTAGAGATTACACACACGCACTATAACATGCTGTTATACTCGAGTTTCATATAACTCCATATAAAGGTACTAAGCAAATGTCCCATTTTTAGCGTTGCACAGGCGGTCTATCTAAAGGGTTAATGGAGCTACCTCGTGAAGATCATTGAAACTTAAGTAAAAATGTCAAATTGTAGTTGTCTCAAAATGTTTTCATTTTAGTGTGATTTGCAAGTAACTGGGAAAACCACCAACAATGAATCAAAAATGCATGATTATATGCTTGAAATGTCTATAATGGCTTTGCAATACGCAAAAAATGTCATTATAATGGAAGTCAATGGGCCAAAAGCGGAATGAAAGTGCTACTCGTCTAAATCGCGTGCCACCACGTTTGAACTCGGCCCAAAAGTAAATGAGGGAGAGCTTGGAAAAATGTTTTTTATTTATTCACTAAATCTGATCGCGCTGCTCTAAAGGAAAAAGCGCTGCGAACTAGTGACAATGCGAGTTCTCGATTTAAAGCCAATGTTGTTACTAAGTGTTCAGTTTGATCAGACATGCTTACATAACCAAGAGCGCTGACACAGATAAAAGAGAAGACTTTCAAAAAAAATCCAGCATTTCCACATTTATTAACACTAACTTTTAACCATGTTATTGAAAATAATTAATTTTGTGTATTTTTTTCCCAAAATCAGTGACATCACTTATGAACTTGGCATTACATGTATTAAAGAGTAAAAATCCTGGAATTTTTAGAGTTTTAAGCTAAATTTTGTAGTTTTGATCAGGACTGAGGTTGATTAATAGAGTGTTTATGCAAAAAAAAATGGAAAAAAAACTGTCTTTATCTGATACATTTTTATAGCAGTCTAAGTAGTGGCTGTTTTCATCCCGAACATAACGAAAGGGTAGTGAATTTGAACAATGCACAAGGGTTAATTATTCAGTTTACATCACCTTCATAAAATGAAATAAAACAGAAAAATTATGCACATTCTTCATCATCATCATTTTCAAAATAGATGTAGAGTTTTAAAATTTCAATCGTTACATTTTATGTAGAAAAGTTAAATCGCCATCTTGTTCCAACCAAAGTGACTTGAACATACCCGACGTCGTAATAACGACTTGTCAACTCGTAAGAATGAATGTCCCAGGAGGACTTGAACACAGCAATATCTGTGGCTGGGGTGTGGCTCCATCGAGGTCGCCTCGACAAAGACCTCAGAAGAACAAATATAAATACAGTCTTTGGCACACACACAGGGTAGTATTCTGTTTTTTTTTTGCAGCCGCACCCGCTGTCAGCCTTTCTTGCAAAAACTCCAGCACTGGGACCAACAGGGCAGTTAACTGGGTCAATTGCACGAGTCAAACACCAGGATTCAAAGATGCCCCACTTGGAAGAGTACAGCTTCCTAGTAGCGGGGGCTCTGGCACTGGCTATGGTTTCCTGAACTTCGGCAGGCAAACCATCAATCACAGCCCTTGGCCCTGTATGGGCCATACCCACAACTTCCAGAGCTCGGCTGAGGATGCCAGATCTTGCCCTGAAGCTGGGACAGTAAGTCTCGCCTGATCGGAATCTCCCAAGGAGGCCGATACAAGAGGAGAGTTAGCTCCGAGAACCAGGTCTGGGAGGGCCAGAATGGGGCTATGAGAAGGAGACGGGCGCCGCTCACCTTCACTCTGCATAGTACTGCCGGAATCAGCTTTATTGGCGGAAACGCGTACAGACTGACATTCGGCCATGGGTGGGCGAACGCATCTATGCCCAGAGTCGTCGGGAAACTCCGGGAGAACCAGAGCGGGCACTGGGATGACTCTTGAGAAGCAAAGAGGTCCACCTCCGCTTTGCCAAACAGATCCCAGATCTGGGATACCGTCTGACGGTTCAACATCCATTCCGCCGGCTTGAGCTTCTGTCTCGACAGAAAATCGGCCGCCAGGTTCAGTACTCCCGGAACGTGAACCGCCCTCAAAGAGAGGAACTTGTCTTGGGACCAAAGGAGAAGATGGCGCGCAAGCCTGTCCATATTGTCCGTCCTGACTATGATATGATACCCCCCGAGCACGGGGAGAAAATACTTCAAAGCCAGGAAGACAGCCCTGAGTTCCAGGCAGTTTATATGCCAAAAGAGGAACTCTTCCTTCCACTCCCCGCTCGCCGGCCTTCCTTCGAAGACCGTGCCCCAGCCTGTCATTGATGCGTCCGTCGTGATCATATGGCGACGGTGGATCGCACCCATTCTCACCCCGCTCTGGAGAAAGACGGGGTCTCGCCACATTAACAGGTGTCGACAGCAACTGCGCGACACCCTGATAAGGCGAGTAGCTGGTACAGTGGGGTGTAACCTCAGCTCCTTCATCCACCAAAGGAATGGCCTCATGTGAAGCAACCCTAGGGGCAACACAGGGGAGGCTGCTGCCATGAGGCCCAACAGCCTGCGGCAGGTACCTACAGAGACATGATGGCCTAGCTTGAAGCGGGCCAGACATGCTGTAAGAACTGGTATCCGGGCAGGAGCCAAACGGGCCTGCATCTGAACGGAATCCAAACGAACTCCTAGAAACACAGTTTGTTGAGATGGGAGGAGCACACTCTTCTTGGCGTTCATCCTGAGGCCAAGAGAATGGATGTGGCCGAGAACGATATCCCTGTGACGACTCACTAGCTCCCTGGAGTGAGCCAGAATGAGCCAGTCGTCCAGATAGTTCAGTACACGAATGCCCTGGAGCCTCAAAGGGGCCAGTGCAGCATCCATGCATTTGGTAAACGTTCTCGGCGCCAAGCCAGGCCGAAGGGCAGGACCTTGTATTGGTAAGCCTTCCCTCCAAAGGCAAACCGAAGGAACCTCCTGTGTCTTTGAACGACCTGGATGTGAAATACGCATCCTTCAGGTCGATGGTGACAAACCAGTCCCCCTCCTGGACCTGAGACATGATGGTTTTTATCATCAGCATCTTGAACTTCCCTTTGTAGAGGGAAAATAAAAACGCCGTAGATCCAGAATGGGTCTCAGGCCGCCGTCCCCCTTCGGCTGAAGAACCCTCGTTCGATGTCCGACTGCGGTATTTCCTCTATCGCTCCTTTCTGTAGGAGGGAGGAAAGCTACAGCTGTAGAACAGAAGCCTTGGAGGCGCTGTTTACTACCGTCAGTTGAACCCCGTCGAGGCGGGGGGGATATTCCCCAAACTGAAATGTGTAGCCGGACCGAATCGTGAGCAGCGGCACCCTCCGCCACGAAGGAGAGCCCTTGGCGTCCTTGTCCGGGTTGATGGAGTGTGAAGTGCTGGACTGACAGGTGGCCAGCACGGGGTCCGAACGCTGCAGGGGAGAATCGACTGTGTCCCCACACACGCGGCCCGCCGGCGGCGAAAGGACGGACTGTAGCGGGGGAAAGACAACGCGTCCCCCAACTGCCAGACCGAGAATAAATGAGGATGAACTCGTCCCGCACGCCAAGCCCCTAGGGGTGGCTGTGATGGTTTTGAGTGAGGAGAGCACGTTTGAAGCGGGCAGAAACGCTTTGCGGTCTGACCTCGCCCCGTAGCGGTGAAACGGCTCTCCTCTGAGGTTTAGCCACAAATGGCGCTCTGCGGCCACCGAACCCGCCATAAGGCACCCCACGGCGCGTGCGGTGGTAGGCTCTGAGAGCTAAGTCAGTGGCTCTGCGCAGCTCCTTTACAGCCTCCGGAGTCAGACCAGTCCCCTCGGATTTCCTTGAGGACGTCCGTCTGGTAGGCCTGAAGGATGGCCATCGTATGGAGGGCTAGGAAACAGATAATCCTGCGTGAATTCAACCGGTGAATTCGCGCGCACATGCTCTGGTGAGGGAGGGAGAGAAAGGCGAGGCCTGTCTGCTCACTCTCCTTCTCCTCGAGCTAAACATCCGAACCCCAGGTCGCGGAATCACGAGAGGCCGCGGATTCATGCGAAGCCGCGGAGGCCTCCGGAGCGCGGCGGGGAAAGAAAATGGATGACTCCTTTTCACACACCTCAAGCCGAAAGCGGAGGGTTATGAGACGGAGATTCTCACAAAATTACATTCAAATCACAAAATCTGCATGCGTAAACCCCCAAACATATAATTTACTTATCTGTGCGGGTCATAGCGAGCGATGAATCGCGCACACGGCATGGCGGTATAGCCCTGCTCCACCGAAACCACGAGGTTGGTGAAGTCAGTGGCCGCCGCGTTAGTAAGGCGGGAAGAAAAAGGCTGTTTCCAGGATCTGGAAATCTCCTGATGCAGATCACCGAAAAACATTGGGCAGCTTCCTCCGCTCATTTTGGAATTTACACCGCTAAGAAAACCGCTCGTCGAGTTTCGAAGAGCGAGAGTCGCGGGGCTCGTCGTCCAATCCATGCGAGAGCTTCTCAGCGGCGCGCGAAAGCACGTCCACGAGCTCAGAATAGGCCGGTGAAGGCCGCGCCTCCTGACCGCTAAGCGGTAGCGCATCTGCTAAACTAGGCCCGAAATCCTCGGAGTCAGAGGCCGCAGTTAGCAGAATATCATCAATCCCGAAGGAAACAGTATAACGTGCCCTCGGGCTAGGAAACATTTAATCCTGCGTGAATTCAACCGGTGAATTCGCGCGCACATGCTCTGGTGAGGGAGGGAGAGAAAAGGCGAGGCCTGTCTGCTCACTCTCCGTCTCCTCGAGCTAAACATCCAAAGCCCAGGTCGCGGATTCACGAGAGGCCGCGGATTCACGAGAAGCCGCGGAGGCCTCCGGAGCGTGACGGGGAAGAAAATGGATGACTCCTTTTCACACACCTCAAGCCGAGAGCGGAGGGTTATGAGACGGAGATTCTCACAAATTACATTCAAATCCCATAAACCGCATGCGTGAACCCGAAACATATAATTTTACTTATCTGTGCGGGTCATAGCGAGCGATGAATCGCGCGCACATGGCGGTTGACAGCGGCAAAACTCCATGAACTTCACCTCGAGTGAGAACAAATTTCCACTGAGGCAGTTCGCCAAAAGTGCAGATGGATGATCGTCAAAAAGGTAAGTTGGGTCAGAAATCGCAACACGAAGGGTAATGTGACCGCTTCGTGAAGCAGAGAAAATCTGAGGAGTGGATGGCGCATTCGCCAGTATGACCTGACGACGTCATTGCGTCAGAGATGGCGTCGCGCCATCAGCCAATGAATTGGCGTTGATTCTATATGGGTTTCAGACTCGTCACGCGGTGGGCGTTCCCGATGCGTAAAGCTACGCAGTGTTGAGTTACCTATGAAAGAAACACGTGTTGGACGATGCAGCCAAATACTAAAGATATGCAGCGTCAGTAAAGTTGTTGAAATTAATAAAATAGATTTTTTTTGTAATGTACAATAAAATTATATAAGTTACACATACAAAATACTATATTATTTTATAATTATAATAGAATATATAATTATTCAGTTTACATCACCTTCATAAATGAAATAAAAACAGAAAAATGCAAAATGATGCACATTCATCATTTTATAGATGTAGAGTTTTAAAAAATCATTACATTTTATGTAGAAAAGTTAAATCGCCATCTTGTTCCGACCAAAGTGACTTGAACATACCCGACGTCGTAATAACGACTTGTCAACTCGTAAGTACGAACGTCCCAGGAGGACTTGAATGCAGCATAAGACTAATAGGAATAAGGGATGATTTATGTGCTGTGCTGAAATTATAGTCAATGACGACACATTCACAAAATGAGTTTGTATGAAATAGAACTGATGATGAGCACGAGCAGAGCAGCTGATACACTGAACCTCTCGAGCTTTCACGAGACATCACAGAGAAATTATCCGTTATGGGAACTCCTTCCCTTCCAACTTTTCTGAAGTCCTATTGGCTCACGCCAGTCCAATGACTGGCCAATTGTCGCGAAGATGTAAATACTGACAAGCTGAGTACGCCCCTACAAATTGGTGTTCAACTAGGTCGTATAGCATAGTCAGTCTGTAGTGACAGCCAGGTGCAGATGCTGCTGCAGATCTGCCCAAGGATCGGGCGCCACTTGCCCTGCATCAAAAAGAGCCGCCACCCGCACCGGTTTAAAAGCAGCAGACCTCGAGATCGAGGCCTTCTTTGGCGCACGGCACAGTGCAGGGACAACAGGCCCGTGATCTCTGCTGCCAGGAGCCGTATGTGTGGGGAAACGTGTAAAGAGACCCGGGAAGAGGCATCAGGGCCAGTGGGGGAGCCCGCAAGCTGTCTCAAAATTGTTCAAATTTGTGTGATAGTGTATGTTCATTAAAATGCATACATTTGCACAAAAGAGTTCTTTCCTCCTCACTCAGTCAATACAACGCAGCTCGCCCCGCCTCAGAGCAGTACGGAGCCGCTGCCCACACTGGTTATAGCCACGCAGCACTCGCCGGCGATTCCAACGACTAAGCCGCTAAAGCCGCTATGTCAGTTCCTGAGTGCGTGAAAAACTATTCAAAGAATCTTACGCTGGGTACTCTGCATAAGAGCATGGGTACGCCCTTCAACCACCCTGTTTCAACGCCGTGGTGCAGTCTCTAACATTGCCTCGAAATGCACTGATCCTAAGACAAGAGCTATGCAAATTGCTCGAGGAAGGAGCGATAAAACGACTCCCAGCGAGCAAGCTGGAGTGCAGCTTTTTCAGCTGCTATTTTGTGGTGCCCAAGAGAGATGGAGGACTCTGCCCGATAATACATCTCAGGCCCATCAACAGAGCGCTCTGCAAGCGTCTGTTCAGGACGATTTCACTCGAACAGATCCTGGTGCAGATTCGCCCCGGGGACTGGTTGCGTCCGTGGATTTAAAGGACGCATACTTTCACATTCAGATAGCACCGCATCACATGTGTTTTCTCAGGTTTGCTCTCGAGGGCACAGCGTACCAGTACCCTGTTCTCCTGTTTGAGCTGGCTTTGTTCCCGCGCACTTTTTCGAAGTGCATGGACGCGGCTTCATCCCCCCCCCTCCCCCCCTCAGAGCGAGCGGGATGCGCGTTCTTAATTATTTGGATGAATGGCGGATCTTAGCTCAGTCACGGGACACGCCAGTCAGCCATATATACAAACTGCTTCGTCACTAATGGAGCTCTTGAGGCTATGTGGAAATGAATATGCGTTAGAGCATTCTCACCCCGAGTCAGTCTATAACGTATCTGGGAGTGTGCTTTCACTAAAAGCGGTGGAGATAAGCACTCACCTCTATCGGGAGCGCTGGGCTGCCATTTTGTCTTCAATGCTCCATTTCAGATCGGGCAGTTTACTACACGTGCGCCTGCTGAAGTTTTGGCTTTGGAACTTTCAATTCCCTTGGACTGCGTGGACTTCGGGCCGTTTGCGCATTGCAGTCTCCCGCAGCAGCATCGAAGCTCTGAGGCCGTGGCGCAAAGATACGTCACGTGTCGTGTTCACGACGGATGCATCGACTCGAGTCCAGGGAGCAGTGTTCGAGGGCATACCGGCTTCGTGGCTATGGTCAGAACCTTAGAGCCAGTGGCACATAAACCGCTTGGAGCTGGAAGCAGTGTTCTTGGCGTTAAAGAATTTACGACCACAGCTGGAGCAGCGGCATGTACTGATTCGCACCGACAACATGTCTGTGATTTCTTATATAAATCACCAAGGCCTCCTTATACGAGCTTGTACGATCCAAAGTTCTGTTCAATCATGGAGCCGTCACTTTCTCTCCATCAGAGCAGCGCACGTCCCCAGTCTCCTGAACCGCAGGGCAGATACTCTTTCGAGGAAGAGGGATTCCTCAAAGAGAGTGGAAGTTGCACCTCGGGTCGGTTCGGATGATTTGTACCCGGTACGGTACAGCGGAGGTGGATCTGTTTGCCAGGAGCGAGAATGCGCATTGCCCGCTGTTCTTCGCCCTGTCTCACTCCCCGCTGAATGGGGACGTGCAGACATCGCACTGGCCAGCAGCCAGGCTGTATGCATTTCCTCCAATCAATATATTGCCACTGGTGTTATGCACGATCAGGGAAGAGGTGATACTCACTGCCCTGAACTGGCCGAACCAGCCTTGGTCCCTGGACCTGACAGAGCTGCTGGTGGCGCCGCCACTGATGATACTGCTTCTGCGTGATTCAGCAAACAGTGATTGCCTTTTTATGACTGACACAGCACGTCTGAACCAAACTAGTTCTTTTGGACAACAGATTCTGTGCTAATGCTATAGCGCGGTTAAACCGAGGACCTGAATGGGGGCAAAACTTAAGTTTATTTAATAACAAATAAATCGCAATGGATTATGTATAGTAAGTGGATTATGGTTTCTGCCTAATGACAACTGTCTGCACAACCCTGCCTGTACATATTTTTGGTGCTTGCAAAACTTAATTGTAAACTTTAAAGATCATGATTATGATGTTTTAACTGACTGAAGTTATGATTACTGACTTTATATATTTGAATGCGTATTTTCATCCTGGCTCGGGACGATAGATTATATCATTACATCATCGCGAATGACGTCATTACGTTAGGGCATAAAAGAACCGATGAACCGTTTTTTGGAACCGGTTCATTGAAACGAACTGTCCGAAAGAACCAGTTTGCGGAAAAGAACCGGACTTCCCATCACTATTCCAGAGTTTGGGAGCCAAATGTGAAAAAGCCTTGTGGACTTTGGCTTGCAATCCTAGGTACTACCAAAAGTCCATATTTTGTGACCTTTGGGAGCGGGATGGATTGTAGTGTGATGTACAACTAGTTAGGTATGCATGAGCTAAACCATTAAGGGCCTTATAGGTAAGTAATAATATTTTGTAACTGATATGGAACTTACTAGGTAGCCAGTGCAGAGAGCGTAAAATTGGGGTAAAATTATCATATTTTCTTGACCTGGTAAGGACTCTAGCCGCTGCATTTTGTACTATCTGTAGCTTGTTTATTGAAGATGCAGGACAGCCACCTAGCAGTGCATTACAATAGTCCAATCTAGAGGTCATGAATGCATAGCTTTTCTGTATCAGAAACAGTAACATGTTTCGTAGCTTGGCAATGTTTCTAAGATGGAAGAATGCTGTTTTTGTAACATTGGAAATATGGTTTTCAAAAGACAAATGGCTGTCTAATATAACACCCATATTTTTGACTATAGAGGAAGTAACAGTATATTCGTCTATTTGCAAATTGTAATCCAAGAGATTCTGTTTACTGATTTTTTTGGTCCAATAAGTAATATCTTGGTCTCATCCGAATTTAATTGGAGAAAATTATTGGTCATCCAATATTTTATATTTCTAACACACTCTGTTAGCTTAGATAATTTTGAAGTTTCATCTGGTCTTGTTGAGATATATAGTTGAGTATCATCAGCATAACAATGGAAACACAAACTAAGGTCTGACAATCTGACATCCTTCAAACTGTACCAAAATAAGATGTCTAGTGGACAACTAATGTTGTTGAGTCATAAAGACTTGTTTACTAGTGATGATGAGTAAAGATATATGTCCAAAATAGTCTCAGTAACCAGCGTGCTTTTGTCAGATAAGCAAATCTTTACCCTGCCACCTGACCCACCCAACTGTATACAAACCCGATTCCAAAAAAGTTGGGACACTGTACAAATTGTGAATAAAAAAGGAATGCAATAATTTACAAATCTCATAAACTTATATTTTATTCACAATAGAATATAGATAACATATCAAATGTTGAAAGTGAGACATTTTGAAATGTCATGCCAAATATTGGCTCATTTTGGATTTCATGAGAGCTACACATTCCCAAAAAGTTGGGACAGGTAGCAATAAGAGGCCGGAAAAGTTAAATGTACATATAAGGAACAGCTGGAGGACCAATTTGCAACTTATTAGGTCAATTGGCAACATGATTGGGTATAAAAAGAGCCTCTCAGAGTGGCAGTGTCTCTCAGAAGTCAAGATGGGAAGAGGATCACCAATTCCCCAATGCTGCGGCGAAAAATAGTGGAGCAATATCAGAAAGGAGTTTCTCAGAGAAAAATTGCAAAGAGTTTGAAGTTATCATCATCTTCAGTGCATAATATCATCCAAAGATTCAGAGAATCTGGAACAATCTCTGTGCGTAAGGGTGAAGGCCGGAAAACCATACTGGATGCCCGTGATCTTCGGGCCCTTAGACGGCACTGCATCACATACAGGAATGCTACTGTAATGGAAATCACAACATGGGCTCAGGAATACTTCCAGAAAACATTGTCGGTGAACACAATCCACCGTGCCATTCGCCGTTGCCGGCTAAAACTCTATAGATCAAAAAAGAAGCCATATCTAAACATGATCTAGAAGCGCAGGCATTTTCTCTGGGCCAAGGCTCATTTAAAATGGACTGTGGCAAAGTGGAAAACTGTTCTGTGGTCAGACGAATAAAAATTTGAAGTTCTTTTTGGAAAACTGGGACGCCATGTCATCCGGACTAAAGAGGACAAGGACAACCCAAGTTGTTATCAGCGCTCAGTTCAGAAGCCTGCGTCTCTGATGGTATGGGGTTGCATGAGTGCGTGTGGCATGGGCAGCTTACACATCTGGAAAGGCACCATCAATGCTGAAAGGTATATCCAAGTTCTAGAACAACATATGCTCCCATCCAGACGTCGTCTCTTTCAGGGAAGACCTTGCATTTTCCAACATGACAATGCCAGACCACATACTGCATCAATTACAACATCATGGCTGCGTAGAAGAAGGATCCGGGTACTGAAACGGCCAGCCTGCAGTCCAGATCTTTCACCCATAGAAAACATTTGGCGCATCATAAAGAGGAAAATGCGACAAAGAAGACCTAAGACAGTTGAGCAACTAGAAGCCTGTATTAGACAAGAATGGGACAACATTCCTATTCCTAAACTTGAGCAACTTGTCTCCTCAGTCCCCAGACGTTTGCAGACTGTTATAAAAAGAAGAGGGGATGCCACACAGTGGTAAACATGGCCTTGTCCCAACTTTTTTGAGATGTGTTGATGCCATGAAATTTAAAATCAACTTATTTTTCCCTTAAAATTATACATTTTCTCAGTTTAAACATTTGATATGTCATCTATGTTGTATTCTGAATAAAATATTGAAATTTGAAACTTCCACATCATTGCATTCTGTTTTTATTCACAATTTGTACAGTGTCCCAACTTTTTTGGAATCGGGTTTGTAAATCAAACAACAAAACATTGCAAGAAAAACACAAAACTACACAAAGTAGGCTCACAAAACCTTCGTGAGAAAGAACCCAAACATTAAATCAGACTAATTTTCTCAGAATCGACTGAAAACTGATTCCTTCGTTAAAATATTAGGACATTTGTGCCTTATTGTAGAAAACTGTATACTAAATAGTATAATAATTTTAAACTCTTAATTACAATTAGTAGTCATGCCAGCAATCTCAAACAGCTGATTGGTCAGTCTTTACCAGCGCTGTGAAAATGACTGGTACAACATGTCAGTAAATTGAAATTATGAAGTGGAAAGTTAAATTAAATGTTTGGTGCAACTGGGAAGTTCAAATATTTTGTTCTTAAAATTTTTACTTCATCCTTATATGAATATTGGAATTTAGAATTTTTATTTGAATAAAAATTATATAATTGCTTAAAGACATTTCGATTACAGTACTGGGTAAATTTAGGTTAGTAAGATAAACTCCATTCTAGTGAATTGAAAATGCACAGTGGGAAGTCAAATTAGGAATGTAATTTATTGAGACCCATATCTGTTCAATTAGAGACAATTTTTTAAACAATTAAAATATTTACTGCACTTTATTCAAAACCTCTGCTGTAGCATTTGGTAGCTTCTTACATCTTGAGGCAATGTAAATGTTGTTGGCTCCTTTATGATAAATGTATTGCTCTTTTCTCATGGGATACAAACATCTGCTAAATGTAAACGGCTGACTGAAATGTAAATGTAGCCTAATTTATTTTTGTATTGCAATAATAACAAACAAAGATTAAGAGTGCGTACAAAACAGAAAACACAATACGTAAACACATACAAAAAAACTTTAAATAATACAGCGTAGTGAAACACAATGACACTAATACACATAACACATATCTTAATAAAACTTGTGAATATATACAGAATAATAGAGTAATAGATAAGAAGTAATCTTAACATCAAACATACAACAGAGAGAGCAATCAAGTCGATGAGAGAGTAATATTACAGAATATACAGGTTCTAAGTTATTAAATCTATGTTTACATCTAGACATTCGGTATCTACAATGTGTATTTAGTGTATTTATTTTGTATCAGTATCACAATTTGTTTCACCATATGTCATTTATGTTTTCAGGAAGGAGTTTTATTTATTTTGTAGGCTGTTTAGCTCTTAGGTGATTTATTGTGTCTGTCTGTCTGTCTGTCTGTCTGTCAGTCTGTCATAACTGCTAATATATAGGCCCTATATTATAACTTTTTCAGCCTGCTGTCCAGTTCAGATTACTTTGTAATTCTGCTTTCACATCAAATATCCGTGAGCATTAACCATGTGTTAATTTAACAAGAGAAAAGAGACGATGAAATTGTATTTAAATACAACTTCAGTTCTTGTTTGAAGATGTTAAAATGGGGTTTACATGTAATTTATTTACATTCATGGACATAAAATCTCCGGAGAACTGAAAGCCTCTTTTATGAAGGAATGAGATAAAATCAGTAATTAATAGGAAAATAATAAGAATATGGCAACAAAGATGGGAAAATAGCATCAAAGGTAGGTGGTATTATAATATTGTAAAAACAGTATAGGGAAAAAAGAACAGTTTTATGGAAGGCACAGAAAGGAAGAAGTAATGATTTCTAGATTAAGGATGGGACACACAGGACTAAACTCAACACTTGCATTAGTGGGGAAGCATGAAAATGGTATGTGTGATGAATGTGATGTTTCTGAAACAGTAGAGCATGTGCTTTTTGAATGTTGTAAATATGATGATCAGCGTAACAGTCTTTTTAGCAATATAAGTAACAGGCCAGTGAGCGTTGTGGACCTTTTGGGAAAGGGTATGAATGATAATCAGGTATTTAAGGCAGTTTTAACCTTTTTAGAGCTTACAGGACTAGACCACAGGATTTAGTGTTTGAGGATGAGGGTCATGATGCTTCTGCCCAATCTAAGAGGTGAGGAGACCAGTGCGGAAACTGGAGGAGCTGAACACGCAGCGCCAGCTGAAGCTTGGGCTCTGATCGTCTGAGATGGATGGGGCATTACAAGTGTTTTTTTTGTTTGTTGTATAGCAAAACAGATCCATCACCCATGTGCGCAAGAAATACAGTAGGTGGCAGTAATAACACTCCTAAGGAGTGAACGGCCATTGAACCAAAAGAAGAAGAAGAAGCCTCTTTTATTTCTCCGTCTCACGCCACTCTCGCGAGACGCGCAAGAGAGCCGTAGCAACAAGATCTCGCGAGAAGCACCGCGATCACAGCAACAAGACAACCAAAATAAAGTGAGCACAACAAACCCGTAGCGCATGATGGCGGCGTCGCTGCTACGCCGGGACAAGAAATCCACCGCCACACATTTGAAGGCAGACCTCAAAAAGAGCGACAACAGCTCAGGGCTGCGGCAACTGCAGGAGCTGCTGGATAGCGTGCTAAACGCGGAGCGGGGCTCGGACCCGGAGGGTCTGGAGTGGTGTAAATGGCTGCTGGCTGGGGGCGACGGCTTCGACGACTTTTGCCGGACCGTCCGGTCCTACGATAACGCCACCCTCTGCGGACTGGTGTGGACTGCCAACTTCGTGGCGTACCGCTGCCGGACTTGCGGCATCTCGCCGTGCATGTCGTTATGCGCGGAGTGCTTCAATAACGGCGATCACACGGGCCACGATTTTAACATGTTCCGGAGTCAGGCCGGTGGGGCCTGTGACTGCGGCGACGGGAACGTGATGAGAGAGAGCGGGTTAGTAGACACTCACACACTGACAGGGGCTGTGTCTGAAACCCTCGACAGTGAGCTGACCAACTTACCTTGACAGCGTTTAGGCGCATCCCGAGCCAGCCGCAGATTTGGGCGTCATAGCATAACGTTAGGCGATTAGGCGCAGCCAAAATCAGCAGCGTTTCTGGAGATCATAATGTGAGATCTCGACATTATTATTATTATTATTGAGAATCATAACACAAGCATATCGCAAATGTGACCCTGGAACACAAAACCACATGGGTCAATGTTTGGAAATGTTGATTTATAAATCATCTCAAAGCTGAAAAAATAAGCTTTTAATTGATGCATGGTTTGATAGGATAGGACAACATTTGGCCGATAACTATTTGAATATCTGGAATCTGAGGGTGCAAACAAATCAAAATATTGAGAAAATCGCCTTTAAAGTTGTCCAAATGAAGTTCTTGAATCTTGTCAATGCATATTACTATTAAAAAAATTACGTTTTGATATATTTACTGTAGGGAATTTACAAAATATCCAAATGGAACATGATCTGTACTTAATATCCTAATGATTTTTGGCATAAAAGAAAAATTGATAATTTTGACCCATACGATGTATTGTTGGCTATTGCTACAAATATAACCGCTGCTACTTATGACTGGTTTTGTGGTCGAGGGTCACAAATGACCAGCAGGATTAGTCTCCAGCTTGGTGTGATGACTACATGGACAGCATTTTAATAGCGTGATACTGTAGGTGAATTCATATCATGGAAATCTTAGTCTTAAACTTGTAAGCTAAATTAGTCTACCCAGTCTGTTTTTGTTTTCTCCAGCAGTGTGTTCCAAATCCGCAGCATTTTTGTCATTTTCATAGGTGCATTCTGGTTCAGCTGCATGTTGGCCATCGAAAGAGTACTCAGAATAAACTGTTCTTTAACGTCATAGTCCCAAACCTACAGACACATACTTTTTGTGAATTATGATATAGGCACATCCAGAGCTGGAAGCTGTTTTGGGGATTGAATCATAAAGTTGCCTGTCTTGACCTATTATTATAGTTATGATGATGATGATGATGATTATTATTTATATTTAAAAAATGAGTCTGGCTATTAGTGTTAACTAAAGCTTAACTGAAATACATCTTAAAAAGTAAACATTTTATGTCAGCTAGTAAAAAGGCAACTTTTCATTTTTGTTTATTGTAATTTGAAGTACTAAAATAATAAAATTGACAAACAAAATGACTAAAACCGTAATATTAAAGTAAAACCAAAATAAAAACGGAAAATAAAATCTAATTAACAAAAATAAAATTGTTTATTAATGATGATAAAATAACACTGATCATAAGATAATCGAGTCCCAGATCTGCAGCAGTATTAGAGCAATCAGTCACAACACCTTGCATGCTGACTACCCATACAACTTCTTGGTTGTATGATATATTAGGTGAATTCTAAATATGCAGTATTTGTAATAATCTCCAACCATATGCTGTCTACCTAGTCATCATTATCAGCACAATTTTTGGTCCTCATAACAGTGGCTTGTTGATATCACATTATAGTTGCGTTCTGGTTCAGCAGCATCATAGGAGTACCACATATAAGCAGACATTTTGGGCATCACCGTCTTAAACTTAATGAGCTGTCTACCTAGACATTGTTTTTGGAAACCATGTATAGGGACATCTCGACTCGGCATTGTCACAAATTTAGCGTGCTGCTGCCTACCTAGACAGAAAGAATGAAAACACTGGCATGTTCTAAATCAGCATCATATTATAGAGGTGTTTTAGTTCAGCATTATTTTTGAGCATCATAGATCAGAATTAGACATTCCAGAATTAGCAGGTTTGAATCTCAAAAGAAAATGCCCTTATACGTAGTGAACTTTGGTTTATTCCATAGGTGTTTCTGGGCATCAAAGACATGTTCCAAATCAACAAAATATTTGGTTGTCAAAAATGACCAGAATTTCCAGCATTTTATGCACTAAAAAGGTGTAGGATTTTCTTTGAAACAAATTTCACCCAGAAATTGCTATTAAATTTCACAAATAATTGTATGTAATACTTTGATTAAATGTGACATTTTGAAGTAGAAAGATTTAGAAAGTGTGTTCTTTTACAATTGTGAAAAATTATTTGTACAGTGTCTGTTTGTTCCGAATCAACACAGTTCAAATGTTGAGTGTGGCAACTGGAGTTTTTTTTTTGGGGGGGGGGGTAATAGTGTAGAGTGGGCTGTGGCACCTGATCACTGCCTTAAAGAGAGTGACACAGTCTGGGTTATTTTTAACCCACCCACAGGGTCAGTGACAGGTCTCTTCCCTTCCTCCTCTCACACTACACACTGCACAGGGCATTTACTTTAACGTTTGTGCTGCGAGATAGATAGACTGACGTTTGGAGGTTCACAAATGGGGGCATGATATGACTGCTGTCAGCTGGAGCTCAAAAGATTCGCTGTATTTGATCAGTAAAGGGTTTAATTATCATGAAGTGTTCTGCTGTACAGGAATGAGGATACTTTTTTGTAAAAAAAATTATTTAAATATTTTATAGGATATTGGCAGTTTTATTCTTGGAAGGAGTGTAGTGTGGGGAAAAAAATCAGCTCTGCTAACGCTTTTACTTTTGCTCTGGAGAGTGACTTCAAACTACTTGCATGTTCTTTCTGGTTCAAAGTGACTGTCCACTAGACCCTGCCATCTCTATTCTTATATAAATATTATTTAAAAATCCATGGTCTTCTTAGCCATGTTTACTGCCAAGTTTACAGAAGATATTTACTGTGTGCCCGTTACAGCTTAATCTTTAGGTTATCAGTAATATGTGACATGACAGGTGCTATAAATTCTAAAACAGCACTGTGGGGTTCCAGAGCTTAAACTAAGTGATGCACTGAAATGCTTTGTCATTCATTTAGTTTTCATTTAGCTTTTCATTTAGTTTTCATTTCTACTGCTTGAACCGAGCTGGCTAAAGCAGTCTATCACGCCTCATTGGAACACGTCAAAAGAGTGACTAAGACTTTTTTGTGAGCCGTTTCATATCAAAACTAACAATTGCAATTATTGGTTGGGAGAAGCACTACAAGTAATGTTTGGAAATGTTGTTCTAACATCAGAAACCGCTTAGACTAATGGGATTTAAGCTTCGATATTGGTTTATCAAAATTAAGATCAATTAAAATCCAAAAATCAATATTGTCAACCCAGCCCTAGCGTGTACACAGCTGACCTTTACCTGTTGTAGCTTATGCACTTTGTGTGCACAAAATAGATGCTGACAAAGTCAAAACATGGTGTCCGAAAAGCGCTAATTAAATGCTGCTGTTTCCGTCAGTGGTGTCAGCCCTCCAAAACCATTTGGTCATTCATCTCCCTCCATGTTTTTAGTGGGACATCCACATCTCAAAATCCAATCAACAACCAATGTGCAGAATTTAGTCCTCACTCTGCATGTTTTTTCTTTTTCATTAAGCTTCTATGCTCTGATATATGTCGGAATGCGAAACAAAATGTCACTGCTTGCATTTCACTGTGACTTTAATAGCCAATTTTTTTTGTGAGGGAAATACACTACTCATAATTCTGAATAGAGATTGACCAATCACAGGAGTCGCTGTTACCATGGAAAAGAAAACCGCAAGAAATGAACTCTGCAGCAGCCACTGACTCCCATGAAGCATTGTGATTAGTGTAATTGCGTCTTTCTCCACACTCCCAGTCTACTTGCATATTTCTATATTTATAAACATTTGGTAATAAAGAGTACTGTTTATGCTAATAAATTAGAACTGATTTGTAGATGTCATTGAATATATTGAATGTATATTTTATATTGTGTCTGTTGCATCGCTTCATGGGATAAATAGTGCATTCCCAATTTAAAAAAAAATAAGTGCATGTTTGTCTGTTTTTCACCTTTGAGTTTGCTGGGTTGGCCCTGCCCATTTTTGAACTCTCAGCAATGAAAATGAATGGAGAAAATACACTGTTGTATAATGATCTGACGCAGATATTTTATTCCTACACCTCTATGCAAGTGAAAAACCTGAAGAATTGCATATTCTGTAGTGCATTGACCTTTATGAAAACAGACTGTGACTTCAGATAGATAGGATTAAAATGTTATTTAATGCAGGCAAGACTGGGGTTTTTCCAGTAAATTAATTTGTATTTATTACGATGAAAATTTAATTGTACACTAAACAGCAAATTCAGCTCAGCTGACATGTTAAATTCTGATTCAAGTGCTCTTGTGATACAGGTTTTGCTGTAGGCATCGGTTAAAAACAGGAGAGAATGTGCCATCAGTCCCACGGGATCTGCTGCTCATGTCTGAGATGGTGCTGCCGCGGTTTATCATCACTATCATTCAGTACCTGAGAGACGGCTACACTGAGCCAGGTGAGGACCCCATATCACACCTTAAAGAAATGCTTCACATAAAAATAAATAGTTGGAAGTTTCACCATCAGGACATCCAAGATGTGGATGAGTTTGTTTCCTCATGGGAACAGATTTGGAGAAATAGCATCACTTGCTCACTACTTAAGTCTGCAGTGAATGGGTGCCATCAGAATGAGAGTCCAGACATCTGATAAAACATCACAGTAATCCACACCACTCCAGTCCATCAGTTAACATTTAGTGAAGTAAAAAGCTGCATGTTTGTAAAAAAAAAATATATATATATCAAGGCAGTTTAACTTTAAACATCACTTATTCTGACCAATATATGAGTCCATGATATATAACGATGCTTTATCCAGTGAAAAAGTTGTCCTCACATCAAAATCCACTGATAACTTTGTTGGACTGTTTTGGCTTGTAAATTGTGCTTGGTCTGTGCTTATGTCTCTCCTTATTCAGACAAGACAACTTTTTCCCTGGAGAAAGCAATATTGTGAATAGAGGACTCTTATTTTAGCTGGATGCAATGGTCTGAAATGAAATGTGTCTTAATGATGAATTTGTTTGTTACAGCTTTACACTTCACATGATTATAAGATGTTTCTGTGGATTATTATAATTATGTATTTGTCAGCTGTTTGTACTCTCATTTTGACTGCACTCATTCACTGCAGAGGATCTATTTGTGAGCAAGTCATGTCATCTACATCTTGAATCGCTTGAGGGTGAGCAAATCTGGAGGTGTTTTTATGTCAGAATGTTGGTGATCAAAGCGGTTTATTTACCCGTTGTCTTCCATATTTTTCATTTTCCATGTCTATCCATATTGTCTACCCATATTTTGTCTGTATAATGGAAGTTAATGGGAATCAAAACTGTTTAGTTGCCAACAGTCTTCATTCATTTTTAATGCACATGTACTGTTGTAACTACTTCAGAGTACTTCCATTTTCCTTTTGGAGAAATTCTATATTTTAAATGTGTTTATCAGCTAAAGGCTATTGTTAATTTATACACTATATTGCCTCAAAGCTCATAGACATGACCTAAAAGCCACAATGCTCCAATTTTCATTTCATGGGGTCTCTGTTTAGTTTGGAGCTGGTTCATTGGATTCAGCTTATGAACTGATCAGAAAAAAAAATGCTTTGCTTTTTCAATTAGGATATAAAAAATATCAGCAATGAATAAGATCATCAGCAATGTGAACTAATGTCAACTGCTTTCCCTGTGCTTTTGAATAATATTAGCCCTATGTGTATGGCGTGTACTGGCTGAGCCTGCTAATCGTGCCCACCAGGGTAACATATGCTGCTTTATTTTGTCACTCACAAACATCTTATCATGTGCTGGCAGAGTCGGCTGCTGACAGAGATCTGCAGAAGGTTCTGCAGCAGTTAGAGCTGCACATATCCTTCTTAGAAGAGCTCACCAAGATGGGCGGGGCCATGCGCACTGTTCTCACCAAGATCTTAACCAATCAGCAGACCTTTAAAGAACTGAGCATGGGTGAGTATGTCTTAAATGTGTTGGGATTGCCTGTAGTGTAACTGAAAAAGTAAAGTTGTTCAAATAGTGTCTGCATGCATCTTGTTTTTGTTTTTCCAGCCATTTGAGTTTTAATTACCTTTTGTTTCCTGGGGTTGTATTATCAGTTTTATATTTATTTATTTGACCATTTCCACACTCTCACCCTTACAATTAAAAAGTCAATTTTTGTTGCCGTGCCATTAGGGTTGTGACGGTGAGGAAATTTTCCCACCGGTTAATCGACGTGTAGTCACACCGGTTATACCGGTATCACCGTGGTGGTGGGGGGGTCGTTTGAGTTTTACCACTTTTCCTTTCATTTTAAATAGCCTGTAAGCGCCATGTGCATTTTACTTTGACTTTCATATCAGCGGCAAATCAGGGTCAAGCATGTGTTTGTTTTTAGTTATTTGTAGTTTTCCCTCTTTCCCTAACTTTCCTTTGCTTAAATAGCTTAAAAAGCACCGTGCACATTTTACCTTCACAACAACAAAATACAACGTAGAACATAGAACTCTTATTAACAAAGCAAATAAAAATACACCATGCTATATACCTAATATAAAATTACAAATAACTTACACAAAGTTTAAATATACAAAACTAAAAATCAGTTAAGAATGAGGAACAAACAATTATGAAACGAAGAACGTTTATTAGCAAAAATGAATAAGAAAGTTTGAAGGCACGGACGGCATACACCTTGATGTAAAATAATGAGAACAATTCACACTGTTTAAATAAAATAAATATCAGCAAATACTGTGGAACCAAATAAATGAGAAACAAATGTTTAAAAAAGCCTAAAATCATTATCACTTAGAATCAGGGATGCTTAATAGATCGATCGCGAAGGCAATGCTGGAAGATCGCGCTTTAAGTCAGTGGTTCTCAACCAGGGGGCGAGAGATAAAACTACAATATAAAATATTCACTAATATTATGACTCGCATGTTAAGTAATGTAAAAAATATATAGCCTATAAATAAATAACAGCACCACCTCTCTAGGCTACGTATTATGTGTTTCGGAGCAGCAAAACGTTTCTCATCGTGTGTAATGCAGACTGAATAGCGGCCCAAAACAGCTGTATGAGGATATGATACGCAAACTACAGCTCTCGGCTGGATAAAAAAAAGCCAGTGTCACACTAGTAGCCTAAAGTTTTGATGGACGAATATTGTAATCAAGGTAAAGATGATTACAGTGACATGATCGTGCATTAGGCGTGCATTATGTCCGTTATAAATGATGCGCAAACGAACTGTGTATTTGCGCTCTCGGCTCATTCATATTTCTGCTTGAATACAGCTCAGTATATCCACGTAGTTGAATACAGCGAATGTTTTATAACGGATGCTCACTTGCATTGAAGAAGTTTGTGAGGATCAGTGGTGATATGTGCATACGGGCATTAAACGCTCCAAACAGCTTGTTCTTACAGAGGAACTATATGCATCGTGAATAATGAATAATAATAAAAAATATATATTTTATTTTTATTATTAAATTAATGCAATATAAAGATACATCCTGACAAGCCTTTTTAATTATTTATTTAATATGTAGGCCTATTTTTTATCATTTATTTACTTTTCACTTGGTAGATCTTAATTTTATTCAAAAGTAGATCCACACACAATAGTGTGGGCACCACTAACTTAGATTAATGTCAGACTCAGAAGTCAACAGGCTTAAAACGGGCACTTTTACATTTCATTTTGAAACTCTTCCGCCATCGTCTTGTCTGTCTCACTCACTCTTCTTGTCAGTCATCTCTCTTTACGTGATAAATTAAATCTGATCTGTGATGTAGAGGTCTGTTCGGGGAAGAACCTCTGTTTAGTCCCTCTCTCGCAAGGTTTTATTCTGCACCCACCCTCTCCCGTGATATATTCACTGTTTGTTCACATTTCTGCTGAAAGACAGAGAGATAGGCCAACAAATAAAAGTTAAGTCTCCACAAAATTGTATTTATTTTATTCGTCTTTTATTGACAGAAAAAGGTCAATAACGTTTTTGCTGCCAACACGGAATAAAGTGTCACAGAGAGAGAAAAAAAATGTTATACAAAAACTGTAATCCCTTATTTTTATTCATCTTGTCAGGATACAATTCGTTTAGGCTAAAATTCAGCCTACAACACAATAGGAATTTTTTTTAGGTTTTGCCTAATAGCTATTTAACATCTTGCCGTTAACACAGTGAAAAGTGCAGCAGAGAAAAGTAAATAAATCCGACACAGTCTGTCATTTAAAATGACAGGCTAAGCATAATAAAAAAAAGGAAAGACTAGTTGAACGTCCTTCAAGGACAGCGCATAACGGTCCGAGTGCAGGCTGTACCGGCGCTCGATAAGAATAAAGCGCAGATATGCTGTTCTGAAAGGATGTCCGGAACAGGATATTGTTAGACTGCCCGCTCCCGTTCAAATTGCACCAGAGTTACCGACCGCTACCGCGTTGTATTTGGGAAATTAATCCCGCGGCGAAATCTGGTCGGGACAGCCGCGGCAATGCAGACCAAGACTGCTGTGATGCATGGCTGTCGTTCGTTCAGTGCGCTGCATTGAGCAGCTGCGTTCAGTTTTAATTTTAGTGTCCTCTAACTGAACGGAATAATTTTTATTACTATAAAAAAATCTAAACGAAGGTGGGGGATGGTGCCGCGGTGGGCGGGTGACGTAACGGTGTTGAGACTTAACACCGGTATAACCACCAACACCGTCTATCGCGGCAAGCCTACGTGCCATTAAAAACCTAAATATGCTAATGACCTTTATGATAATAATGTTTGGCAACTTTCTGTTAGTTAACTAAATGTGATCCTGTGAAATGTGATGTGAAACCAGTCGTAAGTTGCACGGGTATTTTTGTAGCAATAGTCAACAATACATTGTGTATGGGTCAAAATTATTGAATTTTGTCAATTCAGCGCTGCTTGGCTATAGAGTAAAGATCATGTTCCATGAAGATATAGAAGATACATGAAGATTTCCTACCGTAAATATATCAACTTAATTTTGGATTAGTAATTTGCATTGCTAAGGGCTACATTTGGACAACTTTAAAGGCGATTTTTCTCAATGTTTTGATTTTCCAGAATTGTCCAACTTTTCAAATAGTTGTATCTCGGCTAAACATTGTCCTATTCTAACAAACCATACATCAACAGAACGCTTATTACAGTATATAGCTTTCAGATGTTTTGTGGTCCAGGGTCACAAATGTTTAGGATAATAGCACATACAGTCTTAAAAATAAAGGTTATTTTTTATGCAAGTAAAGAATAAAGGTTCTTTATTGGCATCTTTGGTTCCATGATGAACCTTTACAATCCATGGAACCTTTCCATTCCACAAAAGCTTCTTTAATTAGTTTCTTTAATAAGTTTCTTCTGTTTATTAAAATGTTCTCCACAGAATTGTTCACTGAGAGGTTGTTTAAAAATGATTCTTCTGTGGCATTGCTGCAAAAATCCCCTTTTAGAAACCAATTTTTTATCCTACTTCCCTATTACTTAACAATTCTGAACTGTTGTTACTGACTTTTATGCATTGATGTATTTTGGTTTTTAACATCAATTTGACAATTTCTAATTAAGCTGTTTTTTAATGGGCTTTTTTGTCTGAGGGAAATGTTTTCTGTTCTTTTTCACACTTCATATGACCCCCTTTAAAAATATCCTCAAAAAACAAACAAATTTTCATGTTCACACTTTTATATTGTCCCGCACCCACAGGTCAAGAGGAGAATGTTTATGCAAAGAGGAACTATGAGAAGTATTTGTCAGCATTGAAGAGTTCAGGTCTGGTGTCATTGGAGGAGAAAGGAGCAGGAGCTGGGGCAACAGACACTCCAGCTGGCGCAGGAGCGCTCAGTCTACTGGGTAACACTTGCTGCCTCTTCTGTGCTTTATTCCTGATTGGTCATTAGGGAGAGACATGTTTGAAACTTTGGTAACAATTTTTTCTTCATGTTTGTTATTATTTTAGGAGCTACTGCTGCTGCCAGTCTGGAAGACTCTAGCAAAGAGGTAGGCACACAGACAAAACAAGCACAGCGGGGTGTGTCTTCCCTTTGTCATTGTTGAGAATGCAGCCTTCTTTTTTTGACAACTGAACTGATTTGTCAAAGGGAATTGTTTTAGCTGTGCTCATTGTTGAGAAGAGTGGGTCAAATTAAAAGCGGTTCATGTCCTTGTTTGACAGGAGGATCAGGATGGGCTGCAGGGTGTGGGCCAGAGGAAAAGAGTGAAGCTCAGTAGCAGTACCAAAGGTAGATCCCGTTACATCTCATCATTCTTAAATTCCATGAACAATTATTCCCCAAATAATGTAGTAACAAAACAATTACATCTTGCTCTTTTCCTGTTTTGTTAGATCCATCCATAATGGACTCCCTGAAACATAAATGTTTTTTAGAAGAGTTATTGTTTTGGACTATTAAATATGAATTTCCACAGAAGATGGTCACTTTTTTGCTCAACATGTTGCCAGATCAGGATTACAAGGTATTTAATGCTGTTAAACTCTTACATATGCAGGATCCCAAATTAACTTGTAAATCACGAAAATGTACTGCCTTCTTTCCGGTTGTTATTTTCTCTGCAACTTTGGGAGTGTTAATATTGGACCTTGCACATATAAGTAGTGTTGTACCAGATGTTCTTAACTACTAGTAACCAACACTGTACTTTATCTTGTTGCACCATGTGCTATTAAGACTGATTGTACTAGCTAGTAAGATGTAAGCTCTCCATAAAGTAATGTGTAGTCACATAATATGAAGTTTACCTTATGATCCTAATCATCATACATCTAAGTCTAACAAATATGTGGATCCAAATATCTACAAATATGTAAAGGTGTCTAAATTTTACTTATCGTCCCTTTACACCACCACTTTACACGGTCCTTGATCTCTAAATAATATTTGTATAATTTTTTTACCAAAACTCTGTAATGTGGACTTCCTTCTCCTGTGCCACAGATCACGTTCACTAAAACATTTGTACAACACTATGCCTTCATCATGAAGACCCTCATGAAGAGTCACGAGTCGGACACCATGTCCAACCGCATCGTTCACATCAGCGTGCAGCTCTTCAGTAATGAGGAGCTGGCGAGGCATGTCACAGAGGAGTGCCAGTTACTGGACATTATGGTCACTGTGCTCCTCTACATGATGGAGAGCTGCCTTATCAAGAGCGAACTGCAAGGTAACAAAACAAACACGGTATATGCTGTAGGATGCTCCGATCGATCGGCCGGAGATTGGTATCGGCCGATAATCACATTTTATTACTCGAACGGTACTCTCTACACTTGGCCGATCTCACGAACCAATCGCAATTTTATGACGTCAACATGTGAGGATGTACATGATGCGTGGGGACATAAATTATTTGGCGCCGCAATTATGTCATCGCCGTTGTGGAAATGCTATGACGTTTCAACGTTTTCATTTTTAACAGCAGATTCAGTGATGTTAGAGCTGATCTGCGCATCACTGCACACGTCTGCGGTGCGTTACGGCTCCACGGGAACCGGAGCTGATCACGGACGCTCTAGTCAGTGCATGCGTTTATACCGGCCACGCCGCGGCATGTTTCTGAAGTGGCTCTCCACGCTGCTTGGCTAAAAATAGTCTTTTGTGAGTTAGCACCGCGTAGAGGACGGAACAAAACCTTGTCGTAACTGTAAGGGGTAATGGTAACATAATACGCTGAATGTGGGCTGCTTTTAAATGAACGTTTATTTATAAATAAAATATGTTTTGGCCATATTAGCCTACTTAATAGCATTAACACAGGCTTTATTCCTTTCAAACTTTATCTGGAATGTCACCGTTTCTGTCCCTGCAACTTCCCGATCAGGTGAACACGCACACAATTGAAATTCTCTGCATGATAAAACATTTTTAGTATTTGCATTTATGATTTATTTTATTCACCCGCGACCTACCCGCAAATAATCAGAATGCATTTTTTTATTACCCGACCCATGGATTATCCTCAGCACCTGTGGATATAATTGTGATCGAACTATTCCATTTTGTTCTTTCAGTCGTTTAAATGTTTCTATTTATTTTGTCTTCTCTCTAACATTGGACAATGTTAAATTAAACCTAATGAGCTGCATCAAACTACTCCAATTATTTATTTTAGGAGTTTACTTTTTTTATTTTTTTTTTTCCTGTTCAGACTTGTATTGACTTGGTCAGACTTCTCAATTTTAGGAGATTAAATTTTTATTTTGTCTTCCACAGTTAACTATTGGATCATGTTTAAATAAACCTTGTGGGTTGCATCAGACTGCTCCATTCTATTAGTTTTTATTTTTGTCTTGTATTAAGTATCCTTATTATATACATGATGCTATGCATAAACCCCATTTTAAAGGCATATTAAAACGTTCACTGTTTAAGGAATAATTTTTGTAATTATTTCTATAACGTTATTACAAATGTTATATAAAGCTTGAATCATCGGTATCGGCTGATCAACATGACAAGAAATCAGTACTCTATATCGGCTGCAAAAATCCTGATCGGAGCATCCCTAGTATGCTGTGTTCGAAATGGCTTTCTACCATGCTGCAGTGTGTATACCATGCACCGTTTACACATTAATTGGATTGCTGGCTTCAAAACGTCTTAATGCCTTCAATATTTCACAGATGAGGAGAACAATCGTCACGTGGTGGTGAACTGTGGTGAAGCTCTTCTAAAGAATAACACCTACTGGCCTTTAGTTAGTGATTTTATTAATATCCTCTCGCACCAAAGTGTGGCCAAGCGCTTCCTGGAGGATCATTCTCTGTTGCTGCTATGGATGAGTTTCGTCTCCTTCTTCCAAGGTCAATAACTGAAAGAAAATCTTGCACTCATAGTTTTTATTTTAAATTTTTTCAATGTATTTTTTCCTTCAGTCCTATGAATAGCAAATGCAAATGAATTGGTGTTTGCTTAATTAAGCAATGAGTTATGAGAGGCTGTACTTTGTTGTAAAATCGATATTGTGACTGCTCTTAGAATATGGCTTGTCCTTGAATGTCCTTTTTAAATGCTAACTACATGGTAAAAAGCATTCAGGGCTATTCATTTTAGAAAGTTCATTAATGCTTGTTGATTAAAATTAAAGAACTCTCTGTGCAATGTAGGTTATGTTACAGCTGAAACTTGAATTTCCTCTCTGTGCCTTTTGCTGTGTTAGGGATGAATCTGAATAAGAGGGAGCTGAGTGAGCACGTGGAGTTTGAGTCTCAGACGTATTATGCAGCGTTTGCAGCTGAGCTGGAGGCCTGTGCTCAACCTATGTGGGGTCTCCTGACACACTGCAAAGTCAAAGTGAGGCTACAGTCATCTCTACATGCATCACACTCCTGCATCTTTTTTATTTTTAAAATGTTCTCATTTTAGATGCTACATACGGAGTTCTATTTTAGCGTTTAATCATGTATTATTGCAGGTTTGTATCTTCTAGAATTATTGTTGTAGTGCAATATATACATGTAGCTTTTAGGGGCCATTCACACCGAATACATTTTTGCATTACAAAATGTAAGCAGTAGAATGTGGGAGAGCACTGTGTCATGCGCAAGGTGCTGCAAAAGACATGAAACACTTGTTCAGTGATCAAACATGTCCGTCTAGTGCATTTTTACATAAAAAAACAATGGAAAAGCAGCGCAGTGGAATTCAAAATCACTTTCTATGTGAACAGCCCCTTATTAGAGGTTTTAAAGAGGCTTGTGTATGAACTAAACATGTTGTGTATTGTCAGGAAACCCAAGAGTACACTAAGACAGTGGTGCGGTACTGTCTGGAAACTCTTCAGATGTGGTTTGATGCCATTGGGTTTGTAGATGAGGTACAGTCTTGGCGTTTACACTGTAAGATTGTCTTGATAAACGTGGAACCGGTGAGTAACCCCCCTCTCTCTCTCTCTGTCACAGCCTGCCCTCAACCAGCTGACCTTTCATTTACCTCTCCATAGATACTATGCCATGTTCCTCAGCAAGGTGAGCTTGACAGTCTCACACACTCAGAACCTGCAGTAGTGGTGTTCCTGAATCGATCAGTGTTTTTGAACCAATCGGTTGAGTTAATAGTTCAACATCTCACTCAAAGACAGTCACTTGTCACTCCTACTTGTAAAATTGTGCAAGATTCATAAAAAAAAAGACAGTTAATCAGTGATGTATTGATCTTTTACACTCCGTGCAGAGCTGCTCCAGAATTAGATTCTAAATTGGGTCCAGCAGTTGGTCTGTTTGAAGCCCTTTTTTTAGCATGATTATAAACTGATATTTTTTTTTTTTTTTTGCAGGGAGTGAAGTGTCAAGGTCTGGATTTAGACAGTTTGCTTCCTGATCAGGAGATGCTTATGAAGATCATGGTTCACCCTCTTCAGATACAGGTAATAGACAATGAAGGTGAATAAAGAGATTGATAAGAGAATAAATCAACTGAAAACGAGCATCAGATTGTGTGTAATTAATCAGTAGCTCACCCAGAATGTACATTTTGTCAGCGTTTATTCACCCTAATGTCGAAGACCAGACAAATTCTTATGGTTGACCATTACCAGTGCTGTCGTATCTCATAAAAGGAGCAGATATGACTTGCACGCAAAATTTCAAGGTCATATGATTGCTTTGTGTGTGGGACAGATCAAATCACTGAAGGTCTTAGGTCACTAAGAGTGACAACTAAAATGAAATGAAGAGAGAAGTTATCAATTTATTAATTCACACATAAAAATGGAAATGACTAATTCACTTTTAAGTAGACAAATTAATAGACTATTAAAAACTGCAGTTGAATAAAATATTACATCGTTTCTATATTTAAAAATAAATAGACATTTAAAATGATTTAATTTGTTTTAAAAAGTTGTTAAAAACAATAATGGAAATTTGCCAACCATCATTTTTCAGTTTGTGAAATGCTTTAAAAAAAAAAAAATATATATATATATATTCTAATTTTAAAAATGTCTTTGGACAGTTCACTTGTGGTGCCCCTGACACTAAACACTATTGTTTCTTGTGACAGAGCAGTGCATTTATGAATTAAATTATGAATTGAGTTTAGAATTGAACACGAACAGGTCTTATGAAATAATTGTATGATAATGTTATGGTGTTATATGTGATCCTGGACATCAAAACCATAAGGGTCAGTCTCTTGAAATTGAGATTTATACATCATCTGAAAGCTGAATAAATAAGCTATCAAATATTGAGAAAATCGCCTTTGTTGTCCAAATTAAGTTCTTAGCAATGCATAGTACTAATCAAAAATTAAGTTTTGATATATTTACGGTAGGAAATTTACAAAATATCTTCTTGGAACATGATCTTTACTTAATATCCTAATGATTTTTGGTATAAAAGAAAAATCACTAATTTTGACCCATACAGTGTATGGCTATTGCTACTTATGAGGTTTTTTTTGTGGTCCAGGGTCACATATTTAATTATTTTTGGAACCTTTGCAAAGCACATGCACTTGTGTTGTATGGAAATAACCTGGACTTTCTGCGGAACACGTAAAACACAATAAGATCTGTTTAATGGAAGAAAGAAAATCCCATGAATTAGGACTCCCCAGAGTTGTAAATGAGTTCTGCCCTCTGATGCTATTTATGCTGTAATGGAGTGCTTTTGATTTGGATCTAGGTGCTAAAATGTTACAGCCATACACAAGGCTTCATTTTGATAGTCAGTATATTAATGCTGCTGAAGCAGAGGACATTGTGTTGTGTAATGTTGCAGCCGTTTATCATAAATCTTCACTGATGTCTCGTGTTTCACTTCTGGCATGTGACTTGATGTCATGTGACCGTGTTATGAAGCTAATGCCACAGTGTCTGATAAGCAGACTAGACCCATGTGTTGATCTGTGTGTATGTGTTTGTGCAGGCTAACCTGTCTGAGATCCATAGTAATATGTGGGTGAGAAATGGGCTGCAGATTAAAGGTCAGGCCATGACTTATGTCCAGTCTCACTTCTGTAACTCCATGATTGACCCAGACATCTACCTCCTGCAGGTAACATGTTGACACTCTCGCTCGCTCACCCAACACTTCTGTACTGAAATATGTGTTCATCCAGAGTCCAACAAATCTAGCAGTTATTTTTAAATCAATTGGCAGCCCTAATTATTTATTATTATTATTACCACTTTGTTCATATGTTCTGCCATTCTGCCTTTTTTGATTTTGTTTTGTTTTATAGAATTGTCACTTACAGTATCAAAACTGAGATGTAATATTTTTAGACAACATGATTGTTTCTCTTATTTCCATTTTCATGGCTTAATAATGGGAGGAATATTCCTTCTTTTTGCTTAAACTTTCTTGGTTAATTTTCCTTTGAGGTAAAAGTTGTTAGAAGACTGGAAACAGCAGCAAATTTTCTTCAGTAAACAGTTTGATCTAAATAATTACATCATTCATTGAGGGCTAAGGCAGTCATTATAGTTTTTTTAACCATTACTGGCTATTTGAGCCAAAAGCCCATTGCTACTGATATTTTACTGAGTGTTAATGGATCCTGAATGTTTCCTCCTGAGACATTAGTAATTTATCGTAAAGGGAATTTAGGGATAGTTTACTCAAAGAGCTCTTGCATTTAATAAAAAAATAAAGACATTTTGTGCATCAATATCAATTTGGGTTCCGTAGATGAACAAAGGTTTTACAGGTTTAAAACAACATGAGGATAATTTTCATTTTTGGATGAACTATCCCTTTAAGCTTAGTCATTAGGCTGCCATTTTAAATAGTATTTTGATTGACTCATTTCAGTCTATTTTTGGTCTTCAGGTGTGTGCGTCTAGACTGGATCCAGATTACTTCATTTCTTCAGTGTTTGAGAGGTATGACTATATTTCTGTCTTGGATTGTGTTTTCACACTTAGTGACTGCTCCTACAAGCTATGTGTTTACGTCAGGTTCAAGGTGGTGGATTTGCTGACGATGGCTTCTCAGCATCAGAATGCAGTGCTGGACTCGGAGCAGGAGAGACCCATGCTGGAGGGGGCGCTGACCTTCCTGGTCATTCTGTGCAGTCTCCGAATACACTTAGGTGCATATCTTCTCCCATCTCAATAATGCTGACAAAATGAAGCTCAGTAATATGACATCATACAGAAGATTTATTAATAAAATATGCTACTTCTGATCAGTGAATCTAAGACTTCTTACAGCTTTAGAATATGACTCGTTTAGAGTGCTGTATCCAATTATATTCACTTATAGTTGGTTATAAATATGAGCTGTTAAAGTTAATGGGACTCACACCTGCATTTTGAAAGCATGTTCTGTGTGAATTGAAACCCTTTCGAAATCTAGCTGACTTCATACTGAGCACAAGCTTGCCTCATGTGTATTAAACTCAGAGAGATGGAGATATTAACTCATGTCTTTCTCTCTTTGTGTGTCATTGCAGGAATGTCTGATGATGAGATTTTGAGAGCGGAGATGGTGTCGCAGTTGTGTATGAATGATCGTACCCACAGTTCCCTGCTAGATCTTGTATCCTTTCACCATGAAAAGATGATGTACTCACAGGAAGTTCAATACGTACTCTGCTTTGATTGTGATTTTGCAAGCGTTAGTACATCTTGTGAAGTTGTGCTTGGTTTTGAATCATGAGATTCAAATTACCCCCCCCCCCCCTCTCATTTTAGCTAAATTAAATTGTGAAAAATACAATGACCCAGTCCAAAAAGAGACACTTCATCAAAATTGAGCACACAAATCATAATATAATACTGCTATGTAAAGAAGCTATTACTAAAGCCTGTATGTAATAATTAATTAATTAAGCCTGTATTGTACAAACATCTGAAAGATGTAATGTTGCTAATTGCACATGTGAAAGTGGTGTTTCATTAAAAACTAAATGGTTTCTTATTGGCCAGAGAAAGTAGAAAAACGAAACTACCACAAATATTTTCGAAGCCACACAGGCCTTACTGTATAGCTAATGTTAACATTTTTAATATTAATCACATTACAGATCTCTTTGTGGACTTCAATCAAATATTTTGATCAAATTAGTTGAAGTTTGATGATTGTCCTTGACTGTAGCTGTAGATCCCGGAGAATCCGAACCCTAAGAGCGGTGTGGTGCCGGGCAGCTGTAGTTTTGAGGAGATGCTGGCTGCTGTAGCTGATTTTAAAGCCCCAGTGTTTGAGCCTGGAGGATCCATGCAGCAGGGCATGTACACGCCTAAAGGTGACGCACCTTATTGTTTCGCCATATAGACTATGATGGGCTAATTTCCTGTAAATTCACTGTTTTGAGATGTAGGGGTGCTCCGATTGATCGGTTACCGATCATTATCGGCCGATAATCGCATTGGAATGTTTGATCGGTGGTCTATAAATAGGCAGATCTCAAAAAAACTGATCCCAAGTTGATGACATCAGAGGACTGACAAGACGTGCAGCATCACAGTTTCTCTGTCTGGCGCTGGTGAAATAATTATAATCTTGTACAATTCATATTTCTTCATTAAATAACTTGTAAAGTAATTTGAAAAGTTTCTGTGAGACATAATTTCACAAACAGCGTAAGATAATCACCTCTCTCGCTCTCTCAAAATGCGCAAATGGCTTCAAATCACCAGACATTGCGTCTGTCTATTAGCGAGCTGCACAGTTGACACAGGAATTGTCACTTGCACAATCGAGGCAGTGTCGCATCGTCCACTAAAGTTTATAAATTGCATTTCTTCTTCATTCTTGCCATTGTTTAAAACATTCAACGCTTGCGGTCTCTTTCCTGGAGACCGTGCGCTCATACACACTCGCGCACGCATAACACCAGGTTCACACACACACACACACACAAACAAACAACGTTTGCGGTGTGTATTTTTTCTGTGTTCATGTTAACGGATTAGAGCATTCATACTTCACTCGGTTGCGGTCCGGCAGTGCGTTAGCAGTGCAGCTCTTGTTTCCGCTGCACGCACTGAATTAAAGTAACAGCGCATTGTT
Organism: Ptychobarbus kaznakovi; assembly: GCA_027422405.1. Taxonomy (NCBI): domain Eukaryota; kingdom Metazoa; phylum Chordata; class Actinopteri; order Cypriniformes; family Cyprinidae; genus Ptychobarbus; species Ptychobarbus kaznakovi. Next base: position 2,394,245 of record CM049804.1, read on the forward strand.
CTTTATGAACCACGGGATTGCTTGTAAAAGATTTAAATGCCACAGAAAAGGCAGTAGAGCTGACTTTCTGTCAATGGTAAGTTTTAATTTTGAATGTTTGTGATTCAACTTAATCTCTATGAAATATTGTATTACTGTACTAAAGAAAATAATCACAATGCTGAAAAAGCATTTTAAGTAACAATGTTTGGATTTTGAAATCAAAATAATGGGTAAATGTTGTGTTTGTAGTAAACAGCCATGGATCAAGAGCAGATGTGAAAGCACACAAGATCTGTCAGAGCAGCCTTTTTTTGCATTTAACAAAGCTAATCTATTTTTAACAATCCTCTTTTTTTGTATTTGTTTTTATTCAAAGCCTTCTACATAAGTAGTTGCCTCTTAAATCTAAAGGCAAATATTTATGCTTATAGACTAATGTATTAATCAAGTTGCAATGAGATGCATATATACAGTACCTCAGCACACGATTCTCAAACATGGTGAGGATCATCAAGTTTTAAATCAGTAAAAATATGAACTCTGATCCACATGACGGTTAACTGACAGTGACAACAGCAGCAGCATAAAATAAGCCAGTACAATGTAAAACAATGATCATATTTTAATAATAAATAACATAACATGTTTTCAAGCTGCAATGCATGCTGGGAACGTGTGCAATATTGTTAATGTAAAATTGTTTGTTCAGATGACTCAATTTGAAAAGTTGGGAGAACATTTGGATATGTTGTGAACAAATACTTGAGAATCTAATACTTGAGTAATACTTAAGAAAGTAGGGCTCGCAAAATGTCAAAATCACTGGTAGCCCTTCGGGCAGGTACTCTTCAGATTTTGGTAGCCCGAAAATTCATTTATCATCAAATACCAATGAAAGAATTATATTTCACTATGTACAGGGTATCTACTGAATGTTTATAAATCAATTTATTAACCTTTTTAAGAGCTGCACAAGTAACATGAACACTTTATGAATGGGGTTGGACAATGTCTCTGGCAACATTTTAAGCCATAAAATGACATTATTTACAGTTTAGTTACAAGTTTTCACACACAAAAAAAATCTTCTAAAATGGTATTCCAGTTTTTAAACAATATTTATGAAAAGGGACAAGTAAAACGCATTATATTAATTTAAAAATATAAATATTACTTTTAATTGTTTAGATTTTTAGAAGGAACATTAACTTCATTCAACATTTACAACTAGGTTTGCTGCATAAAAACGGGTCGATATTCGCATTGATCTGAACATAAGATCACACTGTAAATGAAAATTCACTCTCTGCCACGAGGTGGTGCTTTAGGAGCAAATAGCGGCTTCTCCAGTACATTAACAGCTGTACACAAAACGGCACCGCACTCATATACGCTGCTTTAACAGGCATTATAGACAAGATTAAATGAAAATGCCCAACGACACGTTTCTGAAGACAGACTGTTCCCTTGAGAGACACATTCACCTAAAAACATTTGCGCCGTGTTTTGACTTTGAAATGAGCAGCAGCGCTCAAATTTATTCGATGACATCATTGCCTTTGGAAGTTTAATCCAGCTGTATTTCGATTCTTGTCTTTCCGTCACCAACTGCAAGACCTCTTGAAATTGTAATTAAGACTTTCTACCTTCTGATCTACATCAGTGTAAATAATATCGGGACTTACAATCTTCGTTCCCAGGATTTTTTTCTTCTGTCTGTTCCAAAGGTTAGAACTGAGCTGGGAAAAAAGGCGTTTAAGTATGCCGCTCCCTCTACATGGAACAAGTTACAGAAATCTATGAAACTTAATAAGCTGGTCTCATTGGTTGCTTTTACGAGGATGTGAATTGACTTGTAGGCAGTCACATCTGGCTGTAGATGTTTTGCCTGATGTGTTATGGATTGTGGTTGACTTTAAAGGATTTGTTATTTCAGTTGTTTTGTTATTATTGTTTGTGTGTATTTTGTGTCTGTATGTATGCATGTATGGTTGTACTGCTGCCTATCATGGCCAGGACACTCTTGAAAAAGAGATTTTTAATCTCAATGAGTTTCTTCCTGGTTAAGTAAAGGTAAAATAAATAAAAATGGCCTTAGATTTTATAGAACTAAATTGAGAGTTGGGCAGGGCAGTGATACATTTTGGTAGCCCAACTGGAAAACGCAATAGCCCCGGGACGTCGGGCTAGCAATTTTGCAAGTTCTGGTAAGTTAAACAAAACAACATTAGCTAACGACATGTTTAGAGTATTTTTTTTTTCAGTTCACACAAAAAAATTAACTGACTGCTCCTGCTAAAAATTATTTGTTCAGGTTACTTTTACATTGGTTAGTATAACCTTTCGAAAGTTGGATTTTTTTTACTGTGCAGTCAGTGCTGCTTCTGCATGGTTTATGTACCGCACATGGACTGCATACACACTGCAAACGGAGTATGTGTGAACCAGGTGTAAAAGGCCCATCTCACATACAGCTCATGAAATCAGGTTGTGTGTAAGCTATTGTGTGACAACTGAACAATCGTCAAAACAAAAATGCAGTGCATGATCAAATGTTTAGGTGAGATAAATATAGATTTTTGAAAAATGTCTTAAAACATGCACTCCTCCACCCTTCAAATTAAAAAATCCTCTCACAAGAGTCACCTAAGAAGGGAATTCATTTTCAAAAATGATATTCAGGCCCTGAATAAATGTCTACATTTTTATTGGATTATAAGTATAAATAATTCTACATGATAAAAAGGCTTTAAAAAGATTGGTATCGGTGATCGGATCAGCAGATACTGCTTTCTCTGATCGGTGATCGGCCTCAAAAATCCTGATCGAGCACCCCTATTGAGATGTTGTGTGTACCTCTCATTACCTGCAGATGGCAATGTCAGTCTGATTGTGTAAGATACATTTCTCAGCATTAGGACAGAAGCATCTGCTCTCTAGTGTCTTTGGTTCTGTCACCTGTTGCAGAACGTGGCCAAACAGATTTCTGTACATTTAAAATTAATCTCCAATTAATTTTTTATAAATTTTATTAAGATAAAAAAAATAATCTAAAGAAGTCTAAGCCCACCAAGGCTGCATTTATTTTATCAAATAAAAAAATGGTAATGAAGTGAAATATTATTACAATTTTAATTAAAATTTTATTATATATTTTAAAATGTAATTCATTCCTGCAGTGTCAAAGATTTTATATATATATATATATATATTTTTTTTTAGCTGCATTTACTCCAGTCTTCATTGTTACATGATCCATCAGAAATCGTTATTTTATGCTGATTAGACAAACAAATTGTATTTATTGACATGTATTTCATAGTCTGGTCACTGAATAATGACACAAGTTTTGGTAACACGCCAACTAAATATCAGGATTGGTTGATTCATTCATTCAAAAAATTTTATCAAGATTTATACAGTGTTTAAACGATGAGTTTATACTGGTGTTCTGCTCGTTTTCTAAAACATTTTTTATGTATACTAAATTACTGTGGTCATTAAGCTTATTGCTCAGCTCTCTCCACATGGTGGCAGACTGAGGTTGTTTCAAAACTATTCTCTTTTTTTTCATAACTAATGCCCTGCATTTATTCTCTCTGTGTGTGTGTGTTTTCCAGCTGAAGTCTGGGAGAAAGAGTTTGACCCTATAATGGTGATTCTACGCACAGTGTACCGCAGAGACGTGCAGTCGGCCATGGATCGATATGCAGCATTGTGAGTCTCTGAAATCCTCCAGACCTCCTCATTTTAACATTCACTTTATTATTTAAACACTATGCATCGTCTGTTTCACTTCATTTTGCTTAAATCCAGATTCCTTAAGGTATAGTTTATAAATGCACGCAAATCCGGCATGGTTTATACAACACCTATATTCTGTGAATTCTTTTAATGTTTGTAAATATTAGGGCAGCGATTTTCCTGTTTCTAGATAAGGGATAAATTAAGTATAGTTGGCAATCGCAAAGGAGGAAATTACTCTATGAATTGTTTAATATAGGATTGCTGGTAAACAGCTGCTGTGAAACATTGAGTCTGAGGTGGAGCCTCTCTGAGATGTACTCATTGATCATCCTGAAACCAAACTCACCTATGAGTTTACGGCTCGTAAATTGTTCGATTTTGTGCTGTTGACCTTGAGTTTGAGGGTTGCTCTGTGATAGAGGGAATTATCTTCAGGGTCACTACTTTTCTTGTTCCGAGGAAGGTGGAGGGACTTACACCTGAAATGAGTTTTCCCAATTGGAGTCATGTCACGGAGAATCAATACTAGAGATCGACCGATATATCGGTTTACCGATATTTTTCCCGATATTTAAGCATTTTACCATAATCGGTTATCGGTTTTGTAAAAAAAAAAAAAAAACTTTTTAAATTTATTTTTTATTTTTTAATTGTCGTCACATACATAATTATACAGAGTATAACCAGCACTTAGGGATGCACCGAATGTTCGGCCGAAAATATGAAAAAAACCTCTTTCGGTGTTTGGCCGAATAAGCGAAAAGACCGAATAATTTGTACCGAACAATGACGTAACGCGATCATATAGAGGCGTGCACTAATGCAGCAAACACGTCTGCAGTGTGGAAGCATTTAAAACGGTCAGAGAGCGAGACGCAGACATCAATAAAAGCACGAAACACTGACAGCGAGAGACTGCTCAGTGCTGCATCTCATGTCTCCGATGAGAAGAGGAAGGGGTGGTTGTTGCTGGTTACTGTGATGATTGAAATCGTGAAATGGATTAGCAAGTAAACTACAGAATGTTATGTTTTCTAAAACACGCACAAATGGCATGTATTCAAACAGCGCTGCACAAGCTCGCGGCGCCAGGGTCCAAAGTCCAAAGCGCAAGCAAATTCTGCGCTGAAACCCTTAACGTTACTCATCATTTGCTCATTTTTATTATTTTTTTAAAGGCGTGTGACAATGTGATACGTGTGACAAACATCTTCCCAAATTCGTAATGAGATATATCTGAGAAATATCTGCATACTGTTGTCAACAAACAGGAACACTGAGGTCTTCCTGGTTCCTGCCTATTTCCGCCAAAATAAAAGCTCCATCAACATTCAGAAACATTAGTATTGTAATTTTACTCTTGTTCTGTAAAATAAAATAAAAAGTAAGACAATAATAATGATATAAATAATTACCCTACAACAGCTGTATTAATACATTTACTATAACATTCACCAATAATGTTCAAATTGGGATCTGTAATATTTTCTAATGTTTTAAAAGAAGTCTCTTCTGGTCAGGAGGCTGCATTTATTTGTACAGAAAAAATACAAGCCTGATTCAAGAAGGGGGGTCTCAAAAATGGCCAAAAAATATTATTTTAATAACTTATTAATTTTAAGTTAAATTGTGCTTTGTTGGTATCATTTCTGATAGGACGTATACAAATGTTCAGTGTTAAGTAATTTTTATTTATTTTTTTGTAAAGCAGGACAAAAGAGTAATAAGCAGATTTTGGCTATTTAATTTATGCAATAGTGAAAAAATAGGCCGGTGTTTCATTTTGTTTGGCTTCGGCCAAGAATTGTCATTTCGGTGCATCCCTACCAGCAGTGAAATGTGTTCTCTGCATTTGACCCATCCAAGTGCGCACGCACGCGCGCACGCACGCACGCACACACGTTGCTCATTGCAGAGCGAATGTTTAAAAAAAAAATATATATATATTTTTTATTTTTTTTACTCCGTAATGAATGTGTTTTTAAATGTAGTGAAGTACAATACTTTAAACAAAATATACTTAAGTAAAATTACAGATTTTAAAAGTTACTTTAAAAAGTAGAAGTACACAAAAAGCTACTCAATTACAGTAATGCGAGTAAATGTAATTAATTACTTTCCACCTCTGGGTGTACGTAGTGATTCAGGAATCAGGACTAGTGATCGACCGATATTGAGTTTTTATTACCGATACCGATTATTTGCATGTTTATGTACCCGATAACCGATATGCAGAACCGATATTTATTTACTGTTATAAAGTGAATAAATAACAGAGTGAAGCTTTGGTTTTTCCTCCTTTCAGTCATCTTAACAACAACAAAAAACTGTTGAAAATTAACATTCTTTCATGTAAAATTTTATCTTCAAATTACAACAATAAAAAAAAAATATTTATAAAAAGCATCATCAGCAACACTGATATTAACAATAAGCAAAATAATGTCTAATGTTTTCAAATGGAGAAAATAAAGGACAGAAGTCATATCAACTTCATTTTAAACTACAGTTTTAGTAGGTTTAAACGCTGTTTAATAGACTAAAGAGTGAAGAATAATTCACTGGATAATGTTAATTCACTGAATAATATTCTCTGGAATATTGAAATAAGCTATAACAAACAAAACATCGTATTTTATTGCATTTCTTAACTGGCATGTTTTATCAGAATTATTAAAATGTTTTTGTCATTCTAAATTATGAAAACTGCTGACAGCGCGGTTTATCTATGCATTTACACAAAACTATACTCAAACTGCGATCGCTTGCGGAGATCATAAATACATAATTTCGATAGAGATGTATTTATTTAGATGTTTATTGGCGAAATAATGGTTCTATAGTAAATGTTAATATAATTTTTTGTAAACAAGTGAATCTTTAAACAAGTGTTACATGCGGTGGCCTGCTATAAAGTTACGGTGCCCATGCGGTGGCCCAGGTGTGTGTGTGTGAGTGAACGGTGCGCGCGCGCCCACTGCAGGTGTGTGTGCAGGTGTGTGTGTGTGTTGCGCGCGCGCCCACTGTCAAATGCAGAGAACACATTTCACTGTGTGTGCACCGAAATGACAATTCTTGGCCGAAGCCAAACAAAATGAAACAACGGAACACATTTATTTTTTCACTATGCACCGCATAAATTGACAATGGCCGAAGCCAACAAAATGAAACACCGGCCTATTTTTTCACTATTATAAATTTAGCCAAAATTCCTTTTACTCTTTTGTCCTGCAAAAAAATAAATAAAAATTACAAAAAAATAAATAAAAATTAACACTGAACATTTGTATACGTCCTATCAGAAATTATACCAACAAAGCACAATTTAACTTAAAATTAATAAGTTATTAAAATTATATTGTTTGGCCATTTTTGAGACCCCCCTTCTTGAATCAGGCTTGTATTTTTTCTGTACAAATAAATGCAGCCTCCTGAGCAGAAGAGACTTCTTTTAAAACATTAGAAAATATTACAGATCCCAATTTGAACATTATTGGTGAATGTTATAGTAAATGTATTAATACAGCTGTTGTAGGGTAATTATTTATATCATTATTATTGTCTTACTTTTTATTTTATTTTACAGAACAAGAGTAAAATTACAATACTAACGTTTCTGAATGTTGATGGAGCTTTTATTTTGGCGGAAATAGGCAGGAACCAGGAAGACCTCAGTGTTCCTGTTTGTTGACAACAGCATGCAGATATTTCTCAGATATATCTCATTACGAATTTGGGAAGATGTTTGTCACACGTATCACATTGTCACACGCCTTTAAAAAAATTATAAAAATGAGCAAATGATGAGTAACGTTAAGGGTTTCAGCTCAGAATTTGCTCGCGCTTTGGACTTTGGACCCTGGCGCCGCGAGCTCGTGCAGCGCTGTTTGAATACATGCCATTTGTGCGTGTTTTAGAAAACATAACATTCTGTAGTTTACTTGCTAATCCATTTCACGATTTCAATCATCACAGTAACCAGCAACAACCACCCCTTCCTCTTCTCATCGGAGACATGAGATGCAGCACTGAGCAGTCGCTCGCTCTGTGTTTCGTGCTTTTAATGATGTCTGCGTCTCTCTCTCTGACCGTTTTAAATGCTTCCACACTGCAGACGTGTTTGCTGCATTAGTGCACGCCTCTATATGATCGCGTTACGTCATTGTTCGGTACAAATTATTCGGTCTTTTCGCTTATTCGGCCAAACACCGAAAGAGGTTTCTTTCATATTTTCGGCTGAACATTCGGTGCATCCCTAAGTGCTGGTTATACTCTGTATAATTATGTATGTGACGACAAATTATTATTTTTTTTAATTAAAAACCATTTTTTTTTTTTTACAAAACCGATTATGGTATGCTTAAATTCGGTTAAACCGATATATCGGTCGATCTCTAATCAGGACAAGCCAAAAAGCATGGTTTGTAAAATGGATTCATGGTGTACTCGTTTAATATGTAATCTTTTTACATTTTGAACAACAAAAAAAGTTACGGACTGCAGCTTTAACTAGGTTATTTGTTATAAATATAAAAATTAAGTTACATTTTTACAGTAGTTTGTTTCTTCTGTGTGCAGTTGCGTTCATTTGTTTTTATTTTTCCTCCAGATTGTTTAACATACAGAAAGGCTGCGTAAGCCTCAACTGGCGTGACCTTGTTACTGTTGATTATCCATTATCAATTACGGTTTACGCCAAATATAATCAAATCAGTCATTCTCGCCAAAATTTTTATTTTGATCAGATTAGTTGTCCGGTCGGGCAAGTAAAATTCTCTTTCACTTGCCCCTTCAAAAAATCTATTTGTCCCACACATGAATTTTATAAAGCCTACAGCTCAACATAAATGCTTGTTAATGTCAAGCCCTGGCATTAACATTCGCCAATAGCATACATGGTCTTAGTAATGACAGCTAAAATAGAAGTTATTTTTCTTTGTCATCTTGACTTTGAAAGTGTATTCTGGTTTCAGTAAATTCAGTGGCCTGGTTAAATGATAGTTTTGCAATAGCTGCAAGATCAACATGAAATCCGTAAGTGATAGAAAGAGCGATGTCATGTACTGTAAGTGGTTGTCAGCGGACACACTGCATGTGACATTGGCTATGTCAGTTTGTGAATATGTTTTGGTCGTGCTTGTGTTCGGCTGCTGGATGATGGATTACCTGTCAAGAGGACTAAATATTTTATATCCCACGTTCCTTTCAATGCTAATGGAGTCAGTGATGTCTTTAAAGCAGGGCAGCAATGTTCAAGTCTGATAAAGCTAGAGTATTTCTCAAGCACACTTTTTTGTTTGCAGTTGTTGTGTATGTTTGTATTTTGTCAGCTGCATTCATGTCTTCTGTGGCTTTACCTCCATAATATCAGCTTGTAACAGCAATATCATTGTAACATGGTTTATACATGTCTGTACTTTGAGTAATATAACAATTCTTAGTCTCTAATTTTGTGAATCACTGGAATCACTTACAAAGAGTGTCATACTGTACTTTATATCCTTAAACACAATATGGATCCAAAACCCAAACATGTTGGGAATTTACTGGCAAACCTTTTCCATTTAATGGAAAGTGAATGCAGACTCGGGTATGTTTAATTCTAAGTTGGCAAATGCAAATATGCTTGATGTCTACCTCTACAGTAGTTTTTAAGTAAAGGTTAACGTCAATGTAAAATGTTGATGTTACTGTTGATGTCTCAAAAAATGTGACATCTACTGAGGAGTGGAAGATGTTAAGTGAGTAAGGCCTTACATCTGGGTCTTTTCCTCACACAAGCTATTGTATGACTTCAGAAGACAAGTTGTGGACAAGGTTTATAATTCCTTTATGGTGCTGGAATTTTGGAGACTGACAGCCCCATTCATTTACATCACATTGAAAAGAGCAGCTAGGACAATCTGCTAAATGTCTCCTTTTGCATCCTATGAAAAAGAAAATCATAGTGAATAAATGATAGAATTGTTACTTTGGTGTGAAATATTATTTTAGCATACATTTCAAATGCTGTTTAATGTTGTGTTTCAGGTTTACAATTAAAAATACACAAAATTATTTGTTTTATATTTATAATTAGATTTTTTAATATTAGTATGGAAACTATGCTAAAGCCATTTGCATTTGTTTAATGATTTGCCTTTTGTAAACAGTTTGAAACAGTCCGGCATTCATACGGGGAACCCTTGGCCACCCTATAAGGAGAGGACCCCTCTTCACCCCTGCTATAAAGGACTGGTGCGCCTTCTGCACTGCAAAACCCTACACATCGTCATCTTTACACTGCTTTACAAGGTAAAACTTATAAAATGAAAACAAGTTTTATTCCATAATATGTAGATGTCAGGTCATCTAGTAGAAGTAAATAAATGGTTTTCCCATAGTCTTTTCACCTCTTTTAACTGTTTTTGTTTGTTTGTTTAGATCTGGATGGATCATCAGAACATGTCTGAACATGTGTTGTGTATGGTGCTGTACCTAATAGAACTTGGACTTGATAATCAGGTCCAGGATGACACGGTGGAAGAGGTAAGCTTTTTTTACTAAATAAGAGAGGTCTAGTCTCAGAATCATATAGCACGGCCACACACACTGATGCATGTTGCCAGTACTTCATTTGTAAATCAGAAGGTGCTGGAACACAAAGGGCACTGCGACCTCAGGTTCCTGAACATGCAAAGAACACATACTTAGAATTGTATATGCGATTTTGTGGGGCTTACAGGCCTCACTTTCAAATAATTTGCATGAAATGGATATTGTGGCAATACTTACAAATAATTTTCGACTACTGACATTCATTTTCAAATTGCATAATCACGTAAATAATATATTTTAAATTCAAAACGCAACATATGAGCAAAATCAAGTAGTTTGCATCCCTGGATGTTCTAGCCAGTGTTTTAACATTTCTAGACAATAATTTAATAAACATTTAATGATTAAATATTTAGCTGCATGCAACTTATCTTGCACTTGATTGGCAATCAAATCAAAATAAATACATTTGACAATTTTTTACATTTTGACATTGCAGCTCATTATGTTATTATTTTAGTGCAATATTGATAAATAATTTTAAACTAGAGGCCAGCTGATAGTAGATTTTATGAATAATGATAGCTAGGTTGGACCACACTGACCGATAACGGTTAATCAACCAATTGTTTTTAAGATAGATACTGAATGAAAACTACAATTGTACTATACTATTTAAAAATAGTACTGAACCATACTTTGTAAAAAAGAAAAAAAATCTCTATGTATATATTAGGGATGGAACGGTTCGCAGAACAAAACAAACCTTACGATTCTCTTTACACGGTTCGCCACACGCTAGGACCGTGGTTAAATTTAAGTCTGACAACGCATCTACAATATTGTTTGTTATAAATAACACAGAAAATGTATACGGCTAATGTAAATTCAATGCGAGTGCCTTATGCTGGAATATGAGCATTTTTTCCATCATCACCCGGGTGCTGATAGCATGTCTGCACAGTTGAGACCTGAACAGCACACTTTGATATCTGTGTTTGAACTAAACTCATGTAACCTTTGCCAGTTTAAACATTTAAGAGCCAGATGATGCGAGCTTGCGCGCGCAGTGAGAGGATTTGTGCGTGCGCCCATCAGAAGCGTGCAAACCCTCGCCTCAGTACGCGTGCAAATATTAAGCTCTCTCTGAAGTATTGTTTGAATGGACAAATTCACACAAAAATTGTCAAAATGCCCATCTTGGTAGAGTCATATAAAGCAGACATAGCCGGCTGAACTACTGCATCAGTGCACTGGATCAGTGCATTCTCTAAAAGGGACCGCACTTTCTTAATTTCCATCTTTCGGATGAGACGTTAAACCGAGGTCTTGTCTCTCTGTGGTCATTAAAAACACCAGGATGACCTTCGAAAAAGAGTAGGGGTGGAACCCCGGCATTCTGGCCATATTCGCCCATTGGCCTCTGGCCATCATGCTTCCTAATCATCCCCGTACACTGATTGGCTTCATCACTCTGTCTCCTCTCCACCAGTAACTGCACATTTTAGAGTGGCTTTTTATTGTGGGCAGCCTAAGGTACACCTGTGCAATAATCATGCTGTCTAATAAACATCTTGATATGCTACACCTGTGAGGTGGATGGATTATCTCGGCAAAGGAGAAGTGCTCACTAACACAGATTTAGACAGATTTGTGAACAATATTTGAGAGAAATAGGCTTTTTGTGTACATAGAAAAAGTCTTAGATCGTTGAGTTCAGCTCATGAAAAATGGACGCAAAAACAAGTGTTGCGTAAAAAAAATTTGTTCATTGTGTGTGTGTGTGTGTGTATATATATATATTTATATATTGATCATTGAAGTTAGTTAATTAACTAATGTTGACAGATGCAAATTTTCCAGCAGTCAACAATTTGTAACCTCTATTACAAATGATTGGCTAAATTATACAGCCCTACAAACAAGTACAGCAAACCTGGAATTATTTTCTGTTTGTAATGGGTTTCAGTTTCCCTGGACACAAAGTAGTGTCCTAACATACTCAATTTAACCACCACCCAGCACACTGTAATTACTCTATTAGCGCTTAACTAATTAAATCCGTGTTTGTCCTGAACAGAACAGCTTCTGACTAGATTATTTGTGGCAGCTGAAAGCACAAGCTTTCGATAAGGATTCCAGACTGTTGTTGTTTTGTTCGTCTTGCAGAGATGTTTTTTTTTCCCACTCTGTCGTAGGAGCCCTGTATTGAGGAGCACTGCCATGACAGCTGGTTCCCAGGAACCAATCTGCTGTCTAACCTCCATCACGTCATCAACTTTGTGCGGGTTCGATTGCCAGAGACGGCACCTGAGGTGGAGAGGAAGAGAGAAAGGGAGAGAGAACGAGAAACTCCACCCAGCACCAGCTCTGAGAGCAGCACCTTCGGACAGGTGAGCCAGACACTATCAGGTGTGCAGGGTCATCTGACTCAAAGGGTTTGTAGACCGGGTCACAGATATCTGTATGCTGTTTTGTTTAGTGTTTATGACATCACTCTCATTTCACAGAGTTCCAGAAGGCTGACAGGAAATTGGAGAGAGGTAGAAGGATTTGGGAATGATTTTAAAGTGGTGTGAAATGATTTCTAGAGTGCAGTTTTGGATAACCAAGTTTGCAATGGTTTGAATTAGGAAGACTGCATTCGTTTTGTTTTTTCACATGAAATGTGTAAAAAAATGCTTTTGAAATATTCATGGACCAGTTGCTCCTTTCTTGTCATTAAAATTTCCAATAATTTTACTGACTCAAGTAAGTGGATCTGTGACAAATAAGCTTGTCTGAGATTATGAAAACGGGAAGAAAATATATTGCTTAAAATTGATGTGCAAAGATTTTAGAAAGGTAATGTATTTTAGTGCTTGCTTTAATTAAAAAACTTCAAGTGATGCAAGTAAACAAGTAACAATTTTAATACATGACCATGAGCATCTGATGGATGATGTTGTTAAACATTTTTTTAAGTTAACTAATTTTAACTAATAATAACTTGATTACAAATAATTACTTTTTAATAATGGATATTAAAGTTGTTGTGAAGATCAAATGCTTAAAATATAAATATTTTGAAACATGACCGCTTCACTTAAAAAAAAAAAAAAAAAAAACGTTTTGCCAAGTAACCAGTTCAAAAGTTTGGGATTAGTAATATCTTATCTTTTTTTCATGGTATTTTTTTTCTTCTTAAAGAAGTCTCTTATGCTCATCAAGGCTGCATTTATTTGATCAAAAAATACAGAAACTATATTAATGTGAAATATTACAAAAATAATGACAATTAATTTTTTACAAAAATACAATTTATTCCTGTGGTGGCAAGGCAGATTTTTAAATTTTTCTTGTGTAGATTTTATGTAATATAAAAAATGTGTTCTTCATTAAAGAGGTTTATTCAAGTCTTCGGTTCTCTGAAGAAATTGCACACAGATCCGAAACGCACAAAATGAATATCATGCCCTTGACCCAATTACAAATAAATGCACAGGAAATAGAGCACTGGTCATAGAGTACCTTGTGGTACTTTTAGTTTCTGTGATTGTGTGTTTTTTTTTGGTCTGTGCATTGTAAACGGTGCCAGTTTTCTCATGCTTGGTTTGTTTGATGTGATCCCAGAATGTTCTAGCTAGAGATGAGTGATGAGAGGAAGTTTTCTTTAACTGCATGCGTTTCAAGTGATGTATAGTGATATAATGAGTCTTGAGCCCAGCGGTCAGCGATTCACCGCTCATCATTAAATATTCATCCCCTTCAGTGAGATCAGCATGCTAATTAAACACACTATGGACAACTGATATGTTCCATAAGGGTTAGTACTCCGTATGTGCAAAGAAATTGTCCTTATTGATTCTAGAATATGTTCTGCCAATCTAAAATACTTTAGAATACTTTGAAATACTTAAGCTATGTAACACAAGGGAATAATGTCTTATTTGTATGTTTTCTAACTCTAAATAAGTGACATCTACCAGTCATAAGATTTGTGTTTTCTTTGCATTTTTGAACAACATTAGTTCCCTTTTGATATTTCACTCATACTGCGTTGAGTATCAACGCTTAGTATGGGAAAATCCCTTTTTTCCTCTTCAACTGAAACCTATTTCAATCACGCAGTTATAACTACATGTGATTGGTTCGTGTAGGATTAACAAAGCAAAGTATGGCGGTGGCAAGCGAGCCAATGGCTATGCAGCCCGCCATAGCCCGCCAAAATGGGAGGGGCGTCTGGCTATATAATCAGCTGCCTGCCACCGCATCTCAGATCCACCAGAGGCATTCTTCTCTTCAGCGATGACACTGAGGCGGCGGCTGGTCCTCGCCGCCGAGATCTGCCTTTGAAACTATCACATTAGGCCCTCTTTTGGTTGGTCTGCATACTCCTACGGACGACACCCAGGCCCTTGGGGTTGCAGTGCCCCATCGGAGTCAGAGCCCATTCCACGAGTGAAATATCAGAGGCATCGCCTCTTCCTGGGCATGGTCCAGCGGGGTGTCCATTTCAGACATTTGTGAGGCGGCGTGATTGAAATGGCTGGTCCTCGTCAATACTCGACGCAGTCCACATTTGTAAGGTTTTACAACCTGGATGTCCCTGCCTTGCAGGCCAGTGTCAAGTTATACAATAGATTTGTTTTTCTGCTTAAGTAGCAATCCTCCGGGTTCAGTTTAATGTAAACTTGGTCAACTAATTTAAAAGATTGTTCAAGCCCTCTTTTGGATAACCTCAACACTCAAAATATTGGTCTGTCAAAGATCATAAATATATGGATGCTAAGATAAGTTTTGTTGCAGGTATCACTTACGTATAAACTAGGACGACACCCAGGCCACGGATGACCCTCTAAATATTAAAATTAAGAAATTACATTAAAATTCAAAGCTCACCCTGTGCTATTTAAAATGTAATTATTGTTACTCATATTTGTGTATTCTATTGACTGTAATTCACTTAGGGTTTGATGTCCATATGCTATCTTATTTAATGGCCTAATCATTTGCCACGTGAGTCTTGGTTTCGAGTCGTTCCACGTCATAGCATGGCTTGAGTCTTGTGTTTTTCTGTTGGTTTAAATCTATTAACTGTTGACTTCAGTTTCTTAAAGGTAATACAGCAAAAATGCATATCCTAAAGATGGCAAACAGGAAGGGAGGCTGGGAGGATATTAACAGCATTTTTAGCTATATATTACACACAGTTTGTTAAAATACTGGTCAAGAGTTATACAGTATAAATCATGATTACTATAAAATAGATACAATGATTACTTTAAAATAGTTCTAAAAACCTGTCTGTCATTCATCCATCAATCTGTCTGTCATTCATCCATCCATCAATCTGTCTGTCTGTCCATTCATCCATCAATCTGTCTCTCTGTCCATTCATCTGTCTGTCTGTCATTCATCCGTCTGTCTGTCTGTCTGTCAGTCATTCATCCGTCTGTCTGTCTGTCAGTCATTCATCCGTCTGTCTGTCTGTCATTCATTCGTCTGTCTGTCCGTCATTCATCCGTCTATCTGTCTGTCATTCATTCATCCATTGATCTGTCTGTCTGTCTATCTGTCTGTCATTTATCCATCCGTCTGTCTGTCTCTGTCTGTCTGTTTATCCATCCGTCTGTCTGTCTGTCGTTTATCCATCCGTCTGTCATTCATCCATCCGTCTGTCTGTCTGTCATCCATCCGTCTGTCTGTCTGTCATTTCGTCTGTCTGTCATCCGTCTGTCTGGCTGTCATCCGTCTGTCTGTCTGTCATCCGTCTCTGGTGGAAATAAAGGATCGCTGAATAAAGGTTCCTCTGTCATAGTTAATCTAATGCGTGTAGTAGCCTCCGTGTCTCTGATAAGCACGACATTTTAAGCTGGTGCACCGCTAGTGTAACTTTTTTGTTTTGTTTTGCACAAGTTGCAACAGTACCGTTCCGTGCAACAGAAACACTCCGTTTAGCGGAACCTTTACGATTAATTAACTGTGACGGTTTAATGTGACATTTAATAGTAAAACCGGTTAATCGCTGCATCCCTATGCGTGACATCAAATGCTTCAACAAATTTGTATTATTACTATAGCATTTAACCTGAGCATTACAAATCACATGTATGGCTTTGTTTTTGGTTCTCATCAACAGTATCTCTGCCATGATATGCACTGAATGAATGACAGGCTTTCTGTTGTAACATTGCGCAAGGTAAATAAGGGTGACATCTAGTGGAGAAGACTAATGATAAGAATAACATTAATCGGATCTTGTTTTAAATGCGTGCTGAAATAAATACCGGAAAATATCGATTCAGGGCTTTTGAGAATCCATATCAAATTAGTGTCATTAAAAAAACAATTAATCAAAAAATATTTTGCCCGGCCCTAGTATAAAATATAAAAAAGTGTAATAGTTTATCAAGTTTAATAAGATAAATGAACAATAATAAAATAAAGTAACAAACAGGTTTGTCTTATTGAGATGACTCCAATATTTTTTTTTCCACATGCTAAAGTTTTCAGACTATGAGCCATTCACACTTAAAGGACTGATTATGGAAATTAAATTGTTATTTTGTATAGCAAACATGATACTTGACTCTGAAATGCTGCTAATCATTATTCTTTTGTCTATAATGGTTTGACCATTGGTACCCGTCTCACACCTATATATACACCATCATTGCATTGTTGTTGTGTTTAGGGCATACGTGCGAGCTGCGTGATACATTTAGGTTAAATCTACACCCTGCCTCGAAGCAACGCAAGGGTGTTGAAATGTTCAAAAACTGTATACCATCGCTCATCCTTTTGAAAATTCTGTTTGCTCCCAAACGAAGAACGAAAACTAACTTTGTTTGACGTATATCAGGGCCTTAAAAAAATAGTCAAGACATACAGTCGTGGCCAAAAGTTTTGAGAATTACATAAATATTGGAAAAGTTGCTCCTTAAGTTTTTATAATAGCAATTTGCATATACTCCAGAATGTTATGAAGAGTGATCAGATGAATTGCATAGTCCTTCTTTGCCATGAAAATTAACTTAATCCCAAAAAAACCTTTCCACTGCATGTCATTGCTGTCATTAAAACCTGCTGAGATCATTTCAGTAATCGTCTTGTTAACTCAGAATGTTGACGAGCACAAGGCTGGAGATCATTATGTCAGGCTGATTGGGTTAGAATGGCAGACTTGACATGTTAAAAGGAGGGTGATACTTGAAATCTTTGTTCTTCCATTGTTAACCATGGTGACCTGCAAAGAAACGCGTGCAGCCATCATTGCGTTGCATAAAAATGGCTTCACAGGCAAGGATATTGTGGCTACTAAGATTGCATCTAAATCAACAATTTATAGGATCATCAGCAACTTCAAGGAAAGAGGTTCAATTCTTGTGCTTGTTTGCCAGGATCGTCTCCTAAAGAGGATTCAGCTGATCGGAGTGCCACCAGTGCAGAGCTTGCTCAGGAATGGCAGCAGGCAGGTGTGAGAGCATCTAGTGAGGCGAAGACTTTTGGAAGATGGCCTGGTGTCAAGAAGGGCAGCAAAGAAGCTCTCCAAAAAAAAACATCAGGGACAGATTGATCTTCTGCAGAAAGTATCGTGAATGGACTGCTGAGGACTGGGGCAAAGTCATATTCTCAGATGAAGCGCATCTGGAAAAATAAGGTGAGCGCTACCATCAGTCCTGTGTCATGCCAACGCATGAGACCATTCAATCCAAGGGAGTGGGCTCACTCTCAATCATGAATAAAGAATGGTACACCCTGCAGTTTGGTGAAGAACAATGCATTTTCCAGCACGATGGAGCACCGTGCCATTGATAACTAAGTTGTTGAAATCCAAAACTGATCTTAATCCCATTGAGAACCAATTGGTCTGACAAACTCCAAGAAGTGATTATATGTGTTGCTATTCAGGATTTGGCCCTTGAGAGCATGCCAGTCGAATTGCAGACTCAACACTGCAAATAACTCTTTGTATAAATGCCATGTAATTGTCGATAAAAGCCAACGTATGAAGTGCTTGTTTGTACATCACAGAACTGATATCAGGGCAAACTTGAAAAAAATAGTCAAGACGACTGTATATTGATGTTGCTTATGTAGTTATTACATAATGCACATTCTGATTTTTTATATTAGTAAATGTTTGCTACTACTAATAATAATTAATAAACTCTTTATTAAATATATTTTTTCATGTTGCACTTAACACATTTTATAAAAGCACTAGGCCCTTTAAGACCATGCATTAAAGTCATTTAACACCCGGACTCAACCTCCAGTGGGTTATTGCTTTAATAGTAGCATGTGAATTACTTTTTGTGAGTGACTATGTCCAAACAAATCTCCTCTATGTAACAGTGGGTGTGCTGTTAGTGCTTGGTCTCATAATTGTCACTTGCAGCTAGTGATCGACCGATATTGATTTTTTATAAACGATACCGATACCAATTATTTGTACGTTTATGTACCGATAACCGATATGCAGAACCGTTATTTATGTACTGTTATAAAGTAAATAAATAACTGAGTGAAGTCCATTCTTCACTTTGGTTTTTCCTCCTTTCAGTCATCTTAACAACAACAAAAACAGTTGAAAATTAACATTCTTTCATGTAAAATTCTATCTTCAAATTACAACAATAAAAACATTGTATTTATAAAAAGCATAATCAGCAACACTGATATTAACAATAAGCAAAAGAATGTCTAATGTTTTCAAATGGAGAAAATAAAGGACAGAAGTCATATTAACTTCTTTTTAAACTACAGTTTTAGTAGGATAATAAGCTGTTGAATAGGCTAAATTAGTGAAGAATAAATCAACGGGATAATGTTAATTCACTGAATAATATTCTCTGGAATATTGAAATAAGCTATAACAAACAAAACATTGTATTTTATTGCATTTCTTAACTGGCATGTTTTATCAGAATTATTAAAATGTTTTTTGTCATTCTAAATTATGAAAACTGCTGACAGCGCGGTTTATCTATGCATTTACACAGAACTATACTCAAACTGCGATTGCTTGCGGAGATAATAAATAATGAATTTTGATGTTTATTGGTGAAATAATGGTTCTATAGTAAATGTTAATATAATTTAGCGTGTTTCAAACAAGTGAATCTTGTTAAAAGTTACATGCGGTGGCCGTGCTGGAGCATTTCCTGGGCATCAACCACTGAGTGAACTTGGAGATCCAAGTGTGTGTGCACTTGGATGGGTCAAATGCAGAGAGCACATTTCACTGCTGGTTATACTATGTATAATTGTGAGACAAATAATAGTTATATTTTTTTTTAAACGATATCCGATTATGGTAAAATGCTTAAATATCTGGAAAAATATCGGTAAACCGATATATCGGTCGATCTCTACTTGCAGCTGTATGTCTCATTTTCATTCTGCCTGCTTATTCTCTGTCTGTGGTTTACCCTCAGAACCTGCGGGAGGCTCAGGTGTTCAGTCTAGTGGCGGAGCGCAGAAGGAAGTTCCAGGAGATCATAAACCGCAGTAACCAAGAGGCCAGTCAGGCGGTGCGGCCCAAGTCCTCATCCTCTCGCTGGCTGCCACCCGGCTCGCCTCCGCAGCTGGTGACTGAGATCCTGGAGATCCGTGAAAGCATGCTGTCTCTCCTGGTCAAACTGCACCAGAAACTGTCTGCCAAGCAGAACTCTCTGTCTCTGAGCTTCTTGGCTGAGGTGGATCCGGCTCATCATGCGCACGGAGACGGGTTAACAGCCATTGAAAGGATCCTGGCCAAAGCTTCTGCCCGTAGTCGGCACAGCAAGAGGTGCCTACAGGAAATCTGTGGGAAAGTGTGTCCACCTATACCGCCCAAGAAGAACAGTCCTGGAGATAAGAAGAGCATGGACAAGGAAGAGAGGTGTGTGTGTTTCCCGTTTCATTTCGGTTTTTTTTTTTTCACCCTTACTCGAAGCATTAGAATTAATTAAACATGCTGTTTATCCATCTGATTATGGGAAAGATGTTGCCTGCAACCCAAACCAACTATAGTATGCGCATTGTCTGGAGGTTACCATAGAGCAGTATTAGAGGACTTTGTTCATTTGTTTGTCCCTGACATTTTCAGCTGGAAACTCTTGAAGCGTGTCATTCCTGTCTGTATTAGTTTATGCCCCTCTATAAAGTGTTTGTTCCTCCCATCCAAATAACAAAGGAGGGAGATTGGCAGTGACACGATGCTCTCATCTAATCAAGGTTGCCAGGTATTTATAAGGCTTTGTTGTATGCTGTCAGTGGGCATAATTTGTCATTAAACGGATTATTAGGGATTCCAGATATTCACATACGTTAGAGTAATTTTTGAGGGACAAAAAGACAGACAAACAATATGAGCATTAATGCACATTTTCTGAGGTAAAGAATTATACAGACTAGGGGTCGACCGATATGTGTTTTTCAGGGCCGATACCGATTATTACAGATCAAGTAGACCGAGAACCGATATACGTGTCTGGTGTAAAAATGAAAATGAATGCCAAAATTAATAATAACAAGAGCTCTGACAAAAAACGTTCTTTAAATGCTTTTAAACATGTCTTTAATTCTGAAAACTGTTAATAACAACAACATTAAATAAACAGTAATATTAATAATAACATAAGTGCAGGGATCACCCAGAAGCATTCTGTAAACATTTTGTAAAACTTAAAGTAAGCAACAAATGAACAAATAATGGAAAATAAATGTAATAGCTCCCTGAAGTTTTATAAGCTAATAAAATGGGCAACAATTAGTAGTCCCAATCCAATCTTTTAATCAAATGAGAGTTAAACTTTATTTTTGGCAAACAAATGAGTTTACTATTAAAATTAAAACATGGAAGAAATAGCGCATTGTGTGATTATTCTCAACAAAAGTTGTAATAATTGTTGTAGTTGTATTACGTATATTCTACTGCACCACAGTAATATATTCGGCTAAACCGAACTTATATTTTGACAGGTTGCCATGAGGACCTTTTAAGTTTCTGTAGCCTATGTATATATGATATGACGATCGTTTTACTCAAATGAAACGGTCAAATGCTCATGAAGTGACTCTCCGAGCAGTTCTGGGGATGTTGTTCATGTATTTATGTCCTCATTTAGTGAGACGGCAGATGCTGAAAACACCGCGAGTCACACGCGCTTCAGTATGTATGTGTGCAGTAAATGAAACCGCACGTCTGTGTCATTCATTAACAGAGATGCAGAACATGCAGGATTCATATTTAAATAGTGTTTTTGCGGCTTAATATTTATAGATACTAGTCCATAGCGCGAGTCGATTTAAGTGTACTGACCTACTTTTGATTAATTCATCCAAACTTCGACAAATTCCATGACATTCCGCGTTATACGGTAAATTCCATTATATGACTGCATTCCGCGATTCCGCCCGCATTTTCTGCATCGCGGACATCATAGGTTATATTGAGGTGTTTTGCAACTTCAGTGTAGTGGATTGTGATTTATTGCAACTTCAGCAACGTCTGCTGCTGCCTTACCTTTGAGAGACAACTGATGCGTGATCACTGACGCAGCTCCAGTTAGCAAGTGCTTTCGGTGTGAGACTGCCTTCAGTTTTCCGCGTTGATTGGTCGGACTCGTGACTCCCTACATATCAGATGAGCGGTGGGCGGAGATTGCTCTAGGCCACAGAGTGTTGAGCTCAGACAGGCTGCATCGGAGCCAAATAGTGCATTTAAAAATTAAATAATTTCACTTGTATTATTTATTCACCAATAAATAATGTCACCTGTAAATAGTATGTTTGTTTGCATAATAAAAAAAAAAAAATTATCGGCAAATCTGTTTTGAAAATGGCCGATATCGATAATCGTAAAAATGCTTAATATCGGCGCCGATAATCGGTCGACCCCTAATACAGACTAGTGTTGTCAAAAGTACCGACCGCGATACCATTCTGTACTGAAATTTTAAGTGAAAGTGACGTGAAATACAGCCAAGTATGGTGACCCATACTCTGAACTCATGCTCTGCATTTACCCATCCAAGTGCACACACACAGCAGTGAACACACACACACTGTGAACACACACACGGAGCAGTGGACAGTCATTTATGCTGCAGCGCCTGGGGAGTAGTTGGGGGTTCGGTACCTTGCTCAAGGGCAGCTCGTCATGGTATTGAAGGTGGAGATAGCGCTGTACATTCACTCCCCCCACTGACAATCCCTGCCGGACTGAGACTCGAACTCGCAACCTTTCGATTATGAGTCCGACTCTCTACCATTAGGCCACGACTTCCCCAAAACGTTAAAAACGTCCATTCCCCGCTAAGATTTGAGCACTGTTGAGCAGATTCTTAAACAGTGCTGTTTCGACATAGTGTTCATAGGGATGCAACGATTATAGATTTTGTTGGTATGATTATAGTCTGAGGAATAATCACGGTTTCACGATTATTATGCATTTATTCATTTCACAACATTACATAAACAATCTTTAGATATTAAAGTGTTATTTGTTGCTGCCTTTTGAAACAGAAATAACACAGTAACCAATAATACAGCACAAAATAATAATACTAAAGAAAAAAAGTCCATCTCTCCTATTGGAATTAAAAAAGGTGACCTCTGCTCTGTAAACATCCATGTCAGTATTTATCTTTTGAAAATAAAAATGGAAAGAGATCACAAAAGTATTTGGTGTTTTCATTTTGTATATTCTTTCTACATTTCTTTTGGACCTGAGTTACAGAACTAGGAAAGATGGTGAAAAAAGGCTTATAACAATTAACATTGTGATTTATCATCCCTGTTATAGTAAGTATTATTAAATGTTAATAATTATTATTAATATTACAAATATTAACTATTTATCCCACAGAGTACACTTACTAATGAGGGGAATAAACTGAACTATTATTGTAATCAACTGTCATCCATACTTATTCATTTTAATAATCTTTATTCATCTGATTTTATATATGACCTGAGAAAATCATGTCTATTATTTTGGTTTGTGAGATCGAGATCTGCCCACACAAACATTTAGGAGGACAGAAACTTGTTGCCAACGCCCAGCGACTTTCATTAATAAAATAGCTTAGATACTAGATCGCTACATTATATTAATCAGCAAAGAGGGGGTCTCTCTCTCTCTCTCTCTCTCTCTCTCTCTCTCTCTCTCTCTCTCTCTCTGCACTATGTCATCTCTGTCTGAAGCGGACAGAATGCTAGAGCTAACGAACTTCGCGTCAGGTGATCCTTGCCTTCACGTCATGCATTTCACAACGAGAACAGGTTAGCTAGCCGTGCATTATCCCTTATGTATACTTTTTTACGGCAATATTTAAATGACGATCTGGACATTCTTGGCGCACCCAAAATGGTCCCATTCTATCGACTTTAGACATTCTCTGGTGGAAATAAAGGATCACTGTTTGGATCCTCTGTCACAGTTAATCTAGTGTGTGTAGTATCCTCCGTGTCTCTGATAAGCGTGACATTTTAAGCTGGTGCATAGCTAGTGTAACTTTGTTTTCGTTTTACACAAGCTGCAACAGTTCCGTTCCGTGCAACAGAAACACTCGGTTTAGCGGAACCTTTACGATTAATTAACAGTGACGTTTTAAAGCGCTGTTAATAGTAAAACCGGTTAATCGCTGCATCCCTAAGTGTTCACACACTCAACAGATACGTCTGTGATTGAGAGTGAAGTGATGATCATTGTAGCCAATCACAGACGTATATGTTGAACACAATGACCAATCAGAGCTTTTTAAGAATACCAATACAGGCTTTTCTTCACTGAACAAATGGTTTCTTTAAGGGTGAACATTTTATTTAATCTGATTGTCCAGGACTGGAGTCATCAAACACAGCATCTGAATCTTCATCTGACTTTTTTCATTATCTCCAGTTTGTGTATATTGTCAAAAAAGTCCTAATCCTTTGTGCCACAAACTATATATATATATATATATAAGAATATGCGAGGCTAGAAGAAAAACACTGAAAATGCAAACAGTTTAGCAGCTTTCTGCCAAAATGCAGATTTGTGACGGTACAAATTGTTATGCAAACGAGAAGACATTGTCTGATTTTATTCAATTTACTTACTGTAACAATTCATATATATATATTTATATGTATTTAAATGTATTATTAATTAGTTTATATTAGGGCTGGGCGGTATATCGAGTTTGTAAGATATATCTATAAAATCTGCTGACGGACACTGCTGCGTTGTCACGGGATCATGCCAGCTGATGATAATGAGGAAATTACATCGCTCTCTTCGTGATGACATACCCCACCTTTAATATTCTTTATAAAAAGACCATGCCCCCCTCAAGCTACGCCCATGCTAGGAATATATAACTGTCGGATTGGGACTCGGAATCTGAAGATACTCAATATTCAATGATTTGGATCGGATAGGGGGCACAAAAAAAACTAATTTACTAAAAAACAATTTTTTTTTTTTATATATATATAATTAAACCGCTTATGGAAGTATGCTTTTGCCCACAAGCTTTATAATATGTATTTTTTTTATAAGGGCTGTCAGATTACTACAGTTTTCAATCTAATTAATTACAGATACGTGCTGACCTTAATCCAATTAATTGATGATTAATCACACATCAATTTGGGCTGAAAACCCCCAAAAAGTCATGTGCTAAATAAGTTTTAATTAGCCATAACAAAAAGTAGCTTTAGAAAGAAATGTTTTGATTCAACATAGAATTTTTAAGGCCATAATATGGCCATAACATTGTACCTAAATGCAACTTCAGATACAGCTTCTGAAAACATTTACAAAGACTGTTCAGAGGTGGCACATATGCATTTACACAGCAAGTTAAAATTGCCTTAATAATGATATGAGATTAATAGATTGGGTTTATGAACTCTTTTTATAAAATCAGTATCACATTTGAAATAGTGAAATAACAAGAAATGGAAATTACTATGTACCAGCCAGAATTTCAATTAGTCCATCCCTAACTAATGAGCATTACCATTAAAATGCTTAATGATTGACTGAGAGCGAATATATATATATATTTCATTTTCATAATCTATCAAAATCAAATGCATCCTTCGAATGTAGTCAGGTTATTATAACATATCAACATTTCAAGACCCATTTGATTCTAACCCATCATTCATAGACTTTGAAAATGGACATTTCATAATTCAGTTAATAATGATGCAAATAATTTCTGTTTTGGCATCTGCAGGCGTCAAAGGGCCAGAGAGAGACAGCAGAAGCTGCTGGCGGAGTTTGCCTCCAGGCAGAAGAGCTTCATGGAGACTGCCATGGATGTTGGTGAGCGTGAACATGAGCTGAAGTTGTTTGCTGACTTTTATTAAACACGTCTGATGAGTCTCTCCAGCGGTTAATTAGCAGATGATCAGTTTCATGTTTATTTAGATTTTCATCCTAACGTATGTCTGAACTGAAGACACCATATACATTTTTAATCAGTGTGTGTTTTAACTCTGTTTCCACCTTATCTTTGAGTCTGTCTGTGGCCATTGTTCTGTATGTATCTGGGATGTGCAAAACCCGACTCATACGTGGGGGGCATTTAAATGAGATTTGTTCTTGCGTTGAAAAATAGCCAAGAGATATAATTGACTGTAGAAATCATGAGAAAAATTTTTAATATGTGGAATTTAGAATTTCAGATAAGGTTAAGTCTGTTTAAATATATAAAAATTGTAAAACCTTTGGTGGTTTTAAATTTTGTGTTTTTAGGTTAATTAAATGTTGTTGTATAGTCATTTTATTTAATTTCTCAATTTTCTTAAATTGTGTGTATATATAGTATTTATAGACTACTTATAGTTTTAGAAAGTCGCTTTGGAGCTGCTAAAAAGTAAATATGAATGTTTAAATATATATTATGGTTTTGGTCTAATATTTCAAGAACATTAAGGAAAATTATTGTAGCTTAATGTATGGGTAGCAAGTGAAAACAAATCTCTATTTAGACGAATTTGTGTAAAATTCTGTTTTTAATTATATGCTCTTTAATGTAGTATTCTTCGGTCAATTGCATTTTATAGTCCATTACTACACTGTTTTGCACATAATTTAGAGGACGTGGTAAACTTGCAGAAGTCCTTGAATGCTGTGGGCTGTAATCATACTCTCTGAAGGAAGGTGACTCAAATTGCCTCCGTTCTGTCCTTCACACTCCCTCAGGCCTTTTTAGCACAGCCTTGTGTGTGTGATTATCAGGGGCCATACTGTTGTGCTTCAGGGCAGTTCTGCTGTGTGATGGTCCCCGAGATCAAAAGAGAATGCAGTGACACTGTGTTTAAGACGTGAGTGATGAAGGTTTATTATAAGACTTTCTATAATATCTCGGTATAGTCACATCACATCCTACACATGTACTGTATATGGGATGATTTACAAGAATCTCTTTCTAGATTGTAGCTACTAGCGTTATTTGAAATTTGCAGAACTTTAGTACCGATAGTAATATATTAAACAAATGTATCAGTAGTACTACCTACTAGGGTTGTGACGGTGAGGAAATTTTCCCACCGGTTTCCCAAAGTTTACATGGGTATACAAAACTGAAAATAAGTAAACACTGAGGAACCAAATAAATAAGAAAAATAGAAAGTTTATTAGCAAAACGAATATGAAAGCTTGGAGGCACGGCATGCACCTTGATGTCAAATGAAATAAATAAATGACACAAAGTTTAAATAAAGTAAAATTCAGCGCAAACGGTGGAGCCAATTAAATAAACAAATCAAAATTATTTTTTTAGTTTTTTTAAATACAAAATCTCCTTAGATCATGGATGGGCAACTTTGATAGTGACGAGGGCCAGCATTTTTTCTCCTTTATATCCAGGGGCCAGATTACTAATCCACGTTCACACACCTTTTCCGTTTTATTGAAGGAAATTAAAGTATAATTAATGTCATTTGTTTTTCAATATTTTATTAACCATAAAACTTGTGCAGTTGTGCTAAATTCAGAAGGGAAACTTTGTTGTCAGTTGACAGCAATATTTCCCCAACAAGCCAATGTAAACATCTCAGATCTCAATTACATTGTCTGTAAATTTGCAACAAACAAATGTATATAATTCGTATTTTGTATTAGTGGCCTACAGAACATTATCAAAACAACAAGACAGTTAAAATGGGCTAGTAAAAAAAAAAAATGTAAGATGTTTAAGGACCTTTTTAAGACCTGTACTTCACATTTCATCCTTTAACCTGTTAGCCAGCACTCCCCATTTTGGGTCTAACTGTTGAAAAAAACATATCTAAATTAAAATTATAACAGTTGCTGACTTCAGTGTGCTACACACACAATTTTGGTGTCTTTGCAAAGAAGACCCTTTGGGCTTTACTATTGATAATGCTCATAAAGATAAAAAGTTAGAGACTGAAGTGCCTTGAAAAAGTGTACCACACTGAATAAAAAATTTATTAATTGTATTTCATATAAAAATACATGGAATAAGTCCTGGAGCAATCCAGAAAATTAATGGGTTGAATGTGTCATGAGTTTATATTTCAAATCGGAAGAAGATTCCATGTAAAATGAGATTCTCCTGAGACTATATATAGCCCCCCACGTTTGAGGAAAAATATTTATTTACCAAATGTATTGAGTTCTACAAACTATTAAACTATTTTAGTCATTATACATACCATTGTATGTTTTTCAATTATAAAATTATTATAGACAGAATCTAAGACATCATATTAGGGATTTATTTAACCACTAAAAAATGCAATAAGATTAATTTGAGTAATAAAAAGAAAGAAATAAAAACAATTGCTTTGTATGTAGTACATACTTGCGTACATACTCTGATTGCCAGACATACACTGATATGGCCAGACATTCACACTGATTGCTGTTAATATGTCAGTAATCACACTGATGTGCGGGGTAATACAGATGATAATCATACAGATATGGGCCATATAGTCATTCATAGGCATTCATAGCCCTCATTCAGTCAGAGTAATCACAGATGCTAATCATACAGATACAGCCACATTCCCCACAAAACACACATACACATATATAAAAAATGTATCGTCCAAAAAGCAGATCGCTAAGTTCCGCCCCCATCAGATGACAGGTACGTCACAGCGTGCGTCACTCACAGCCCTCGCGAGAGCGCGCCAGATTCAAATAAACAATTTTCCATCGAAAAACAGTGATCTATCGTCGATGCTTGAGGCTTAGACCTTCAGAATGATATATAGTTTACCAAGATTAATTTTGTCCCATTTCATTTAATGAATGAATGAATGATGCATTTATATAGCGCTTTTTGTGTATTGTTGTACACCCAAAGCGCTTTACAATCATGTGGGGGGTTCTCTCCTCAACCACCACCAGTGTGCAGCATCCACTTGGATGATGCGACGGCTGCCACAGGACAACGGCGCCAGTGCGCTCACCACACACCAGCTACAGGTGGAGAGGAGAGAGAGAGATAGAGCCAATCAAGTGGATGGGGATTATTAGGAGGCCATGATTGACAAGGGCCAGTGGTGGGAATTTGTCCTGCCAGGACACCGGGGTTACACCCTACTCTTTACGAGAAGTGCCATGGGATTTACATTAATGACCACAGAGAGTCAGGACCTCGGTTTAACGTCTCATCCGAAAGACGTGCTTTGTTCATATTTTACAGTATAGTGTCCCGTCACATAAATTATACTGGGGCGTTAGGACCCACAGGGTGAGCACCCCCTGCTGTTCTCACTAACACCTCTTCCAGCAGCAACCTAGTTTTCTCAGGAGGTCTCCCATCCAGGTACTGACCAGGCTCAACCCTGCTTAGCTTCAGTGGTTTGGGATTATTAATTAATTAGTTTACTGACTTGAGAATCTTAAAATCCTTACATTTACAGATCCTTACATAAGTAATTAAATACTTTTAAAAGAATTAAAAATTAAAATAATAATTAAAACAGTTAAGAATTAATCTATTTGTAAACAATGACATGTGCAAACAAAGAGCGTTCAGAGCGCCTAAACATTTTTTAAGAAAAGGTATGAGTCAAAAGTATTAATTATATTAATTTAAACAATTATCAATCAATTATTATATTGTATAACAAATATATCTTAGTGTCTTAATTTTGTAGATTTTAAAGAGGAAGACACAATCAGTTCTTATGTGCTTGTGCATTAGCTTGTCAATACATCGGTTCATTGCATTTGGCAGGAGCATTACAAATATGTTTACACATCTACTGCAAAAAATAGCAGACGTGGGCTTATTGAAAAATCCAATTTTATTCTCAAATGTGCCAGCATTTAGGTTTAACTTTCGGATTGCACTGCAGACACAAATTAAACGTAGCGTCAATGATTTTTCCCTGGTAACCATTATTTCACAAATTTTCGGTTGCAGCATTTCTGTGCGCCTATGACTTTCGAATAAGGATGATAAACGTTTCAGAAACGGTCATATTTTTTCACCAGAAGTCAACAGCAAATGCTAAGGTGACGTAGAGATTTGGCTGAAATATTAGCCTCAGACGCCCATGGCTGATGTCCTCGCTGACATTGAGCGGCGTCTGTATTATAGATGTGTGCGTGCCTGCGATTGTCAGAATAAGACATTCTCTTGAGCTCTGATGTACAGGCTCCATTTGTTTTCCAGATTTGAATCAAAGGTCACTTTGGACATGAATATATGCACTGGAATTCTAATGAGATAAATTGGGCCAGTATTTTGAGCATCTGTGCATATGGAAATGAATCTCGGGGCAGTACTGGATGCCTTCACTTAACAGTGAAAGGACATTGAACACTGAAAACCGCAAAAGTTGCTTACTGAGGGGTATGAGGTTCAGTCTTCCTGATTAAAAATCAAATAATCTCAATACAGTTCTAATTAAAGAACGTAAGAGCCAAAATACAGTCTCGCATAGCCACTACCTTTGACTACATGAAGCTTGAGTTAGTCGACTTTGAAGCTTAATTCAAACAAGAACCGCAAAATGTCTGGGGAGACACAATTTTGCATTCGCTCACAAAACTGTTGCATTCCCCCAGAAACTTTAATTTGCTTGCTTTTCATTGCTTTTGTTTTGGGACGTAATATTAGGTGACAGGAAAAATTATATTTCAGTGTTTTTACGAGTGAACCTACTTTCTCAGGGGGGAACATAAAAGTATTCAAATATATAATTTTCTATGTATTGTTTGTTGCTGAAAATAACAATTGCCCATTAACAATTTGACATTTATTATAGGATTCTGCTGTCCTTTTGCTACCCCCAGGAACAGGATTTTTCAGGATTGAAATTAATCTCTTTTTATAATTTTGGGTTTGTTTAATAATGTGCAGGATAATAATTCAATGTCCTAAAATCTCTGAGTTCACACATTGCTTTTTATTGCTATGAAAACGTCTCCTGTGTTAATTAAGCTGTATTTGCTTCTTAATTGCTTTGTCTTAATTACTTTATTTGTTGGTAATCTAGTGGTCTGCTTCATTAAGCTTTTTCACTATAAAATAAGAGCTTGACTGCTGTGTTGACTTGCAGACCTCTGTAATAACGCTTGAGTTTGAACCTGGTGTATTCTTTGTGTTTTTGATGAATAAGTACTTCTGGATAAAAACAGGTAGATGGATTTGAATGAAATTATGATTGAAATCAACAAAAACTAGTTTCACCATCATGATATTTGAGATTTTGACCTGTTTTATGGTGTATACATGTCATGAATTGTCTGCACATGAGGACTAGTTGTCACAGTGTTTCGTATTTTAGTATTCGAGTTGGGACAGGTGTGTTAGAGGGCAGCAGTTTCAGGCAAACACAGTCGCATTAACTCTCCAACACAAACATTTAATTTCCCCATACACTTCTCTGTCTCTGTCTGAGCACCTAAAGCTATAAATCAATCAAAACACATGGTGACATTACAAAGCCTCTATTTGCTCTGAAATTGAACATGTTCTTGAACATTTAGGAGTGATTTAGAAAAGGTAATTAATCCCCATGAATGTCAGTCGGGAATAGCGCATATCAGCAGTGTTTTTGACTGGGAATGCTACTTTTAAAGAGATGGAAATTATTACATTGCTCATTATAATGAGTAACTATATGCGATGCGTCCCTATTTTTTCAGTAGTGTAATGTAACAAAGTAATAATACTTTGTTACAGTACTTAAGTATTTTTTGGGAGCATCGGTTCTTCACTTGAGTTTTTATATTTCTGTCATTACTTTTATATAAATACAGCAGATGTTGTATAGCCATATTATGATATAATCACAAAGTTTTAGGTGCATTAACAGTTTTAGGATACTATGACCTTCACAAATAGCAGAATATTCTGCTCATTTCGCACATGGTTCACTCTACATTAGCTCAGTTGTTACTTCTTTTAATGCATGACCGCCTGAACCTCCATTAACTGTTTGTTAATTTAACCAGGAGAGGGCAAAAAAGTAATTCAGATCCAAATTATAGAACTAATTAATTTTTCTAATATACTGCGCTCATAATTCATGTTCATGTATTGGATTTTTTTACACCCGTCTTCTCATACTCTCATGCTTAGTACTCTCTGTGTTTTAGTTTTGTGTAAAACACCAAACCCTTACAAAAAGTACTGTGATGGGACCATGTTGCAGTGGGATGGCACGGTAATGAATGATAGCCATATTCATGTACAAAAGGTACTCTATCTATAGAATGCCATGTTGCTTTTTATTTTATTTATTTTGTATTAAATTTTTTTTGCTTTAGAGTTTCAAACGGTGTTGGACTCTCTAAAGATCTGGGCACGTATTTATCAAGCTTCTCGAAGTGCCATTTTATTCTTAAGTGCTGAGAATTCATGAAATTTACTCCTACTTTCAAACTTAAGTATAAAAGCAATCAAATTGATTAAAGTTAAGAATCGCTCTTACTCTCCCAGTAATTTAAAACAGCTCGAGAAGTCTCAAGTGGTTAGGAGTTGCCAGCAGGGTCTTGTGATGGTGCTAAAGAGACGTGCAAGAGGAGGAAGAATCTTCTTGAAATGTTTCACGGAAGAGAGAGGCAGGTGGAAACGAGCGCAGTTTAATCTTTGGAGAAAACGGTTGCATTCACTCTGTAATTAAAAACGAGCAAAGAACTTTTCATTACCAAAGAACATCATAACTGACTTCAATCTAGCTTGAAACTTTGTTTGAGTAAATACTTTTATTATGTGTTCTATACGAAATAATTGTTTTGTATGATGAATAAATCATGATGAATTAGATTTTGGAGAGTCTTTATTTTGGTTATCCCTTATTTACACTGGCGCCGAACGAACACTTTAAATGCGTCTGCGGTGCATTACAGCTCCACGGCTACCGGAGCTGATCCGCCGCGCTGTGGCAAGTTTCTGAAGTGGCTGTCTGCACTGCATCACTAAAGATAGGCACCTAGTCTATTTTTGATGGATAATAATAATAATCATCTCGCTGTCGTCAAAGACATCAGCAACAGGCGTTGTCTTTGACTATCGTCGTTACACTATATTATCGTCTATTGGCACCCTAAATTGAGTTGTGATGACGCTTCGTTTCATTACCATAATGTATTATCTTGAAAAAAACGTTATTGTCAAATATGTTGAATGTAGACTCCTATTAGGAATTTAAGCATTCAATGTGAATTTATCGGAGAATATTCTTATGGAAATCTATTCAGTGATTGGTCCATGCGTATGTCGTCACCCAAAACCCTGTTTGTGGCACAGCAGTGTCGTGAATCATCTCTAAGGCTGACGCTTAAGATTTAGTCCAGGGGTGTCAAACTCAGTTCCTGGAGGGTCAGAGCCCTGCAGAGTTTAGATGCAACCTTAATTAAACACACCTGATCCAACTAATTAAGTCCTTCAGGATTAATTGAAACCTACATAGTAGAGATGCACCGATTGCCATTTTCTTGTCCGATTTCCGTATTTTTTTTTTTTTTATTTATTAATTCATTAAACCGATTCATTCAAACGGCTGATTCATTCAGAAACGAGTCAATTGGCTGTCCTTATGAATGGGCCACTGAATCAATTGACTCACTCGATTCATTCAAAAACGTGGATTTGTTCAGTAACCAAACAACGCTGTATGTTGTTCGGAGACACACAACAGTTCTGCTGTGGCTTTGATCGTAACTATTTTCGGATGCGAATTTGAGCAAAAACAGTCAGTATTTTGCCTAAAATCTAAGTCACTTTATTTTAACTTGTTTATTGAAATACTACGGTTTAAAATCAGTGTCACATTGCAATCATGCTGATATTGTTATTTGGGGAAACATCATGGCCGTCTAATGTTGCTTACCTAAATCATATTTTCTAAATCTCTTTTATTTATTTTTCTACCGCAGTATGCATCTATAAAATTCTGAGAGTTACTTTGTGTGTGCTGTCTCTCTCACACGCTCACTCAGGTTGTTCAAGCCTCATCTGGCACGACATAAATACATTATCAGTTGCCGTTTATACTGAATGCCATTAAAATTAGAATTATTCTCACACGAAACAACATGTTTACATGCGACTGTGATATCTACTGTGAGTGTGCGCGTGTCTGTGACGTCTCTGCCTGTGCCGCTGGCAATAAAAGAATCGGCAAGAAGTGAGACTGACTGGCCGGTCACCGATCTTGGCCGGTCATGCGAAAAATCGGCCGATTCCGATCACTGGCCGGGCAATCGGTGCATCTCTACTACAATAGTATGTGTGTTGGAGTAGGGTTGGAATAAAACTCTCCTGGCCCTCCAGGAACGGAGTTTGACACCCCTGATTTAGGGTGAATCCCATTTCTCTGTCTTACCCCTTCCCCTTCGTCTTACCCCTAGCCCTTGTTCCTCGAAACCGAGCGGTAAGCGCTAGGGGTGAAAACATACCCCTATGAAATGAGACGCCACTTGGTTACTGTTACGTCATCATACATCGTCGCTAGCTGGCTGCTACGTCACCAGAGGCGACAAGTATTTATCACAAACTTGCCATCTGCAAGCATGTGTATGTCGATTGCGTGGGTTTTAGTGATGTTTTCTCTAGTCAGTGAAATGCGGGACTGTTGTGCAAATCAGCAATGTAACGTTTGCGTGGAAAAATAGCTTTTTTTTTTTTACTTTTCAATTAAGAACATGGTTGCAAATATATATGTAAGTTACAGGAATGTGTAGAGCACAAAACAAGACTGTCGTAATTTTAAATAAATTATTTAAGATGAAAATACTCTCTGGATGATCTGGCCGCAGTGTGTTCTGGGTACCCCTTGGTTTCAAGTAAGCTCACAAAAATTCTTGGTTTTAAGGGGTATCTACCCCTTCTCCTTAGCCCTACCCCTCGATCAAAACGAGAATTGGGACAGCCCTTACTCTCACGTGAAAGCGCAAAACTAAGGGGAAGGGGTAAGACAGAGAATTGGGATTCACCCGTAGTCCTACACTTCGCTTAAATTACGACTGAGATGATTGATAACTGACTTTTAAGCGCAGCTTTGAGCCAATAGTTTTTTTTTTCACTTAAGTCAATTCTTATCAGTGTTCTTGAGAGTAATTCTTAGAGGCTTGATAAATACGGGCCCGGATGAACATTCAATCTACACAACTTAAACTGAATGTGATTGATCACCTAGGGAAAGTATCCCTGATGGTCGATCCAAATTGATCTTAATTTTTGCTTTAAAATCTAGTGAGCTGTCTTGATGTCTGCTGATTTGTTTTCAATGCATTCATTATCGAATGAGAAAAGAATATAATTATTTGTAATCAACATTTTGCTCAACTCAATCTGTCAGGTGTTTTTTTTTTTTTTTTGCTAGAACTTTTTGCAGTGCATTTTGCGATTGCCACCTGAGTGAGGGATGCACAGAATTTGCTCAAAATAAAGTCTCGAAAGGCAGCATAATTTTGTTGCCTATTTTTTGGAACAGCCTTCAGACTTTTGGTGCCTTAATAATGTAGAGTATTTGTGGGCAGCTCTGTAGTTGCACTTTTATTTGAAGGGGAATCTTGTGATCTACCGGTCTCAGATGTGCTCTATATACAGTAATTATTTTTGTTTGTTATCTGACTGTTGTTTTGTTTGATTTTGTGTTTAATAGAGTCACCTGAAACAGATGCAGTGATGGACATGGGCTCAGCAGAACCTCTAGACTCAGAAGTTGTGTATGACTGTGTAATCTGTGGTCAGAGCGGCCCATCTACTGAAGACAGACCCACAGGACTGGTGGTATTGCTGCAGGCTTCATCAGGTATCACGCACCTTTTATTATTAACAATGCATCTGTGTCTATTTCAGCAGTGGTTAATATTAGTGTCTTTTAGGGTCTTGATTCAGACTGTCAGCCCAAATCCGATTTTTGTGCAAATCCGATTGAAATCCGATCGTATTTAAATAGTCTGAACTAGGCATGGGCCGGTATGAGATTCTCACGGTATGATAACCTTAGACAAAAATATCACGGTATTGCCATTACCGGTCTAAAATATGTTATTTTTTAAATGTCTGGGTGGAAAACAACAACTTTTTCCCCCTCTGAACACAATATATAATTTGTTTTTTAGAAACATATAGAACATTTTGGAACAGTAAACATGTCAAGCTAAATAATTAAAATACATAATTTAATTATTATTCATTAAATGAAGTGCAATCACTTAAGTGAGCCTAAATCTGCAGCTCAACAATAATCAGAAAATAAATTATTTTCTGTACAAATTAAAAATAAAATCCTTATAAAAATGCAGTCACTTAAAGTGAGCCTAAAACTGCAGCTCAATAATCAATTTCTGTAAAAATAATCATTATTAAAAATAATTTAAAAAGCAGTCATTAAACCTGAAGCTCAACAAGTTTTTTTGAGACATGCTCACTTTCTACACATTCATCTTTCAGTCCAAGTTATGATCCACAAATGTTCTTTCAACTTTCCCAGATTAAGTTTGGAGCAGTGAGGTACGAGGATGTGTGCACATAGTCAAGTCAAGTCACCTTTATTTATATAGCGCTTTTAACAATACAAATTGTGTCAAAGCAACTGCACAATATAAAAATAGTGTATCACTAATGTAAAATGACAAGATTAAACTTAACATTTTTCAGTTAAAGGCATTTCATTATTGAATTCAGTGATGTCATCGTCCAGCTCAGTTCAGATTAAATAGTATCTGTGCAATCAAGTCGGTGATATCGCTGGAAATGATGTGTCCCCAACTAAGCAAGCCAGAGGCGACAACGGCAAGGAACCAAAACTCCATCGGTGACAGAATGGAGAAAAAAACCTTGGGAGAAACCAGGCTCAGTCCCCCCGACTGTTCCCCTCCGGCCAGACGAACCAGTAGTTTGTTCCAACTGCAGCAATGTCAGATTGTAAGGGTTCCACTGGTTCCAGTGGTCTTTTCCCGATGACTGTCTAGGTGACGAGCTCCTCACTGGGGATCTATCTCTGGGACTCATCTAGGTGTCCTGGTCTCCGCTGATGTTCAGAGCTGTAGAGGTTGTCTCTAGGTGCTGATCCATCATCTGATCTGGATACGGACTGGATCAGGTGACTGCAGTGATCATCTGGGCTGGATAAGGACCAGATCGGGTGGCTACGGTGTCCTCGGAATAAGAAAGAAAAAGACTAATATTAGCGTAGATCTCAATCTTCTTATGGTGTAACAAGTACATTGTGTTTTATGGGAAGTGTTCCTAGTTCCGGTTGACCTAATTAATGCAGCCTAACAATCCTTTAACGGATTTGAATATTAGAAGCATATTAGTGTGTTAAGTGTATGCCAGGTTAAAGAGATGGGTCTTTAATCTAGATTTAAACTGACAGAGTGTGACTGCCTCCCGAACAGTGTTAGGTAGATTGTTCCAGAGTTTGGGCGCTAAATAGAAAAAGGATCTGCCGCCGGCAGTTGATTTTGATATTTTCCTTGGTATTATCAAATGGCCAGAGTTTTGAGATCGTAGCGGACGTGGAGGACTATAATGCGATAAGAGCTCGCTCAAGTACTGAGGAGCTAAGCCATTCAGGGCTTTATAAGTAATTAACAAGATTTTAAAATCTATTCGATGTTTAATAGGGAGCCAGTGCAGTGTTGACAGAACCGGGCTAATGTGGTCATACTTCCTGGTTCTAGTAAGAACTCTAGCTACTGAATTTTGGACCATCTGTAGTTTGTTTATTAAGCATGCAGAACAACCACCTAATAAAGCATTACAATAATCTAACCTTGAGGTCATAAACATATTAATTAACATTTCTGCATTTGACATTGAGAGCATAGGTCTCAGTTTAGATATATTTTTAAGATGAAAAAATTCAGTTTTACAAATGCTAGAAATGTGGCTGTCAAAGGAGAGATTTCTATCAAATAGCACACCTAGGTTCCTGACTGATGATGAAGAATCGAGAGAGCAGCCATCAAGTGTTAGACGGGGTTCTAGGTTATTACTTTTGTGGTTTTTAGGTCCGATAATTAACACCTCTGTTTTTTCAGAAATTAGTAGCAAGAAATTATTCGTCATCAGTTTTTTATATCAACTATGCATTCCAGAAGTTTCTCAATTTGGTGTGTTTCACCGGGCCGTGAAGAAATATAGAGCGGAGTATCATCAGCATAACAGTGAAAGCTAACCCCATGGTTCCTGATGATATTCCCCTAGGGTAATATGTAAAGCATGAAAAGTAACGGCCCTAGTACTGAGCCTTGAGGTACTCCATACGGCACTTGTGATTGATATGATACCTCTTCATTCACTGCTACGAATAGATGGTGGTCAGATAAGTATGCTTGTAAGATAAGTATGAACCATGCTAATGCACTTCCACTAATGCCAACAAAGTTTTCAAGTCTATTCAAAAGAATTTTGTGATCGATAGTGTCGAACACAGCGCTAAGATCCAGGAGCACTAATAGAGAGATACAACCACGATCAGATGATAAGAACTGGTCATTTGTCACTCTAATGAGAGCAGTCTCAGCACTATGAGATGGTCTAAATCCTGACTGGAATCCTCACAGATATCATTTTTTATCTAAGAAGGAATATAATTGTGAGGATGCTACCTTTTCTAGTATGTTTGACAGAAAAGGGAAGATTCGAGATCGGTCTGTAATTAACTAGATCTTTGGGGTCAAGTTATGTTTTTTTAATGAGGCTTAATAACAGCCAATTTAAAGGTTTTGGGGGGACACCCTAATGTCAATGACAATTTAATAATCGCCAAAAGTGGATCTATGACTTCAGGAAGCACCTCTTTTAGTAGTTTAGATGGAATAGGGTCTAACATACATGTTGGTTTAGCTGATTTAACAAGTTTATACAATTCTTCCTCTCCTATAGTAGAGAATGAGTGGAATTGTTCCTCAGGGGATCTATAGTGCACAATTTGATGTGATACTGCAGCTGACGGGTGCATGGTTACAGTTTGATCTCTAAATAGTATTGCTTTTGGAAGTAAAATAGTTAATAAAGTCATTACTGCTTTGCTGTTGGGAAATGTCAACACCAGTTGATGTTTTATTTTTTGTTAATTTTGCCACTGTATTGAATAAATACCTGGGGTTATGTTTGTTTTCTTCTAAAAAAGATGAAAATAATCTGATCTAGCCGTTTTGAATGCCTTTCTGTAGGATAGGGTACTTTCCCGCGAAGCAATACGAAATACCTCTAGTTTTGTTTTCCTCCAGCTGTGCTCCGTTTTCCGGGTTTTTGCTCTCTTTAGGGCGCGAGTGTGCTGATTATACCACAGTGTTTGACTCTTTTCCTTAATCTTCCTTAAGCGTAATGGAGCAACCGTATCTAAAGTGCTAGAAAAGAGAAAATCCATAGTTTTTGATCTAGTTTATTATCACATCTAGTTTATGATCAGTGATCATATCATTTACAAAAAGCGTTTTCGTAGAAAGGGACCTGATATTCAATAAGCCAAACTTTATCATTTGTTTCTGTGTTATATACATTTTTTTTCATTTGTTGAACATCAATTAAGTTGTTACTCACAACTTAATTTTTTGTATTTTCTAGTTCGGGAAACAGACACAGTCTCTATAGTGGGGATATCTAGGTGAAAGGGTCTCTATGTGCTGAGAATTAACTGACTTCTGTGACGTGAGGCGGTTAGCAGACGGACAGTTTAGCCAGTCTGTCTGCTTCCTGACCAGGGCCCCATTTAGTCAAGTACGAACTCTAAGAACTCTAACTCTAATAATGTGCCATATTTCTAGAGAGAAGAGCGTAGAGAGAAGAGCGGCACCACCCCAGGAGGGATGAAGACCATCTCTTTTCAACAGGTCAGGTCTGCCCCAAAAACTAGTCCAGTTGTCTATAAAATCTATGTTATTCTGCGGGCACCACTTAGACATCCAGCCAATGAGTGACAACAGTCTGCTATGAATTTCATTGCCCTGGTAAGCAGGGAGCGGGCCAGAGCATATTAGTGTCTGACATCGTATTTGCAAGTTCACACACCTCTTTAACATTATTTTCAGTCATCTCCGACTGGCGAAGTCGAACATCATTAGCGCCGACGTGGATAACAATCTTACTGAATTTACATTTAGCATTAGC
Source organism: Ptychobarbus kaznakovi (assembly GCA_027422405.1). Taxonomy (NCBI): domain Eukaryota; kingdom Metazoa; phylum Chordata; class Actinopteri; order Cypriniformes; family Cyprinidae; genus Ptychobarbus; species Ptychobarbus kaznakovi. The sequence goes on from CM049804.1 coordinate 2,434,045, forward strand.
CAGCACTTTTAAATTTGCCAAGATGTCAGGCGCTCTGGCTCCCGGTAAACAATGGACTATGGTGGCTGGTGTCTCTATTTTCACGTTCCGTACAATAGAATCGCCAATAACTAGAGCAACTTTCATCAGGTTTCTCAGTGGGTGCGTCACTGAGTGGGGAGAACCTGTTTAATGTTTTAATCGGAACGGAAGAGCAGTGTTTTGACCCACGACTTGGCCGCCTCACAGTCACCCAATTGCCCTGCTGCATGGGCTCATCCGGAACCAAACAATGTACAGGACTCCCTGAGCTAGTTGCATCCAAAGCCGTATCTACAGCCCTCACATTCTTACTGTCCTCAACTAAAGTTTGGATGCGTGTTTCTGGTTCTAAAATCTTCTCTGTCAGCCTAACTATTTCCCTGTATTTAGCACATGTGAATCTCTCATCGTCGACAGAGAGAGATAAACTGTACATACACATAAGGAGAGAGAGAGCGCGTGTGTTATACACACACACACACATATATATATATATATATATACACACACACACGGTCTCTCTCCATACAACACTCTAACAGTGGCAAAGTTTGTTTTTTAAATGTTGTGGTTTTGAACAGATGTAAACGATGGCAGGAGGAGGCTTAAATGTATAGACGTGATAAGCTAAATTTCACTATTGTACTAAATCGCAGAAACTTAAGTTACTTAATTTAGCTATTCTCCGCTCTCTGAAGTAACGAGAGTGAGGAAACTAGTTGATGTTAGCTAGTTTATTAGCCATTTTATCTGCCTCCGTAGCAAGCCAAATATTATTTATTTCAACACTGAAGCAAACGGCGGGTGGGTGAGTCTCTGTCTTGATCGGGGGTGACAAAGGGAGAGATGAAGATGACACAAATAGTTTATGTAACTTACAACCTGAAAGTATTTATTTAGCGATCGGCATTAAATGTCATCTGTACGGCACATCATTGTGTACGGAACATGATTAGTCTACGTTACCGGAAAAAAATCCATACGGCAGACTTAGTCTTTTTCGAGGGGGGGAAAAGTTGCAGGGATTCATCTCCTTCGGCCATCATCATACGCACAGCTGACTCTCACTGACTGCTCGCAGCCTCGCACCAACTGGAGGGGGATGGGCCGCGTGACTCGTGTACTCTTCACTGCACACTGAGGGAGTCCTGCACTTTCCGTCTTGGACGACACATAAAAAAAACTATGCATACCGCAGAAACGGTATAACAATTTTTTTTGTGGTTTTGAAACCGTGACTTTCCAAACCGCGGTATACCTTGAAACCGGTTATCGTCCCATGCCTAGAATGTGGTAATTGCCCATTTAGTAGTCTTTTTTTGTATTAACCTCATCCTTGTCGTCTTCAATCTGTTTCAGCTCTGCCGGTGTTATTTCCTTGTACAATTTTATTTACATTTCTCGTTTGATATTATATTCTCCAGTTCGTCCAGTTCATCTTGTACCTCTGCCCATTTATCAAAATTGCCATAATTACCGTATAAGCTAAATGACACGCGAAAATCATCCATTTAGCCTAGCCAAGATCTCTCCCAAGTCTCGCTCTTTATTACTCTTCAACTGTAACTGTATGTTACTATGGTTACCAATGTTTATAGGAAGCGCATTAATATAGAACGTGATTAAACTGACCTGGAACTACCTGTGCAGTTAAATTAATTTAATCAAGACCTGCCAGCCAATCAGAATAGAGTATTCAGACATACCATGGCATAAATGCATTTGGCTTCTAGATTTGTATATAAAGTTGCTCAAGCAAGTGAAAACACATTTAAACACAGCATATACTTAATTTTCACAAATATTTTAAATCAAAACTCGCCACTGACAGAAACAGTCGGCTCTCGTGCCCTTTACATTTAAATCTTTATTACAAACACTCCCGCGGGTCTACCTCCACAAGACACAAGTGCATACCTGTATGTTGCCTTGTTTATCTAAGAGTGCACTTGTATTTGTTTTAAACCAAGCCAAAAAGCCTGTGAATCTATTTATTGTGAAATTACTACATTTCCATGTCAATCCATGTTAATTTTTACCTCAAACAAAGTGATGTCACTTTAATTCGGTGCGTGCAGCACAGCAGAAATAGACTCGGTGCGGAAACGATTGCTGCACTGCTGCAGATGCACCGTTCCTGGAAAGCACTGCCGGACCGCAACCGCAATCCATGTGAAAGCTTTAATCTGTTAACATGGGTGCAGAAAAAAATACGCACCGCAAACAGAGTGTGTGTAAAACAGACATTACTTGGGACTTTAGTCTGCATGTCTATGATTAGCAATTTTGTCGTATTGCATTATTTGGCCTGGTGGGAGCGTATACAGATTGAACATGAGAGGTCCAAGGATTGAGCCCTGGGGGACTCTGTATGTAATAGAGGTCCAGTCAGTTTCATGGTTGCCTGTGTTGCCATGCTAGCTATTGCTTTATTAAATGTCTTCTAAGCAGACACCATATTTTAAAGTCATGATGCATAGGTCACTAGAGAGAAGTCTGCTATTTGTATCAAAAGGTCCAGATTGACATTTTAAAGAAACACTTTGAAAAAATTTAAATTGTCATGATTTTCTCATCCCAAAACAAAACTGCATATTTTACAATTGTAAGCCATCCTTAATGTATATTTGTTTATTTGTATAGTGCTTTTCACAATACATTGTTTTAAAGTAGAACAGTACATTAAACATACTGAACATCATTGCTGTGTTTTTGTTTGTGTTAAATTTAGTTTGGTCACTATTCTATTCTAGGTTTATAACAGGCAGTAGGACAAGAGTGTAGAATTACAGCTTTCCATCTGCAGGTGGTAGATTGAAGTGGTTCAGATCACTGGAGCTCTTTGACTGACCCTACATTAACCCACCCATGACTTTAAATCCAACCATTTTGCGCTACTTGTTTTAACAACAGTGTTGAATTGCTTCATTTATCAAGCATTGTGAACTCTTAGCAGGTATACTCGCAGGTAGTCTTCTCCCACCCCAGTCCTGTGATAAAATTAACATTCTGTTTTATGAATAATCACTGGTCAATGATTTGTCCGATTTGTGACTTTAGTATTCTTAAAATGCCTCAAGGTCAAGATGGTAATTTTGCTGTGGTTGTAGCAATCTTGTCTGACCCTATAGAGCTATAAAATCAGTTCTTGGATTTTTTATGGACTAACAGGCTGCTGATTTGGTCTATTTTTTTTTTTATTGCATAGTATTCAGTATGGTGGGGTTTGGAGGCAACGTGACGTGCGTTACAGTTTTGACTTTGACATGGTACTTCATTATAGTATTCAAATGGAGAATGTCATAAATGTGATGATGGCAGCTAATTAGCATATGATTGCCATTTCTAAAGAGTGTGTGTGTGTGTATTTCAGTGTTGGGGCACCGCTGTCGTAGTGACACACCAAAGCGATTGCCTACTACGGATGAGGAACATATCTACCCCGAGGACACATGTGGAGCGACCCATGATGTTAGGCTGTCCCATATGCAACGCTACTTTAAAGATGTATATAAACACTCATTCTAAAACATTTTTTTTTTGTTGAGGCATATAAATATGCCTGCCTAAGCACACAGTTTCATTATGGTTACATACATACTTTAATAATGCATTACAGTGATATTACCATGGCTAAGGGTTGTTAGGCACATAGTAAAATCAATTGGGTCTTGGGTGTCTTATTGCTTTTATAAAATGAACAATTACAATAATTATTCTGCCAGGTAATGAAGCTCATTATCCCAACTGTAGATAGTTTTAAGCTGCTGCATTAATATTGAATTCAACTGTGACATCAAAAATGTGCGCATATAAGCTTTTTTACAGCAGCTTAAAACATTCTTATTGTACATAATTATAGTGTTACATGAATTATTATCCTCACCTTGCGAACTAAAGCTTTATTTTCATTTAAAAAGTTTAATACAATCAAAATGTAATGTTATTTATTTTATTAGCTCATGAGTGATGTTCGTTCTATTTTTCAATTTCTTATGCTTAATTTCGCAGAGTTCATGTCTGCAGTCTGTGTCTATTGGCTGGGAAGGGGGTGTGTATGTGCAGACGTGTGGCCACACTCTGCATATAGACTGTCACAAGTCCTACATGGAGTCCTTACGGGTAAGAATCCATCAGCTCTTTATGCTGAAGACTATACTGTAAAGAGCTTTAACTTATCAAGTGACTATTAGATGAGACTCTGCTCTGTTCTCCTAGAGGTTCATTCACCACTGTTTCTTTTCAGCTGAATCATTCAGGGAAGCGTTGTGCTTATGCTAATAAAGACAGTCTGACATCCTCATCTGCTTAATAATCTGTAACCTGAGTAGATAATGATGTTCAGAGCGAGAGAGGGGGGTTAAGCAGGGCTGTCCTTTTAGCTGTTGAGTTATCAGCATTTTAGTCTCAGCCTTAGGTGACAAACCCAAGGTTGTGATGCATATTACACACAAAAATGGAAAGAGCTTCTCTTTAAACAGTTATAATCTCCAATTTGATTGGTTAACATGATTGGTTATAAGCAGTCTGACTTAGTTTTTGCCTTCCGGGTGAAAACAGAAGTAAAAATATCTGATAGATTTACATTTGCCAAGTTTCCATCCACTTGCATTTGCGCTGTTGTTTTATAAACTAAGTAAAAAAATGCATGAAAAAAGCTTAAGACGGAAATATCAGAAGTTGACACTGAAATGGAGCAGTTGCTCATTTGATAAGACTGCATATAACTGCCTTTATACAACTGACTTTATACAAATTAATCTTGTCCTGTGTGCAAAAATTATTCATGAGACAATAAAAATATATATTTTTTTTAGGTTCCTGCCTCCTTTCCTCTCATTCTTTCTCTTCTTTTTTTATTTATTCTCAAATTAACGTTTCACTTTCATCAGATGCACGTCAGACATCTGGATAGACTCCAATTTAAGCACACATGTATCTGTACTCACATTCACACATATGTACATCCCTAAATGTGCCCATATATACATTTACAGGTTAAATATGATGTGTAAGTATTTACAAGGAAAACTAAAAACAATAAAAAAGGGCAAGAAAGAAAAAACTATGTACATAAAGGGAGTGATCTTTCTTTACATCAGAATTTTAATTAAAGGATAAAATCAGGTCTATGAGTGCAAAGCAAAATGTTCCATTTTATGATTCACAAATGCTGTTATTTGCTCCATTTTATAAATTTTCCTTTGTGATATCCATCCATGCATTTAGGGTAGGACTCTCTGGTGATGACCACTTTTTTGGTAAAACTCTTTTTAACAGCCACCAACAATATATTCATTACATATTTATCTCTTTTTAACCATTCCTGGGCTATGTATCCAAAAAATTAATTTTACGTTCAAAGGGTATCACACATTTAAAGATAACTTGTAGGGCAGTATGTATTCCTCTCCAATCGCCCTTAATAACAGCAGTCCCAGAAAATATGATAATGGTTTGCGTATTGAGAAGGCATAATAAAATATCTTATCAAGCTTTTCCAACCAAACTCCCTCCATATCTGTGCCTAGGAGCATTTCCTTTGATACCTCCATATTATGGTCCATTCTTCCTCTGTTATAACCATTCCTCCTTCCTTCTCCCATTACGTTTTAAGTCGAGTGTGTTTTAAGGTTTAACAGACATTTGTATATGCATAATTCATTTTGATTTTAGATTTAGAGTTTCACTATGAGGCTGATTTTGTCATGTGACACCACATTTATTTGCATTAACGCCCCTTTTCTTAAAAAAAAAAGAAGGTTTTGAAACTTTTTTTTATTTTTTTTTTTATGATGATGTGCAGTATCGACAGAAGTGCTTAAGTTGTAAAAAAATGTTGGCACAAAAACACAACCAAATTGGAACGTGCTTACAGTGATCACAGGATAAGCTACAATGTGGACCAGACGTTATACTAATAGTCAAAAGACTTTATGAGATTATAACATATCAAACGGATACCATTACGTCTACTTTTCAGAATGAGTCATCTGTTAAACCTCATTCAACTGCATATAAATGAACATTGTCATATTTGTTTGTTTTCAGAACGATCAGGTTCTTCAGGGGTTTTCTGTGGATAAAGGCGAGTTCACATGTCCGCTGTGTCGTCAGTTCGCCAACAGTGTTTTGCCCTGTCGTCCTGGGTGTGGGATGGAGACGGGCGCCTGGCATATGCCCAGTAACAAGAGCATGTCCACACTGGTGAAGGAAGTGGAGGACCGTCAGGAGCAGCTGGGCACTTTCCCAGTAAGCGCCAGCCTAAAGCAGAGAGATCCCATACTGGTATTTAATTGAGCGCTCTCCCCTCTTTTCTTTTCTGTGCATCTCATCCCTCCATCCTGATTCAGAGTAAGAACGGGTATGCCACTCACCTCCATGTGATCCTTCATGCCCTGCCGAACGTTGCTGTGGTTTAAATTAAAAACACCACGCTCATACCCTGGGTCAGACAAACTCTGTCAGGTAAGAAAGAGTCATTTTTATATATAAGTGGCTAGTATCATAGACTTGCATACACACAGTGACAGAAAAACACAGGCCGTTAAACTCTGCTCTGACACTCATATATTTAAAAAACTTGAGAGATTCTACACCTTCAGAAGCTGTGTTTGATTATACTTCAAAAAGTGTCTATATAAGCTTTCTTTTTTTCCCTCCCAGGTGGAGTCAAATCTGAGTAAAGAGCCTCCATAATCCTTAAATGGAATGGGACGACCGGTTATAAAGGACATGAGAGAGGTAAAAACACAGAGATACACGGGAGATGGGAGAAAGTTGTAGAAAGTCAACCATCAGAAAGTCGGGGCTTTAAATGGCCCGACGGAACATGGATTATGGGAAGAACCCAGGGTCACCTGACAATGACTTCCTTTTCATGTACTCTGTGGCCAGGTAAGAAAGAGTCATTTATATATATATATATATATATATATATATACACAGACTTAAACCCAATTGCTCAGCTGCGTAAATGAGAACTGGAGAGGATCTGCAAGGAGGAATGGCACCAAATCCAGGTGTGAAAAACTGTTGAAAATGGCTGTATTAACATTTTAAACAATATCAATGAACTTTTTTAATAAACAAAAATGTCAAAATTCTGTGTTTTTCTGTCATGGGGTGCTTTTCCTTAAATGATTTTAGCAAATGGCTGCAATATTGACAAGGGGGTCTGACTAAGTATATATAAAATATTTAATTTTTTATATAGTTCACATCAGTTGTTTAAATAATGTTTTATGTTTTGATTGTTTAACATTAAATGTTAAGAATAATTTTGTTCATGCTCTTATTAAAGTTAAGGTTATGCCATAATATATGTTCTGCACTTAGCTGCGCGCTCTGAGAACAAAATTTGAGAGCTCTTTTTTTAATGAAAGTTTACAGAATACGCTTCGTTATTTAGGTTATCAATGCTATCTGTACAAAGTAGGGTGATGCTGAAAAATGTTCTTCAGTACAGCTAAACCAAAATTAACACATTTAATTAGAACATTATAATATTATGTATGTTCCTGTGGCTTAGTGGTTAAATTGCTAGCACTAAGGTTGTGGGTTCGATTTCTACTGTACTTTGTACTGTGGCTGGATAAAAGCTCCATGTAATCTATTTTTCCAAATGTCCTTAATATTATTGTTTTTTGTCCTGCTCGCAGCACCAAGTCTTCTAGGCTTTTATGCTCAACTCAACCAAATGAATGATTCTCAGGCCAACGCCTCTTTCCTTCTGTCTGTCTGTCTGTGTCTGTTGGCGACATTCAGTTACCATTATTTATGTGATCGGTTTATCTTTTTCCATTCATTTCAAGAATGTTAACCTAAGACACATGTATTTTAGAGATAGTGACAGATGTCTCTGATTTTCTGATGGCACATCTCAGATCTCTTTGTGCGTGATGTATTCTTTATTACACTAATATTAACACTAAAAAAATTATAATTTCTCTCTGAAAAATAAATAAAACTCAAAATGTCATTGTCTTTAGAAATAATTTCTTGATTAGAGAATTACCCCATTTTTGTGTTGTAATAGGACTGACCATTTATCTAGAGAGTGCGAGTTAAAAAAGTGATTTGGAGAGTGCATGGTCTGCGCTGGTCCAAAGCATCTGCTTCATACACGTGCACTGCAGAGCCGCGGCACTTAGCAGTCAGATTTCTGTTGAAGAGAGGCGCTTTCAGCGCGAGCGCTTTTTAGAGCCTGGTTTATAATTTCAGCACGAGCAGCGGATAACAAAGGATTTGGTAAATAAAGTATCAGAGATGATGAACATATTGTACTGCATAGTTCTGTCAGCAACAGCCGGTTAATTTTCTTTTTGGGTTTTAAAGTGAAATCTTTGCTGTTTAGTTTGCCTCGCGTTGTAGGCTTTCCATATTTAAAATTTGATTCCTCAGTGAAGGGAAACATCTGTAATTTATTAGGTATATAATAGGGGTATCCGAATTCAATCGCTATTGCTTCGATGGCATTTTCTGCTGGATCGGGGTATGACCAGACCGATCCAAATTTGTCAGCATCTACTATTAGTTATTGTTAAGCCCCACAAAAGCCACAAACACATTATAAAACACCATAAAGTTTTCTTGCACTATATTTCAAGTGTTCTGAAGCCGTTACATAATTTAATGTGAGGTACTATAGATTAATATTTAAGTCAAGTTCACGTAAACATTTCTCTCTGCTGCAGCTGTCCTTCATCCTCCATTCAGCTTTCAAACTGCGTGCCGCGTTCGGTTACTAGAGTCAAGACGATAAAACTCTCTCCTCTGTTCGTATTATACTAGTCTTGATCTGTAAATAAAGTTAAAATGGTTTTGCATAAGTATTTTATCTAGCTAAAGTCTCGTGCTGTTTCTAAATCATGTTACTTTCTACCAGGTGTCTGTGTCACAACACTGTAGAGAGCACTAGAGGGTTCTTCACAACGCATTTAAAAAGGTTAAAAGAAAAGGCTCAATAAACTGTCGCACAGATTTAATACACTAGCATTAATATCTATATCTCTTAATATCTCTTAAAGTGCTTTACAAATAAATATTGTATTGTATATTTAAATACTTTTAAAAGGCATTATATAGGCTTCAGGTGTAAAGTGTTACTGGATCATTGGACCTGTTGATAATTTCTCTCTCTTCTCTCTTTCTCTCTCTCGCTCTCTCTCTCAGGACAAATCTGGAGTTAGAGTTGGTTCATCGTGGGGGGAATCTATGCAGTGGAGGGGCCAGTGCTGCTGCCAAACGCTCCTGTCTCAGTAAGTACCTCTTTCTCCTTTCTTTATTTGTTTTTTTTTGTTTAATGTTTGTTGGTCAAGTTGTTATCTGTGATAATTCAGCTGGGCCATTGATATTTTTAGCATCTAACTAGATGCTTTAAGTACAAATCAATGTCAGCATTGTTAGTGGATAAAACATGTTTGGATTTCAGTTTTTGTGAATTGAGTACATGAACTTACTACAGTTTCGGTCTCTGGAGTAATTTGAAGTTCATTGTCTTTAATTCAGTGTTCAAGAACACAATGAGTTAATTGCTGGTAACTGCAAGATTGAATCCCCTTAAGGCCATAGCATTGAACCTTAAGGACTACACCACCCCAAATTAAATGTTACTGTCGAGGAACTGAACCTCAGTTGTCTGTGGTAAGGGGACCGCTGTCCATGATTCAAGTGTAAAGCGACTGTTCAAATTGTTCAAGAATGCCATTCTTCTGGGATGATGCTGATGATAGACACAGTGAGAATGCCGAGACTGTTTGGTGCATTTTTGCAGTCCAGACCAATCAATCAATCAACACGCACCCACACACTGGCTCTGTATAAATGAATGTGTGTGCAGTCTTTGAGCTCTTATGAAAAAATCCCGATGCCCTTATGAAAAAATCCCAATGCTCAAGCGCAGCTGGAGAGATTTCACACTCCAGCATGCAGCCATTTTCTGAGCTACATTAAACACACATCCACAGAGAGGGCCAGATTTACTCAGTCTCAGTACATTAGAGATCAGATCAGCAAGGGAACAAGAAAATAGGAGGTATGGACAAAGAAAGAGAAAGTGCATGCCACTTGCCATAAGAGTGGTTGCTAGGATGCCATTGTTTTTTGTGGGTTTTTTTTTTTTTGGTTTGGTGTTTTTCAAATTGTTATGCAGTATCAGATTATATGACACAGTTTAATTTAATTCAGTGATTTGTTCAAATGCAAGTGGCTGGTAAAATGTAGTTGCCTTCCAAAATGACTCTGTTTTATGCTACTGCTGTCAGATTTGCCAGTAGATATCCTGTAGGTATCTACCTAGTCAGAGCAATTCTGTTGTATTTAGGAGAATATGAGTGTAATTTGAAGTTCTTTAGTTCTCTGGATGTTAGTGTAGATTGGATGACATTGACTTTGATCGGTCAAACACCTGACACCTTATCCTTCAGAAATCATTCTAATATGCTGATTTTGCTGCTCAAGAAACATTTCTGGTTATTATCAATGTTGTGAAAACCGTGAGACTTTTTTTTTTTAGGATTGTTTGATGAATAAAATGAAGTTGACACACATTGCTTATGGTGTGAGACATTGTAAAAACATTAAGGTACAATGAAATGGCTAAAGACACCTTTTAACTTGTGTAAATGGACTAACACCTCAAAGAATAGTGCAGACATGAAAGTGAAAAAGTGCTCTTCTGTCTAAACGTTCTTCTCACATGCCCTCGCATTGCTGTTTCTGTGAAGGATTTTGGTGAAAATTTCACTTAATTGACCAGTAAGCTATTGTAAGCTGCTCCTCTTCTCATCGTGTGATTTTTAAAACCCTTTGAATGAAGGAATCATTTTATCCAGTCTTAGTTATCTATAGGTGGTGCTATTGCTCTGTCCATGAGTCTGTAGATGAGCCAGCATCTGGAATGTGGCTGGTGTTTTTCTTTTGGTAATAATGCACATCTGGCATCCTGTCTGCAATAAGAATCCACAGAGCCTGTATAGCACACAAGTCTGTGAGATATGTCACATCTTATATTACTTATATTCACTGAGATGAAATTAGACATTTTAAAGACTGAAATAATGTAATCAAAAGTGACATTAAAGATATTCACCTGTATGACTTTTTTTCTTAATGTTGAGCAGCACAACTGCACTAAAATGAATACTAATCAGAAATGTTTCTTGAGCGACAAATCAGCATATTAGAATTATTTCTGAAAGATCATGACACTAAAGACTGGAGTAATGATGCTGGTAATTCAGCTTTGATCAAAGGAATAAATTGTTTTAAAATGTTCATATAGAAAATAGCTGTTTTAAATTGTAATATAAAAAAAAAAAAATAATCAAATAAATTAATTCAGTTATTTACTAAATTTTACAGACCCCAAGATTTTAAACGGTAGTGTATATGGAGTGTATATCTATACTGCAGAAATAGCACAAGGTCTGTCATTCGTCCTCTGTTGTAATCTGTCTGCTCGGGCAAAGATGCAGGTTCATCAGGCTTTGCTTCTGAAGCCCCTGCAGGTGTCCGGTGGGTTTGTGAGCTGCAGGTACGGGGCAACAGTGATCGACAGCAAATGTTAAAGGCATTGATCAGTGTGTAAAAGGACAGGTTTTCATGAGGTCTATTATCTGTCACATCCTCCTACACGCCTGGAGGCTTTACGCAAACTCCATTCATCATTTTACACAGACTTGTGTGTGTGCGTGTTTCAGATCAGCTGTTTCATGTGCTGGCCATGCACATGCGTCTCTACAGCATAGATTCAGCATACAACCCCTGGACCAGACTCACACAGAGCACGCACAGCAGAGACACTGAGTGAGTACACACACGATCACATATCCTGAAATGAGATGCTTTATAAATTGCTAAACTCACTGTGTAGTACTGCACTACTCATAATCCTCAACAGAGATCCAGCAATCAGAGACATTACTATAATTCTGGAAATTAAATTGTTGGCAAAATAACATCCTACTCCCACAATAAAGGAATTCTTTAAAATAAATGTTTTTTTTATGTTTTCAATACTAATAATCAAAAATGTTTCTTGAGCAGTAAATCGGCATATTAGAATGATTTCTGTAGGTTCATGTGACACTGAAGACTGGAGTAATGATGCTGAAAATTCTGCTTTAATCATAGGAATAATTTCCATTTTAAATTGTATATACTGTATATATGGTTAAATTGTAATAATATTCCACAATATTGTTTTTACAGTATTTTATCAAATAAATATTGCCTTGTGCTCTAAATTTGTTTTTTTTTATGTTTTGGTGTACTAAAGTAATTCAAAAATGTTGGGGTCTTGAGCTAAATGGCATGAATTAGAATGATTTCTGTACTGGTTCAATGTGACACATGAAGACTGGAGTGTATATATGCTGAAGGTAATTGCTGCAAATTTTAATCATAGGAATAATGTTCCAGTTTCAGAATGAAAATTGTATATACTGTATATATGGTTAAATTGTAATAATATTCCACAATATTGTTTTTACAGTATTTTATCAAATAAATATTGCCTTGTGCTCTACAATTGCCTTGTGACCCTACATTCAGATGGTAGGGTCAGAATTTGGTGTAAAGAACATGAAAGCATGGATCCATCCTGCCTTGTCTCAACGGTTCAGGCTGGTGGTGTAATGTGTGGGGTATATCTTCTTGGCACACTTTGGGCCCCTTAGTACCAATTGAGCATCGTTTAGCTCCACAGCCTACCTAAATGTTGTTGCGGACCATGTCCAATCCCTTTATGACTACAGTGTACCCATCTTCTGATGGCTACTTCCAGCAGGATAATGCACCATGTCACAAAGCTCAAATCATCTCAGACTGGTTTCTTGAACATTAAAATGAGTTCACTTTACTCAAATGGCCTCCAGTCACCAGATCTCAATCGTATAGAGCATATTTAGGATGTGGTGGAACCGGAGATTTGCATCATGGATGTGCAGCCGACAAATCTGCAGCAAACTGCGTGATGCTATCATGTCAATATGGGCCAAAATCTCTGAGGAATGTTTCCAACACCTTGTTGAATCTATGCCACGAAGAATTGAGGCAGTTCTGAAGGCAAAAGGGGGTCCAACCCGGTACTAGCAAGGTGTACCTAATAAAGTGGCCAGTGAGTGTGTATATGTGCGTGTGTGTGCTGTATATATATATATATATATATATATATGCATGCGTACATACATGCATACAAAAGCACTATGTAAATCAAATTATATTCAAATCAGTCTAAAAAACATGTTAACATTTCAACATTCAAAGATACACATGCACAAAAGTGTTTTGCTGTTTTTGGTATTTTATTTCAAAGAAAAAATGAATAAAAACAGAAGGCAGAAGATTCTGCTTTCACTTGCTTTTTATGCTGTCTCTGCTGCTGCATCTTTTTGAGAGAGAGAGAGAGACTTGCGCAAACGGGGTTTCCATAGATACCAATAACTGCTGCATCTGGCAAATTATGGTGTGCAGCACTACATTTCATGAGTGCGGTGCTTTATTTTGAGGGTTTATGGCTGTGTGGAGGTTACCGCTCACCGCGTCTCCTGTTTAAAAGGCACTTAACACTCTTGGGCTGCTTAAATGGCCTAATTTCTCCTGTGTAGGGGCGGTAAGACAGGGTTTTCACCTGTGCGTCTCTTAGGACTGTTTGAAGGGCTGGACTCAGACTCAGAGGGGAAGCAGCTGTGCCTATAAATACCTTGTTAGAGGCTTTTGAAGGAAAACTCTGTCACTGGACCCCTCAGGCACTTTAGCTGAGCTATTAATACAGCATTTGAATAAAACCACTGCTCTCCTTGTATCTGCCTGCCTGTAATCACGTATCAAGCACAAAAGACAATGTGTTTTTATTATCTAAGAGGTAGAATTTGGACAGTAAAGGCGTTCTTAATATGTTCAGATGTCATTTGCATCATAATGGATGCACTATTTTGAAGTATCATCAGTCTTTTAGTCAGCTGGTGTTTTAGGCAGATGTATAAAGTTTCCTCAAGTGTAAGTAACCACAGGTATAATGAATCAAATGAACTGTAAATATAATCCATTAAATTGACAAATCTGAAAATGTCTGAATAGTCGACTGAACCTTTTTTTTCTTTTTTTTTTCTTTTTTTTTATTATTAGCATTTTCAGTGACAGTTACAGAATGGTACATCATAGAAAGAAAAGTAGTAAACCACAGGAAACTGTCCATCATTAATCTCTCCCACAAACCTTCCCCAACCCAAATATCCCCCAAAATGATTCAAAAAAACTAAACAAAACAAAAAACAACTAATAATTATAAATAAACCAGTAATTAAAGAAAATAATAACAATAAACTTTAAATTCCTTCCGAAGGCAGTTTTTTAATAGTTATGAATCGTTACCAGTTGGAGGTGAACAAGGTAAACCTTTAATGTAATTTAAGAAGGGATCCCAAGTCTTGTAAAAGGATTTAAGTGAACCAGAGAGTGAACATCTCAATTTCTCAAGCCCAACACAATAGAAAATGTCCTGTATCCACCTGTCATGAAATACTTAACTTTTCTAATGTTTATAAAGTGTGCATTGTGCGTCTGTGTGTTTGAGTTTGTCTCCAAACGCCTTTGGTTGGTGAATTATGCTCTAATGGACAGCAGTTTGTCCCACACACTCAAATAGTCTTCTAAATAAATAAATATTTGCTCAAAGAACATTTTCTTTTACATTATAATTGCTGTCTTTCTTGGGTTTGCGTAACCTGTACATTTACAGTAAAACTCTATTGAAAGAACTTGTGAACATCCACCCACAGTAATTAGTCCTTTTCTTACATTATTTAATTTGCGCTGTTGCATGGGCAAGATAGACGTGAACGTATTGTCTGTAGATCACGTGTATCATGCATCAAAGTTAAAAAATGAAGTTTGTTCTGTAAATGTTTTAGTTTTTTATTGTTTTTTGTCGTGTTTCTGAAGCACTGAGTGTTGTATTGTTGTATAATTGTGTGGTTTTTTTTGCAGGTACTGTGATGATGAACGTCCTGAGGTGCCCATGCTCTTCAGAGACGTCCCGTCCCTCCTCATCATCTTCATCCTTACCATGCCTCAGCCTTTACGCAAAGGTAACACACGCACAAACAGTACATTGTTTTACACACGCATACATAACATCACAAATACTATTCATCTTCATATTTTAAAAGCAGATATATTGTTAATGATAAAAATGGAATTTAAAAAAAGTAAAAATGTAATCCAAAACAATCAATCATACCCCTGACCGGTTTATAAATTCTATAATAAAAGGGTTTTCTTCCATCATATCAATTTAAAGTACAACCTTTTTTACAGAAAAACACAACAGCCAAAAGTGTCAGATTGAGCTGTATTTTTATAGACAATTGAATGAAACCATTTGAAGTTTACAAGTAATTCAGTAATTGCTTAATACAAGAACGCATCCTGATATGTATCCTGGCACGATATGTCACATGCGATATTTAATGCACATCTTGGCAGTAAAGCCGGTCCTGTAATCAGCTGTAATTTCCATCACGTGCGTGATTTCACATGGAGCAGCATTTACCACACAGAGCCGTTGTTCACCGACAAGCTGCGCAAATCCAGATTGATAATGAACATGGTTTTGCGCAGCTTGTCGGTGAACAACGGCTCTGTGTGGTAAATGCTGTCTTAGACAGGGTGTCTTAAATGAGAAATAACTAGTTGTCAAAGTCTGTCATTGAAATAACAATGTTGAGAAACAGGCTGTGGCCTTTTTCTAGTTTTCAGGCAGAAATTACTATGTTGTGTAAGTAGTAAGTAAAATGTATTTATATAGTCATTCACACATACAAGGAGTCACAAAGTGCTTTACAATACAAATTTAAATCAAAAGAAGTTAAAGTACCAGCTGTAAAAATACCACCAAATATCACACAAATTTGCTTCCAGATCATATTGTTAGTTAAAAGCTTGTCCAAAAAGATATGATTGTGATGTCGTTCCTTACTGTGGTACAGAATTACTGTAATCAATTAACTTAGAGTATTTATGTTGTGATAAAGATTTTGGTTATAAATGACTTGCATCGTGATTGAAAATTATATCATGGTAAAGATTTTGATTGAGAATTATTTGAATCAGGGGTTCCCAAACTTTTCCATTCCATGACCCACTTAGACAAGTATAATCTATTTCACGACCCACCAAAATAATTGACAGTACTTTAAGCTTAATCTTAATCAAGTATTTAAGAAAAATAACCATTTTATTTTATAGTACAACTGTAAAATTTCACTACTAATACTTAAGTTTAAATTTAAATGTTTAGTTAAAATATGAAATGTGTCCATAACTCGAAACAGCTCACTCGGGTGAACTGTAATCCGCTGCGAATGTTGTTAAACTCGTTGCGGGGTTCAGCGCAGAAAATACTCTCATGATACTTCTGTGTGTGTAGGGGAGAGCGGAGCACAACCCAACATTTTATTTTAGCAAAGCATTCATTTTAAATAAACACAAAAAACGGAGATGACCAGTCTGAAATTTACTTTTGCAATGGTGAAATCTTCAGCAATATCTTCAAAAGATTTTTTTAACTTTGGCACATTTTTTCTCTATATAGTGATGATATGACAAGGAAATAATACGAAAATTAGTCAATTTTGTTATGCTAGCATGTGGAAAAGTTTAAATCTTGTGGTGTTACAATTATCCCTGCGTTTGTGCCCCGCTCACCCTGTACATGTGAAATGCTTTTTACTAGGGGTGCAACGGATCATAGATGATCCGTGATCCGTACGGACCAGACCCCACGGTTCGGCACGCATGTGATTCGCGGGTTAACTTAGGTTTAACCATCATAGAGTGAAAGTTTATCATTTGCTCGTGTTTTGTCTTGCCAATTTATCCATTAAAACAATTTTAAACCATTAAGCAAAAGAGACCACGTGCCGGTTTAAATTTATTCTTCCTTTTTTCCTTTTTTTTTTACTGCTTCCGCACATGCAGAGAGAGAGGCGCGATTCAGACTGTGTCATTCACACAGATTGATTCTTCTTTCACTTCTCTTTGAATAAAAAAAAATACACACAAAGTTATGTTTGGCAATATTCTGGTAAACACAGTCGGTTATGTCTTAAGTGAAGCGAAACAGTTGAGAAAGAAACCCGATATGTGTCAGTATTAGTTACGTGCATTTGATCTTAAAGAGATCACAGCCTATATATACCTGCAGTGAAGAACACTGTTGTTTTATTTTACAATAAACTATTACATTTCTGCACCTGAATACTAGTGTTATTGACTTTGTTAGTAACTTTGTTGTATTCATCCATGCTTGTAATTTGTGTAATTGTTCTTGTTTTATTACTGACTTTATTAGTTCAGCCTAGTAGTTTTTGCTGTGCTATAGAAGTACTTAAAGTAAGCTTTCAGTAATAAATGAAAAGCAAACTTTTTTTCTGTTTTGTTTGTTTTTTGCTGATCCGAAAAATGATCCGATCCGTCACTCAAAATCCGTAATATGATCTGAACCGTGAGTTTTGTGATCCGTTGCACCACTACTTTTTACAGACTGTTTCCTTATTGGTGGGTAGCCAAATACATATGAAGGAACGAAAACAGCGCCGAGTTCAAACAGACGATAGAAATGAATTTATATACCTGAAACAGTTTTTTTAACATTTGAATTTTCCGGTATATGCAATGAAAAGGACCATAACCATGATGAACCATCCACTAGATGTGCCATTTACAGAAAAAAAAAATCTTCCTCTTTCCCCTCATATGCTAGTTTAGTCTTTAGATGGGCCATGACTGTCATTTGGTTGATTACTGGTCATTGGTTGGCACTTAAATAAGAATCAAGCGTTTTGTCGTTGTGAGCATGGGATCGATTCGAGTCAATAATTCTGAAGACTCAAGACAATAAAGCTTGTATTAAAACAGAAACGGGATGTGCATGTGTAGGAGAATAGTTTAGTGCTTTCACAAAGACGTGTGTGTGTGTGTGTCTGTCTTTGTCTCTGGTGAGGAATGTTAATGGAGTGTCATTGTCTGTGTGTGTCTTTCTCATCAAGCAACTGGGCCTAACACCTGCTACATGCACACAAGGGCTAATTACCCTCTCCAAAAAAATCAGATGTCCTTTTCTGTACACAGTCACGTAATTGATTTTTGTGTCCTAACAAAAGACCTGTGATTCTCTTGAAAGCTCGGTCTCTCTGTGCATCTTGTTATTGGTGCTTTTATTCAACCAACATTTTTACGTTTGGTTTGGGTAGACCAAAGTAAAATTTAGAACCTGCTGAATATATGCATTAAGGGTGGGCGATATGAGCTAAAATTCATATCACAATATTTTCCACTGTCCAGACGATATCGATATTTTATCGTGATATGAGAGAAAAAAAATTGAATCACATTTTAGTAGACCTTAGTAAAATTACAGGCAAAATATGTATTTTAACCTTATATAACTAGAAAAAAATGTGATTTCAAGATCTAAGGCAAAGATAAAATGGTCTGACTTTAGATGTGTGAAATTATGCTACATAAGACACCTGCGCAAAAGAAAAACTGCAAATGGACTGAAAGAACATGCAAATTCACTCTATGACTGCAGATGGCGCTTATGGCCTCAATTTTGCATTCCTTTGGTTACTGCTGTAAATAAAGCTACTCTGCGTTGCGCTTATGAACACAGAGGTAAGAGAAAGAGAAAATGCCATCTAAAGTTTTCTGAAGAGAGTTCCCTTCAGATACTTATTCATACTAACCCCTTGCCCCCTATAGCGCCCACCCCTAATATGCATGTATAAATATGTGTGTGTGTATATATATATATGTATATATATATATATATATTAGTGCTGTCAAAATATATTTAATTTTTTCAAGTTAACACGTTAAAATGATTTGACGCCATTAATGCAGGGGCTGGGCTTGGCCACCCCACTCACAACTGCTGCATCGGTCTCTTTTTTTTTTGGACAAGTAGTGCATTTATTCAGTCACAGGCCGTCTTTATGGCCACATCACACGGGAGATGTTTCAGATGCGCACTCCAACTTCACCTCAGCGCCAAGCGCGAGTCAAACGAGTGTCAAACTATATTTTACTGTGCTCGTAAAGGCGCTGGTGCATGCTAATACACTGTATCATTTCATATCAAAGCGCAAAAAAATTTACATGCATGCAATGTCATGGTCAGTTAAGGCATGAAGTTACCAAAAAGGCGATGAAAGCTGCCTTAAAACTGTGCATGCATGTAATATGTTATATGACTCAAATTTAAGAATATGTCTGTGAAATGGTTTTCAAAACTTGAAAACTGTCCTGGAGAATGTCCTGGGAAAACTGTCCAGAGACTTACATTCACATCCAGCCTGTGTGCGGTTTCTGTCTGGCCAAAAAGTGACTGAATTTGCATGCCCTGCTATAGATTTTGACCGGTTGATGAAAAACAAGCGTATGTGGATTCTACACTTTTAAACATTTCAGATAAGGTATCTATAATTATTTATGGAACAGATAAAATACACAATCATTTAATAATCAATTATCATTTTGACTTAACCCTTTTCTTTATTTAAAGGCTGAAATGTAAGGTTTACGTTTTTATGAAACTTTTTCAAAGCTTTATTTGAACATTTACATTAGATATTTGAACATGCTATGAAACTGTTGTCAGTCAAGTTGTCATTTAAAATCCAAACATCATTGGTAATGTTATTGTTTTAGTGATTATGCAAACAAAAAAGTAATTTTATTTGCTGATTTTTAAATATAAAACTTGGTGAATTGATTTATGTGTCTGTACTTTTTGAACATCTCCAGCACATTTTAAACAATACCGTGATAATACTGATAACGGTGATAATTTTGGTCACTATAATCGTGATAAGAAATTTTCATACCATTACATCCCTATATATATATATATATATATATATATACATTTAAAAAAAAAATTTTTTTTGCAAATTTACTGTGTTAGGCTAACCGAGACTTGTCATAGCTTTTGATGATTTTGATTCCTTCTGTTGTCATCATTTGTAAGTCACTTTTGATAAAAGCATCTGCTAAATGACTAAATGTAAACATATGATACTGCATTTTGTGTTAACCATGATATGTGATAGCCATGTTTTGTGTGTTTGTGTGCAGAGCACTTTACGTGTGTAGTGAAGGTGTTGTACAGTCTACAGTACACACAGGCTCTGGCCGCTCTGTCCATCAGATTCAGTTGTGAGGAGAGACTCGCCTGGAGCAACACTGGAGCTGCCAAGAAGGTGCCACAAATTACCTGCCCACCACAACCACCAATCAAAATACTTTCACAGCCTGCGTGCCAATGTGCATACTATCCATCTTAAATTCTATGTGATTAGTAATTTTCAATACTATTTACGGCAGATAGGGTGGATAGTATGCACATTGGGACTCAAGACTTACTTCAGTCAATTATAGCAAGGATGTGCGTTATAATAGTTTCTTGATGTTCTGCTTTGTGCAATAGCAATAAATTGTTTCACAATCAGCGCCTTAATGTAGATTCAGTTGATGTTTGGTCATTGGTGTGTGTATATTTGTATTGTTTATTATTCAAAGGCTCAATGTGGCTCGTCCAGTTAGATTTCAAAGCTGAAACTATCCATTTTATAATGATAAAATTCTGCATTAAGACCCTTGAGGATAAGCTCATTTTTTTAAAGAGAAACAATGTGTTATTGGCCCTCAGTGCTGTTTGTTTAAGGGGGTGATCGTAATAATCTTCAGATAGCCCAGAGTGAGGAAATCTTTCAGATAAATCTCACTCAGAGGTTTTCATTAGCAATGGTTCTGCACTCCATTAAATGACTATTTTGGGGCTGTGTGGGAAATAAATGGAGTAATGTGAAGAGTTTCATGTCATCAGTCAGACTGCTTTAATTCCACATTAGAGTCACACGTCATCCCTCTCTCTGCCAGAAATTTTGCATTGCTTTTGCAATTTGCTGACATTTAAAGTAACACATGGAATGCGTTTCAAAACTTAGCAAGTTGCCTTCCTAGATATAGCAATATTGGGCATTATAGGTGCATGCAGATGTAAACATTTTTTTTTGTTTAAATTGAAAAAAAAAAAAAATTGTTTCATCTGTGATGGCCAACAATGGTATCTAGGTAGTCATGCTCACTACGATTTTGAAACACAGCCGATGTAATTCGGTCCAATTGGTACAATAACAGTGATTCCAGTCTGATGGGAGAGATTTAAAACATTGTTTTCTTTCATTCATTTCACACGCAGAACACGCCAAACTCTGACAGATCATGGGAGTCACTCCTGGGTCATGTGATCTCTGAGCTGACGAAGGCCAAAGATGTGTATGACACCAACTCTGAGGAAACATTTGCGGTGAGTCATGAGTCATCCGCTCCAGTCACATGAACCACACAGCACAACAGTTTTATAACACCATTATATAATATTCTTTTTCTAGTTTTGCAATTAATTCATTAATTTATATACATTGCAAGAATGAGTGGACCTAACAAAACATGCTAATAGTTTGATTTGCCTTTGACTAATCCCACAAAGTACATCTACTGGACAAAGAAAATGTCATGTCATTGACTTCATTTGCAGTTATAATGAGAATATGTAGTGCAGGCATCATCATTTTTTTTTTATATGAAGAAAAGATGAAGACACTTATCCAAGGGACCCATTGTTGAACTTGCCTTGCAAACTTGTCATGAAACGCATCTTTTCAGTACACCTTTTCACTTTCCTCAGCTTTTCCTTTCCTGACAGCAAAAACTAGTAGAGTGAAATTCAGTCTTTTACTAGTCAAATCTTTCTCATATCAGGATACATAACAGTAAAACAAAATTAACTTGGAAGTTCGGAACTTTACAAATTGGTTATTTTTATGTGCAAAGACTGTTAATTTCTTTAAATTACATTAAAATTTAATTTAAAAACTTTGAATTTCATAATGGTTTTTATATAAAATACCTACAGTTTTATGACAACCAGCCAAAGAAGAGTTATTCTCTAT
Source organism: Ptychobarbus kaznakovi (assembly GCA_027422405.1). Classification (NCBI taxonomy): domain Eukaryota; kingdom Metazoa; phylum Chordata; class Actinopteri; order Cypriniformes; family Cyprinidae; genus Ptychobarbus; species Ptychobarbus kaznakovi. The sequence goes on from CM049804.1 coordinate 2,456,088, forward strand.
TCTAGAGGAATATGTAGCTCACTGTTTATTTGAGCCTGAAGCTTGTTCTGATCTCTGAGGAAGCTCTTGTGTGCTGCAGCCTGCTGTCAGAGGGCTGTTTTTCAAGGCTTTATCAACAGGGAATGAGCTGCGTTATTAATGATGTCTTCTCTCTGTAGTTGAGCTCCAGTGTGTGGTCTCCTCAGTCCATTGAATTCAGCCTACAGCAGTTCTGTCTGCCCTTCCTGAGACTGTCCTGTTTACTTCAACACCACCTGTATGGAGACGGGTTACCTGGCTGCCCGGTACGTACACGCGCACACACACACATTTAATCTGATATCTAAATGAAGGCGTCCCATAGACGGAATTTCAAGTAGATGACAGACTGCCGGGTGTCTGTGATCACAGGTGGATGAGGAGTTTTCTCTGCTGGTCGGGTGTCTGGGATTGGCTGGTTCTGTTCAGTCCATTGGAGACATGAGCAGTGCAACGTGTCTGGAGTGGAACATCAATGCTTTGGATCTGATCAGTCAGTGGTGTTCAGAAGTCATCGCTCTGTCCGATACTCCCACCAAGCAGTCTGTGGTCAGTATTTGTGTCTCCTGCGTCATGTTTCTTTGCACCGTTTTATTTTGGAGTCTTCCTAACACCAGTGATTTAATCAGTAGTCGTCTTTAATACGGTTAACCACTTTGGCCTAACCAAGCATGACCTGTGTAAATAAGCATCATATTTGATATCTAGTATACAACTAGAGCTTGTCGAGCTGGGTTTGAGCCAATAAGATTTCATGCTGCAGAACTGCAAATGACACTAAGCAGTAAAATGTCTTGAATTGTGTCAGTTCTCACAGTCATGGCTGATTAGGACAAGACTTTGACCTACTGTTGTAAGTCCTTCCAGTTGTAGACCTTCCAATTGTAAGTCGCTTTGGATAAAAGCGTCTGCAAAATGACTAAATGTAAATGTACTGTTAAAAAGATTGCATTCAATTTGAGTAAAAAAATAAAATAATTAAATCTTTTTTTTTACAATTTGTAATTGTAATGTTATTATATTTCCCCATGTCAAATCAATTAGAATTTTTTATTTACATTTTTTTTATTAAAGAATATCACAAGACACAAACACTGCAACATTCCATTTAAAAAGATGGTTAATTTTGATTTCCTGGTAAGAGAGGTTTCCATAGGAATAAGTATACATTGAAAACTGAATGATTCACGCTTGAGCATTTTGACCAGGCCCACAGGAACATTTGCTCAACCTCTTGTGGGTCTGTTTATCCGACCAGTGGTAGGATGGGCAGAAATTCATCTTCTTTTTTTTTTTTTTATAAAATGTTACAAAAAAGCTTTGGCTGACAGTGAAAGGTAATTTCATGGGGCATCTGAGTGATTTTCTTGTCTCTCTTCAGTCTCTATTAGTTCAGGATCCGCAGTGGGCTGCCCCTCGCCTCCTGCACCTCCCAGACAATTACAACACCATCTTTCAGTACTACCACAGGAAATCCTGCACCAGCTGCGGCAAGACCCCCAAAGACCCTGCGCTGTGTCTGGTGTGCGGCTTATTCGTCTGTCTGAAGGGTCACTGCTGTAAACAGCAGGGCGTCTGTGAGTGTGTGCTGGTGAGTGTGTGGCAAAATCTGCAAGCTTCAGTTTGAAAGATCCTTATACTCCTGATGATGATGATGATGATGATTATAATTGTATATATTTTTTTTAAATCCAAAGCACTCTCAGCACTGCGGAGCAGCGACTGGTATCTTCCTCCTGATAAACGCCTCGGTCATCATTATCATCCGAGGCCATCGCTTCTGTCTGTGGGGGTCTGTGTATCTGGACACTCATGGAGAAGAGGACAGAGACCTACGGTAATCCAGAAATTGGATCTAGATTTAATTCTCAGGTCCCAGTAGCTTGGTCAGAAATTTACTTTTAGAGCTATATTTGCACCCTGGGATTTTTTTTTTTTTTTTTTTACAATCTTTGTAAGGGCAGTTTTTATAATTAAATTCATATACAGAAAGTGAGCTATCAATGAAGTGGACAGTGACTTTAATTCAGCACGAGTTCTTTACTCACAAAAACTGTCATTATAATTTCCGAAGCCGTTTACACTGCAAAATAAATATTCTTACATTTGTATCTGAACTTTAATGATGAGAGAATTTACAAGAGTGCACAATTCAGTCAGTGAATGCATGCACTGAACAACGCTGGTGTTTTCACGGGTGACCATTCTAAAAGCTCACTAGAAACGTGTGATTGATTTTAATTCTCAGTGCTGCAAAAAAATGCATAAAAAGACATCTAATGAATGTGAGACGATCTAAATGTAATTGTTCAACATTGGCATTTTACAGATCAATATGTAATTCATGTTCACATTTAATCTTACATTTAGTTCATTTTTGTGGCATTCTTGCCCTTGCTCAGTAGTCATTTATTTGTGAGATTGATTTCATTTCCCTGTTAACTTCTTCTATAAAGAAAATGGTTTCCATTTCCTGCTGTGACCTCTTGTTTTTACCTGTTCCGTAGTCGAGGAAAGCCTCTGTATTTATGTGAGGAGAGATACCGCGTTCTGGAGCAGCAGTGGGTCTCGCACACCTTCGACCACATCAACAAGCGCTGGGGTCCCCATTACAATGGACTTTAACAGTACAGCCCACATCCTGGAGAGGACAGGTCACATGATGTCAATGCCAGCCTCTGTGACATCCTCTGATTTCTGTCGTGTAATATAAAGAAAACCTGCATTGAATTGGTCACAGCCTGGGTTCATGTTAAGTTTAGTGTACAATCAAGCCTATTGACTAACAGCGTGTGTGTGTGTGTGTGTGTGTGTGCGCGTGTTTTAAAGTGATATTTCGTGTGGATTTATAGGGGAGAATTTTGTTTTGTCCCAGCAAGCTCACGGTGAAAGCACACTGAGTGAATCTGTGTCTACTCTAGTCTGTTGGACACACAGAGTGGAATGATACTCCGGTTCTGTAATGTTTGGAAAACTGACATTGTTTTTAAGGAGACAGACTCTTAAAAATAAACAATTTTGACTAATGTTAAACAAATCATGTACAGACATCAGAATGAATATCGAAACCTTGAATGCTAAAGGTACCAAGACTCTCAACATATCCCCCCACCCCATGACCATTTCATGTTATTGAGTTGAAACACATCTCATAAGACTGACTGTGTGTTCAAAAAGCAGGGTATGAGGTGAAATATCAACCGATTAGAGCTAAAGCGAGATTTGTTTGACTCGAGGTTTAGTTGCAGTCATCCTCAGGAATTTTATTTTATTTATTTTTTCTTTTGTTTAGTAGTCTGATAAAATATTTTAATATTTAATAAGTGCTGCTATTCGTTGTTTGAAAAAAAAAATTATACCTTTTGTAAAAAAAAAAAAAACATTTACAATTTGCATCTTTTTATTTTTTTTCTTCCTAATGAAGATTTTGTTTTTTGATGGTGGTTGGCTGGTCTGTTGAGTTTATTATAAAAAAAAAACTACAACATTGTAGCACATATTTAATTGCTAGAGACAGAGCTAGTCTTTATATAATATGTGGCCCTTTCTCTCACATACATGTCATAAAGGTAACCTTAATATATATTATTTTAAACCCTTTTTTTTGCATTAAGAAAATGAAGTTTGTTTTAGAATAAAGTATCTTGGCATCATTTTCATAACAGCCGAACATCATTTGCCCCAAATTCTTACTAATGTAAATGATATTGATGATGTTTTCTTCATTGTGTGTGTGTGTGAGAGAGAGAGAGAGTTTGTTTCTTTATTGTAAAAAGTGGGCAGAGACGTTTAATTTTTCAGGAAAATAATGCAATACAATTAAGGTTCTCAAAATCTCCTCGATTTTTATTTCAATGTAAAATACAATTTATTTTTTATTTATTTTTTTGGTTAAGGGTGAAATAATGATCTGGGAACATTCTTGAATTTTCCAGAGATTCATCGAACTATAACCAGAAAATCTAACCACATACCCCAAATCAGTTGTCATTCAAAGTTTGATTGTCTTTACGATATTCTGATAACATGATGCCTGGACTGGTGTCAGATGGTCCATAGGGGGCAGTATTTGCCATTACACTGAGCTCTGGTTCAAAGAGCCGTTTGATGGCTGTTCTGTTGGTCTTGTATATTTCTAGAGGCTCAATGCACATTTGCAAAAGCCTCTGAAGTTAAGAAAATGAGTCATAATTGTCTTGACTGAGTTTTGTAGCAACTGGCATCCATGGCCTAATTTCTCCTCCTGTAGGATTTTGCAGGTAGTGGAGTTTTCCCTTGTTTAAATACATTATTTGTGGTGTTGTGGTGATATTTTAATGCGCACACCACTCAGGACATTGAATTCCTGATCTGAAGTGTTCCTGAGAAAAGGGTTGTCACTTTGTTCTACTACTTTGAACTCGGACAGATTATGTGTGGATCCTTTATGCAAAAGTATCAGACCAAAATAAAAAAAATCAGTTTCAATGTTATCAGAAAGTTAAAAAAGATAAGTTGGTACTTGATACACATATACATTTTAGTGAAGGCTAGTTTTCCAGTCATGTGGTGTTCCTCAAAGCTTTGTCCTCGGACCATCTTTGATTGTGTAATCTGTAACTGTAGAGAGGGCATTATGTATGCATAAGTTAATTATTTGAGAATGCATTAAACTGGATCACATCAAATTGAATATTGCAGTCCAGTCCAGTGATGGACATGTATGGTGTGGCACACAATTTCTTTATTTTATGCAGCCTCTGTGTTAGCAAATGGTTTAGTTTTAGTACTTTCTCATTTAATCCTTGCCCCCTTAAAAAGTAAGATCAAGCTTCACATTGACATAAAATGACCCCAGTCTAAACCTTATTGGGATTTGCACTGCCTGACACCACATTGAGAAACAAAAAAAATTAAATAGTCCCATCCTTTTTATTATAATTGTGTATATAGAAATTAAATAAACACATTTAAATGAAGTTTGCAGTACAGTTTCCATATGGTATTTAGTGTCTCTTTTGTTTGGGGGTCACACACCAGAAAAAGCATGTTTTGTTTTTTATTGATCAGTTTGATTGGTAGGTATTGATTATCATTGCTGCAATCATGCCATGCTGGAGGGAGGATGTTTTCAGTGCACTTGAAGTTTGCTTTCTTTTCTTATTTTTTCCTGATTTCTGGCATGCTGCGGTTTAATTTTTTTTTTCTAAGAGTTCTTACTCTTCTTCCCAATTTTGTATAGACAGACAGTTGTGCTGAGTGTGACGGGTGGATAATGCTGGTGTGTTCTCCTGCGGTGAGTGCTTGTCAGGCAGGCAGTAATACAGTACATTACTGTAGGTGCTGATTCAGACTTTAATGATGTCAACTCTGAAAGGGTGATGACACACTTTTAATGACATTTAATGCAACATGTAACATATGTGAATAAAATATACAGATGCTCTGATATGCCTTTGTGTGTTTGTTGTCTTTTTTCTCCAAAACTTTTAAACCAGAAGTGTTGTTACATTTTGTCAATATTAAAATATTATATAAATAATTAAAATATAATTTATTTAAATATATATATATTAATAACTAATAAAATATTGTATACAATTGAAATATCATATAAAAATAATATTTGATCTCACGAGCTGGATTAATATATATTTATTTGCTAACACTTTGGATTAGGGAACACTATTCAGCAAGTTGCTTATTATCTCTTATTTAAGAGAGAATATGTGGTCCTTAATCTAAAGTGAAGTGTTACATTTATATATTTCTCATTCAGTGCCGGCCCATAGGGTTGTGGGGCCCTAGGCAAGATAATGAAAATGGGCCCCACGATATTTTATACTTATACAAGTATATATATATATATATTAAATTCTATAAAATTATTTTTCTGTATATTACAGTTCAGAAGTGTGAGGTCAGCAAAAATTCAAAGAAAATAATGCTTTTATTAAGCAAGAGTGCATGTTTAACTGTACAGAGACCGAAAAGAAAATGCATAACATTTTTTGAGAACAAAAACTACATAGACACTGAAAATATGGTTTTATTTTAATAAATGCAACAGGAAGATTTAAAAAATGTTTAAATTTAAACAATTATATAAAATCAGATCAGCTAGAGTAGCACAAATGGCACTGAGAATTTCCTAAGAATGAGTTTATCGCTTATTCATGGTGAAATCTTTATCCCCATAGTGTTATTGTTATATTTTCATATGAAATCAGTGAATCAATAACGTTGTAGTTAAATGAAGTGATTTATTGAAATTAATTATTTTAAAGACATTGTAAAAATGTGAGCTTGTGTCCTTGAATTTCTCATTTCAGTTATATTGTTTGGCTGTCAAAGTCTCTAATCTGCAAATGTAGCAGCAGTTCTTTTTGCTGAGGTTTGGTAACTGACCGCATATTAATGAGAGTCTTGTCTTTTCTCATGAGGGTTCACTGTGGCCACTAGAGGCTCAGTTTATCTAGGCCGAGGGAGAACATAATGACCCTTACTGTACCAATTAGTTACAGCAGATAACATGAATTCTGCCAAAGTTAACACAGAACATACCAGTCTGTTTTATGATTTATTGTTGGTAAAGCCAAACACATTTACAAATGTGTTATAATTGATCAGACAACAGACAAAGCATTAGATTCGCTGCATTAGATTCAGCATTTGCTAAATGAACGCACCATTCATCTGCCTAATGGCTCAATCTTCAATGAAGTCGTGCTGCGGCCCAGAAACCAAACCCCTGTAAACATGTTTGTGCACTGAATGGAAAATGGGTTGGCAACACAATAGCTGCCTGGACAACACACTGACCAATACACTGCCTACATTGTGCATGACATCATAGCATCTCAGCAAACTCTATTTGTTTGGATGTTTGCAGTTTCTGTTTATGCAGGTTTTATTAAAAAATGCTTTGTAATGGATGCAGTGGATATTTTGATGTCGCATGCATTCCAGCATATACAGTAGGTATCATGTTCTTCTAAAATTGGTTATGATTATTAGATTTTTTTTCTAGAATCATTAAGTTTTGCATTTTGAACTTCCCAAATTCTGTGAAGAATGATTGCTTTTCATATGAAATAACTCATCATCAAGCTGTTTGTAAGGGTTATATTGCACCCATGCTTGTGCTGGGATTGGTCATGTGTGCACGCTGCTTCCTCTCTGAAGCGCTCACACAGGAACTTATCAAATTCTAGTGAATTATTAACCTCAGGACAGCTAGGAAGGTTTGTAAATCACTTCGGATATGTCAGAAACCAGCTATGGCAGGTAGGTCTTCTCTAAATAATTGTTTTAACTGGTTAAAAAAAATAGAATGGCAAAAAAAAGCCATTAGTGCAGTCCAAGGCCACGAATGTAGACATGATTACAGGTGATGTTGAGTGATCCCGTGTGCTGTGATAGGTTATTTGATAATCCACAGAACAGCATCTACACAGCTTGAGCTAGTGTATGTTTACAAGAACGAACAGTTACGTTATTTCATATATTAATTAATTATATAATGAGGTAGATAATAAAATGGAATGTAAAGGTTTTTGGCTAATTATTCAATATTCTTACAGGAAATGACACTGGAAGAACCGATGCAGTCCAAAGCAGGTAAGAAACATCCCCTCAAGCATTTTGGAAAAAAATATTTGTATTGATTTCATGTGACCATAGAGAACTAAAAGGGAAAAGAAAGTGATATTACATATGGAGAAGGTAAACAGAGATACAGTTGAAGTCAAACGTTTACATACACCTTGCAAGAATCTGCAAAATGTTGATTATTTTACCAAGTAAGAGGGATCATACAAAATGCATGCTATTGTTTATTTAGTACTGACCTGAATGAGATATTTCACATAAAAGATGTTTACATGTAGTCCACAAGAGAAAATAATAGTTGAATTTATAAAAATGACCCCGTTCAAAAGTTTATATACGCTTAATTCTTAATACTGTGTTGTTACCTGAATGATCCACAGCTGTGTTTTTTTGTTTGTGATAGTTGTTCATGAGTCCTTTGTTTGTCCTGAACAGTTAAACTTCTTGCTGTTCTTCAGAAAAATCCGTCATCTCCCACAAATTCTTTGGTTTTCCAGCATTTTTGTGTATTTGAAGCCTTTCCAACAATGACTGTATGATTTTGAGATCCATCTTTTCACACTGAGGACAACTGAGGGACTCATATGCAACTATTACAGAATATTAAAACGCTCACTGATGCTCCAAAAGGAAAAACCATGCATTAAGAGCTGGGGCGTGAAAACTTTTTTAATTTGAAGATCAGGGTAAATTTTACTTAATTTGTCTTTTGGAAAACATATAACTATCTTCTGTTGCTTCTTAAGGGCAGTACTAAATGAAAAATATGATATTTAGGCAAAACAAAAAAATATACACAATATACCTATCTTCATTCTGTTCAAAAGTTTTCACGCCCTGTCTCTTAATGCATGGTTTTTCCTTCTGGAGCATCAGTGAGCGTTTTAATCTTCTGTAATAGTTGCATATGAGTCCCTCAGTTGTCCTCGGTGTGAAAAGATGGATCTCAAAACCATACTGTCATTGTTGGAAAGGATTCAAATACACAAAAATGCTGGTAAACCAAAGGATTTGTGGGACCTGAAGGATTTTTCTGAAGAACAGCAGACAATTTAACTGTTCAGGACAAACAAGGGACTCGTGAACAACTATCACACAAAAAAACATCTGTGGATCATTCAGGTAACAACACAGTATTAAGAATTAAGCGTATATAAACTTTTGAACGGGGTCATTTTTATAAATTCAACTATTATTTTCTCTTGTGGACTACATGTAAACATACATCTTTTATGTGAAATATCTCATTCAGGTCAGTACTAAATAAACAATAGCATGCATTTTGTATGATCCCTCTTACTTGGTAAAATAATCAAAATGTTTTGCTGATTCTGCAATGTGTATGTAAACTTTTGACTTCAACTGTAGCTCTTTGACTAGCTTGATGCATAATTTGATCTGTGCATTGATAATGAGTGTTTATTTATTTATTTATTGCAGTGTGATGTAGTGTAGGCCTATGTCCAATTAAACCTCATGATACGTGTGTGTGTGTGTGTGTAGATTCTCAGGGCACAAACTAACCCTGAGACGTGTGTTTTGTGTGTGTGTGTGTGTGTGTGTGTGTGTGTGTGCGTGCGTGCGTGCGTGTGCGTGCGTGCGTGCGTGCATGCGTGTGTTTTACCCTGTGCCCAGAGGGCTGGATAACTCTGAGGAAATACAGAGGACAGAATTGTATCATCTCCATGGCAGGATATGGTGAGAAAGAGAGAGAGACTGTGATGTTTCTTCACTGTGTTGATGTTTACTGTGCATCACACACCGCTGAAGAACATACATCTCTGCACTGCAGACTGATAGCAGAAACATGCATGCCAGTGGTTGCTTTCAATTCACTGCTTTGCATTGGCATCTAATCACATCTAGCTAGCATCATTTTTCATCGAACAAAAAAAATCAAGAGAGGTTGTCTTGTGCTAAAGTCAACCCTAATTAAAGTACGCTGCTAAATCATATTTAATTATCAAAGAATCCTAAAATAACAATTTCCACAAAAACATTTTCAACATTGCTATAAATAAGTGTTTCTTGAGAAGCAAATCAGCATATAAGAATGATTTCTGAAAGATCATGTGACACTGAAGACTGGAGTAATTATGCTGAAAATCACAGGAATAAATTACATTTGAACATATATTAAAATAGAAAACAGTTACTTTAAATTGAAATAATATTTCACAATATTACTGTTCTTACTGTGTTTGTGATTAAATAAATGCAGCCTTGGTAAGCAGAAGAGACTTCTTTAAAGAAAAAATGTCGTGTTCAACACCCGTTGAAAATTGAACATTATCGATTTTAAATAGAAATTACTGTATTCATTTTACTACACAATAAAGCATGAAAATAAACATTTTGATAGCCAGTGTTTACATGAAGTAACATGAAATGTTAGCTTAGCAGGCTAGTTGATTAGCAATGCAGTTGGTCACAGCCTGTACTTGTAATTCTGTATTTACTACTGTAGTTGTATTCTAAGGGCTCGTTCACACCAGCTCCATAGCCAGTAAAGTTGTGATGGCTCATGTGCGCTGTTGATCTCATTTAGTGCGGAACCATCTGTCAGCAGTCATTCAGAAAGTAAGAGGCCATTCTTTTTAAATCCAGCGTTTACTGGTGGACGGCGCAGTCTGTCACATTCTTGTAACAGGATTAGAGTGGTCAGGACTGTGCACCTTTGCCCTGAATGAAGTCAATGTGTGAGCGGGGAGCTTAGAAAATGAGATTATGTTGTAAGACCTTCTTTCTCTCTGCCTGTGCTGCCAACTCTCATTTCACTTGCACGCTCACATGACCAGTTCTGCCACACTTCTCTAGAAACTAACTGTCCATTCTTGCTTGTGTTGTTGTTGTGTTGCAGTGGTAATATAAACCCACCAGTCTCCTTGTGTGGTGTCTGCTTTCCTCTGCCACAGGTGTCCTACACTGAGAGAGAGTGTCAGGCTTTTGTCATGCGGTTGCTAAGGTTTTTTTAGTGATGGTGGTTGTTAGTGTAGTTATGCAGTTGCTAGGGTATCTTAGGTTGTTCCTATAGAATAGTAATAAACTTCTGGCTATTTTGAAAAATATATTTAAATTAAACAAAAGGTTATTGCAGGAAGTTAAACTTGTAAAGCCTGACATATGATTTTATGTTGTTTTATTTTTAATGGAACAATTTATCGAAAATTTGCATATTTTTTTTGCTGAGTTTTTATCAGGGTTTTATGGCACATGCTGTTGATTTTTTTTCACTTGTTTGCACACATGAAGTATCAGTAGTAACCTGCAGTAACCTAAACTGATATTTTTAATATATGAAATGTTTTGATAGTGTATATTAAAAGTTAAAATACAAAATAATCATTAATTTATAGTCCTTTTTACTTTTCTGAAGTACATTCAAAATTAAATACTTTTGTCCTTTTACTCGAGTAAAACTTGAAAAGGAGTACTTAATAAGTTTACTGGAGTAATATTTTTTTAGGTTTTCTATACATTTACTGAAGTACTTGTTTTGTGTACTTCGTCCACCACTGCACACACAGTATGGTGTGATATATCAAGAATATAGGGATCATACTGAAAGAAGAATCACATCAGTTTTATTCAGAGGGAAAATATGCAATTTGGTGCATCTGTTGTTATTCATATGTCCAAAATGGGAGAAGAAATTCTGATAGCTTGTAAATCAGTGAGCTCTTTATAACAGTATAACAGATTTATAACATAAAATTATATATCTCCAGAATATATCTCATATATCTATATCTCCAATAATATATCTTAGGAAGATGACATTTAAAGTTAGCTTTACTTACTTTTATGATATAAGCTCAGTAGTTTCAAAACATATAATGCTATGAACAACTAAACGATCCTCAAGAGCCTGATGATCATATTTGATACTCACATGATTTTTTTCTAAAAATGGTGTATGGGTAATCAAGTTGAAACGATTGTTTATCTTGAAATTCTACTAATAATATAAAAGTACCTCTTATGTTTTCTATATAAAAAGTGAATAATACTAAAAAAGGCCTTGAACTTAATTAAAAAGTATAAACTATCAGACGACAGGAAGCAAATTACAGCAGGTCTTTAGTTTTCATTCAATTTACACATCAGATATTATACAGTAGGCTTTATCCTGTACTTTATAATACATTGACTATTTAGGCTGTGTATTGGAATACAGAATATGATCTGTGTGTATTTAGACTGACACGTGCACTAGCAGAGAATGAGAGTCAGCGTCCTCTCAGCTATTGTTCTTGGCTGTTGTTTTCACTCAGGTCCTGCTTCACTGGTTTTCTGTTTCCATGAGAATATGAGCCATAGCAACACAGTCTCTGTTTATGACTGCAGAGACGCCGTGTCGTAGCATTACCACCTCAGGCTAACACACAAAGAGCTTGAATTTTTACAAACACATTTTACATTTAAACACATTTATGTTTTCTGTGACCACGAGGGATTAAATCCTGTTTTTATATTTCTGAACCTGTCTGAGGGAGCTTTATATTGAAAGATGTATAGCTTATCTATTCTGTACCATAGCGTATGGCATTCAGCTCATAATAGTTATTAACAATCTTTTTATATTAAAATAAGCAGGTATTGTTACTGCTGTGCATGGACTCCAGAAGTCATCACCTGTAACCTGTGAGCACATAATCTGTGAAAGTAAGTGCTTCTGCGTATCAAAATATTTTACGGGAGTTGTTTGAGTCACATGACCGACACAATTCATAAACAATTCCCTCCTCCTTACCTGTGTGCGCATGTTAGTGTTTGTATAACTGAATGTCTTCCATATAAAGCTCTTTTATGACTAGTTCCATCTGTCTAATGAATATTTAAAACAAGATCATATTGCACATCACAATCTAATGAATAATTCAGAGAGGCTAATTAGAATGATTTAGGCTTGTGGCATTGACAACCCCTCACATATATTCAGCAACTTGTTAGGAACGTCTATCAAACTGAGGTATGTTCTTTGTTGTTTTTTATTATTTCAGATGTATATTTATTATTCCTAATTAAACCACTTAAATATATTATCAAACTCTCATTAAATCTTTTTCCTGCACTTTTGAATCTGATGAAAAAACATTTTGGAACTGCTTGTTTTATGATATTCATATTGCTGCTGGATTAGAATATGGTATCTGAGGGGAGAGTTATAGTTATGGTTATGTAAAGTTTTGCATGATTGCGCACTTGTTAAGGCTGCAGTGGCGAATAATATTAATATAAAAAAGATCTGCTGATGGATTTTATTTTTCTTTAGTCTTTGAAAGTTACAAATTTGATTATTAAATATGAGATATAAGTGTTGGGTGCTACTCTGTAAATGTAATTATCTGAAGTGTATATGAGCTAAATTAGTTGTGGCTGTCTGTCCATGTGGAGAGGCGAGGATCTGTCAGAGACGGTGAAAGTTAATCTAGAGAAGAGCAGATCAGATGATACCGACAGGCAATTCATCTCCTACACTGACAGATGCTTCAGTGACTCAAAACACATTTGGGCAGCATTATTAAACCATTCATGCTGTCTTACAAACAGCAAGTGACATACACATTCTCATTGCTGAAGACTGCTATATTTTTGGTTTAACCTCAAACTTTATTATATAAAACTTCAAAGTAGCATTCAAGGAATTAATGAATGTAGGGTGTGTTTTCTGCTGTGTTGTAATATAACAGTGTTGGACAAAATTCTGAATTTAAGAATGTCTTTAATTTGATTCATGAGTGTGAATGTAAATTGAACTTTTGGCAGGATGCTGAATTTGAAACTGAATTGAAGTAAATTGTACTCAAATTAAATTTACATTGGGTAAACTATGGCATTATTGGAAAATAAGCAACCTTCCACTAAAATATCAAACTATACTACCAGTCAAACGTTCAGAATAACTATTTTTTTTAAGAAGTCTCATTTGCTCTACAAGGCTGAATTTATTTGATCAAACACAGTAAAAACAGTAAAATTATGAAGTATTATTAAAATGTAAACTAACTGTTTTGTAAACTGTTTAAAACTGCTCCTTCAGAAATCATTTTAATATGCTAAATATGCTGACGCTGCAAAATCTGTTTTCAACATTGATAAAAAAAAACTTAATATTTGAGCACTAATAGTAATTGCTAATAATCGAGCACCAAATCAACATAATGGAATGATTTCTGAACTATCACGTTACACTGAAGACTGGAGTAATGGCTGCTGAAAACTGTGATATCCGGAATAAAGTAAATTTTAAAATATATTCAGAATATGCTTTAAAAGAAAACTTTTACATTTGTACTAATATTTCAAAATATTGCTTTTTATTGTATTTATTTTTTTCAATAAATAAATGCAGTCTGGGTGAGCATGAGAGACTTATTTAAAAAAAACTTAAACAAACATTATTCCAATGGTTGTATCTTCTATGGTTGTAACATGTGGAGAGTTGTAACAGCACCATTTCCTCCCGTCAGGGATAAGCTCAGAGCCCTGTGATCATTTCATTATTTACCCACTTCCTCCCCGATCTTATATGAATGGTTGTCAAGGCTGCAAAAAATATATACAGTGCCCTCCATAAGTATTGGAATAGTAAAGACAAAATTGCTCTGTTGGCTGTGGAGTCAAGACATTTGCAAATATGATTAAAAGATGAATATGAGACAAAACTACAGAATGTCACATTTTAGTATTAGCCGTTTCAACACATAAATGTTTTACCAAATAAAAAGAACAGCACTTTTAGAGTTCATCCCACTCATTGATGTGAGCATAAGTATTGGGACAGTTGAACATAAGGCAGATATAAAAGATTAAAAGCTATTATTTAGTTGCAGATCCCTTGCGCACAATTACAGCAGTGACCCATAGACATCTTGGTCTCATCCTTTAAAATACCTTTCCCAACCTTTAATGCAGCCAATTCCATTTGTTGCTTGTTTTGGGAAGTTTCTGCATTTACTCTACTCGTCAGCTGGTGAAATTCATGTTCAATCGGATTTAAATCTGGAGATTGACTTGGGCAATCTAAAACTTTCCATTTCTTTGCCCTGATAAATTCCTTGACTGAACTGGCAGGGTGTTTTGGGTCATTGTCCGTATGCAATATGAAGCACTTCCCAATGAATCTGGTAGCATTTTCTTGAATATAGGTAGGCAAGATGGTTCTGTACCCTTCCAAATTCATTCAGCTATTGCCATGATACATTAAGTCATCAGTGAAATTGAGAGGGCCTGTTCCAGAGACAGCCATGCATGCCCATGCTACGACAACACCTCCACCATGCTTTACAGATGAGGCTGTATGCTTGGGATCATTTGCTGTTCCCTTTGTATTCACATTTTTGCTTTCCCATCACTTAGATAAAGGTTCATCTTTGTCTCATCGGTCCATAAACACAGTTCCAAAACTCTTCTGGCTCACCTTTGTGCTTTTTTACAAACTCCAATCTTGCCTTTCTATATTTGGTGCTGGTCAGAGGTTTGCATCTTGCTGCTTAGCATCTGTAATTCTGTGTCAAAGTCTCCTGAGAACAGTAGATTGTCAGAGCATCACCCCAGCTTTCTGGAAGTTGTTGGTGATTTTACAGACACGTCTTTTAGGGTTCATTTTCACAGCTTTTTTTTATTTGTCTGTCATCAACTACTGTTGTTTTCTCGGCCGATCAGGTAGTTGTTGGTTTCCAAACTCTTGATTTCTCCATGTACTTTGTTTTTGCTAGAGCTCTAATTGACTTCCTCTTTTCTTTAAGCACCCAAATTGCTTGCTTTTCTCTCAGAGTCAGCTCCCTTATCTTCATCCTGGTTTGAGTGTGTCATCATTGAATGCAAGATTCAGAATGCAGAAGTAATATATATATATAACTGATACGACACATTCCCTGCTTTTAATACCTGAAGAATTAATACAACAGGTCACAGCTGATCACTTAGAAAGACCTGTGAGGCAACTGTTCCAATCCTTATGCTCACATCAGATAGGGGGATGAAACTCTAAAAGTAATGAACTTCTTAGCTGGTGAAACATCTATGAGTTGAATCACCCGAGAATAAAATGTGACATTCTGTAGTTTTGTCTCATATTTATCTTTTAATCATATTTGTGAATGTCTTGACTCAACAGCCAACAGAGCGATTTTGTCTTTACTGTTCCAATACGTTTGGAGGGCATTGTATGCAGAAGAACTATATCTAAACTAAATTTTGCTTAGTACTTAAACCGTTGCAGATTAAATCATATAACTTACATTAGAATAAATAGTAGATTCTCGGGCAAAATGTGATGCTTTTTTAAACTTCTAATTTCAAGCCGTTAAGCTAATAGCTAACTCAACATTGGAAAGGGGTGGGGTAAGTTGTAACACAATTAGCCATTCCCTTATATAGAACTTTCACGTTGTCGATGGATATTCTTTGGCAGCTCAAAGGAAGTGTGGGAAAAATGTGCCCTATGCAGTTTCTGGATCCACCAAGTCTGCATTCTAGGGTTAAAAACATTGTTTTGACACCATTGTGAATCTGATTGGGAAAAATCATACATAGACACAATCTCACACCCAAATTTTCTCAGTTTGTTGTTTGATCTACATGTTCTTTACATTGGTACACTGGAGTTGAGTGTTCAGTCAGCATAAATACTGATAAGGAGGTTTGTTCTAGTAGTCTAATTTACACACACTACACACACACACACACACACACACACACACACACACACACAAAGTAAAAGTTAGTGTAAAATAATCTAACTGATTGCTTTTAGATGGAACAGCTGCCCATATAACTCCTGGTCTAGGATCTGTTTTCTTCGAAATAATAGCATAACGAAACTAGATTAGGCGAACAATCCAGTGTACAATCCATGATTTTACAACGCATTTTCGAAGAGGGGAGCAAAGTAGCCAATCACAGACATGTTTGTTGATTTCTACAACGCATTGGCCAATCAGAGGTGTTTAGGTTGGAATCCACGCACTCACCGCTTTTTGTCCAGCGCCGAGTTCTATCATGCTCTACCTTCATAAAAAAAATAAAATTTAAAACAGACCCCGTACGACACAGAGATAGCTACCTACATGATATAGATCAATAATTTCATAATTTCAGAAGCACAGAGTGATGTGATTCTGCAACCGAGCCTGGTCCAAATGCTCTTTGCATGCTGTATATGAAAATATACTCAGAATTTAAATAAAACTTGAGTTATTCATGCTCGATGCGACCATGTACGACACAGAGATAGCTAATGCCGTGTTCACACTGCACAATTTTCAAAGTCATCAGATCACTGCTGTTTTCACACTGCACGACAATCTGGGGTAGCATTCAGTCGCTGCTGTTTTCACAATGCACGATGGACTGGCGACAGTAGGTTTCACACTGCATAACTTTACAATAGGAAGAATCGCAGATAACTCTGTCTGGTCCACAAACTACAGCCGTTAAACGCACACGAGAAGTGATAAGGAAATAACACAAGATCACGCTGATATTATTGTATATTAGTCCTCACCAAACACAGTAATTAACAAAGATGACTTATTTGAAAACGTTTCTGCTGGGAATTTTTTTTCATAGGTTTCACGTGACGTCAGTGTTTTGTCGCCGCCATTTTTGTGTCTGAGTCACAGCTGGGCGACTTGTCAGTCTATGGTCACAGCAGCCACAACTACCAGAGGAAGATCAACGAAACACTCGCAGAAGGTTCATAAGGTTACAATATGCCCGGGATATGTTGTGCTGTAACAACAGTCGACAGTCGATAGTGCATCGGCCCACCGGGAAAATGCCCGGTATGCCAGATTACCAGTCCAGCCCTGCTGCAGATATATATATATATATATATATTATATATATATATATTCAGGTGTATAAATATTATCACAAGGTTTTCAAAAATAATCACATTTGTTTTGCTAAACATATTTATTCATCATATTATTGAATTTGTCACACACAAAAACGTCCTGAGTAAATTCCCTTTGTGAATTGTGACTGGCTGCACGTGGTGTAATAATTTAGGACATAGCCTACATACATACATATGGCATACATTTTGAGAGCTTAACAACTGAAAGTCTGAATCGTCAGTCAGTAAAGCATTTTTTAACAATGGCAACATTTTTTAACTGAAATGTTATTGTAGCCTATGAATAAATGAGAATAAAGAGAACTTGGTGTGGGCTGCTTTTGGTGCATATTTCAATTAATTAAGAATACCCTAGAGAACTCCCTCAGGGTGTGTTCTCTTGGCTGCTGGATTTTGGTGTAATCACGTTGGATTTCTGCTTCAAAGCACGGACGGAGAAGGAAATCGTTAAGTCCCGCTCGCCGTGCAAATCAGCCCAGGATTCTTTAAGAACGTTATCCAAACAGTAATTTGTCCAGAAGACTGATTTATTATAAAGCTAATATTGTTAATTAAAAAGACATATAGATGTGTTGTGTCGTTGTCACATCACAAAAATATGGCGGCGAGCATAGCGGAAGTACGTCTTTGGATCATGGCAAATATAAGTAGCCTACTTGAAAGTCAAGTGTTGTGGATTTTATTGTTTATTTCTTATAGCCTATAAAAGCAAAGTGATGAAAATAAAAAACAATAAAACTTTTGTCCTTTATAGAAGAATATTATTTACAGGAAAAAACCCTAGCATGTGCCTAATGATCTGTTTCTTACGACGGCGTTTTAGTGCCACATACAAAAAAAAAAAATCTAAGATTACGAGATTAAAGTCGTAATATTTCGAGAATAAAGTCGAAACTACGAGAATAAAGTCGAAATGTTACGAGAATAAAGTCGAAACACTTCGAGAATAAAGTCGAAATGTTACGAGAATAAAGTCGAAACACTTCGAGAATAAAGTCGAAATGTTACGAGAATAAAGTCGAAACACTTCGAGAATAAAGTCGAAATGTTACGAGAATAAAGTCGAAACACTTCGAGAATAAAGTCGTAATATTTCGAGAATAAAGTCGTAATATTTCGAGAATAAACTCGTAGTAATACGAGATTAAACTCCTAATATTTTGAGAAAAATCACAGAATTGCTAGAAACAATGGATGTGGAGGATTTGGTTAAATCCTACTTTAGATTAGGATTTAGCAATAAGGAAATTCTTTGTCTTTTGGCGCATCAGCACGGAGTTATAATTAGTAAAAGGACACTGCAGCGGTTATGTAGAAAACTTAATTTATTCAGAAGAAAAAATCAGACAGACATTGAGGAAATTGCCTCTTTTGTGCAGTCTGAGATGGCGACCAGTGGTCGACTCCAAGGATATCGATGGTTACATCTGCGTGCTATTCGAAGAGGATATGTTGTTTCTCAAGAGACTATGAGGATGGTGATCAAAGAAATCGACCCTGAAGGAGTTGAACTTCGGCGCGCTCGACGTCTCCGAATATGCCATAATGCCACAACGCGTTGGGACCCCGGCTGAAGTACTGGCGACGTCGTTATTTTTCTTCTGAATAAATTACGTTTCCTACATAACCGCTGCAGTGTCCTTTTACTAATTATAACTGCGTGCTGATGCGCCAAAAGACAAATAATTTCCTTATTGCTAAATCCTAATCTAAAGTAGGATTTAACCAAATCCTCCACATCCATTGTTTCTAGCAATTCTGTGATTTTTCTCAAAATATTAGGAGTTTAATCTCGTATTACTACGAGTTTATTCTCGAAATATTACGAGTTTATTCTCGAAATATTACGACTTTATTCTCGAAATATTACGACTTTATTCTCGAAATATTACGACTTTATTCTCGTAACATTTCGACTTTATTCTCGAAGTGTTTCGACTTTATTCTCGTAACATTTCGACTTTATTCTCGAAGTGTTTCGACTTTATTCTCGTAACATTTCGACTTTATTCTCGAAGTGTTTCGACTTTATTCTCGTAACATTTCGACTTTATTCTCGTAACATTTCGACTTTATTCTCGTAGTGTTTCGACTTTATTCTCGTAACATTACGACTTTTTTTCTCGTAGTTTCGACTTTATTCTCGTAGTTTCGACTTTATTCTCAAAATATTACGACTTTAATCTCGTAATCTTAGATTTTTTTTTTTTTTATGTGGCACTAAAACGCTGTCGTAGTTTCTAATGCCCAAAAATGTATGCACATTGTTTGTAAAGGGCTAGCGTTAATCGCTTTGTAAAAAAAAGTCCTCCCCGAGCTTCCCGCTTCTGTATCTTGCTCTCTCATTGGCTGTAGGTCATCGCTGATATATATTCAGTCGAAACTCATTCACACGGCAGGATTGTGAATCGCCGACAACTCCAGATATTTAGCATCAGTGTTGGGGAGTAACTAGTTACATGTAACGGAATTACGTAATTTAATTACAAAATTAAAGTAATTGTAATTAGTTACAGTTACTAAGAAAAGATGTGTAATTAAATTACTGTTACTTATGAAAATGTTAAGGATTACAAAGAGGGTTACATCTGATTTTGTCACACACACTCCCACATACAGATTTAATTTATTTATTTCATAAATTGCAGTGACTGCTCTAAAATATGAAATACCAATGTTTCAGAAGTCTATAACATGCTTATCCAATAAGTCTTATATTTCCTATGGGTTTATGTATATACTTTTTTTTAAGATTAACAGTTTTTTTTCTAAGGCATCATTAGATTCCAGTGTTTCATGTCATAGCTATGCAAAGATTTGATTCCAAAATCAGTATCATAGCTATTAAACAATTTCTTGTTATGATTTTAAATCTGTATTTAACCTCATAATGATTTTGAAGTAAGTCTCATTTTGAGGTGGCTGTGCTTCAAAGAGGACATCAGATGCCCATTTTCCACAAGTGGGTATGATTCTTTAGGGTAATCTTGAAATGGTCTCGGTGGGCGTGTAAAAGAACACAGCAACTCGTTTCGGTGCATATCTCTTTACATGCTAATGAGCTCTGCTCATCCGCCCCTCTCTTCTGTGGAAGAGCAAAGGCGATTTGCAGATAATCATAAAAACATATAAAGTGTCAAACTTACTTCTTCTGGATGTGTAGCTGGATCACGAACAATGGTTGCTGATCCATCCTTTAGTTTGAACTTTTTAACAAAACTTACCTTGAATTGTCCCTCATTCAGAAAGCAGTCTGGAGTAAAATGATTTACGCAGCCAGAAATAAACTAATTTAGTGAAAGTGAAGTGATGTGTGGCCAAGTATGGTGACCCATACTCAGAATTTGTGCTCTGCATTTAACCCATCCAAGTGCACAAACACACACCGTGAACACACACACACCGTGAACACACACCCGAAGCAGTGCAGCCTTTTATGCTGCGGCGCCCGGGGAGCAGTTGGGGATTCGGTGCCTTGCACAAGGGTCTCACTTAAGTCGTGGTATTGAGGGTGGTTATTCACTACAAAATTAAAATGGCTTGATAATTGAGACTGTTTAGGCTTTTGGGGGGATTGAAAAAGGAGTTATTTTTTACCATTGGGTGATTGTGTCCACACTGCAAAGACATATTTATATGCAAATGAAGATATTTTGCATTCACTGTCTCCTTTAAAATTATAATATTATCATCCTAATTCAAGGGATGAAGGATTTGGAAAGTCTGACAGTAGTCAGTGTTGAGCACTACTGTAAGGTTAACCCTGCCTGGTTTACATGTTTAAAAATGATTGACAGTTGAAAACATTAGAAATTTAGAAAAGTAATCAAAAAGTAATCAAATGTAATCAGTTACTTTACTTTTATAAAGTAATTGAAAAGTTACACTACTTATTACATTTTAAGTAGGGTAACTTGTAATCTGTAACCTATTACATTTCCAAAGTAACCTTCCCAACACTGTTTAGCATGCATAATATTTCCCAGGTGTCGGCTACGCATCGGAGATGACCTCAGATCGCGTCTTTGATAATTAATTGTCACTGGCGTGAACGAGCACCGATTTGCCTCCGATGTCGGGCATTTGTTGGCGATTTATCAAAACCTGTAACGTTAGGCGAATGAAAAATCGGGCTAAAATCGTGCAGTGTGAACTTGGCATAACTTAACTACACTAACTTATATAGATAAGATAATAATTTCAGAAGCACAGATTGATGTGATTCTGCAACCAAGTCTGGTCCAAACGCAGGATTTAGGTAAGGAAATGGTTATTAAGTATTTGTATTGGCTGCCGTGCCTAATCATGCACCTGCTTGCATTTCTGTTTAATTTAAGTGTTTTTGTGAACGTATATGCTTTAATAACAATAATTGTAACATTTTACAATAAGGTTCCATTAGTTAATGTTAAGTGTTAGTGAATTATTGTAAAGTGTTACACAAATAATGGATTTTGAGCGTTTACTTGAAACCAACCGCACACTAAATTGCTAAATTCAAATCTGCGTTCACGCTTTGGCTGGCTGAGCCAGAGACAGACGCGTTTTTACAGCTGCACATTGTAACCAATCACACACGATTCTGTTGAGCTTATGAATGTAATTGCCAATCAGAGGCGTTCAGATGAGTCATCGCGGAAATATTTTATTCAGACAGACGCGTTTTTACAGCTGCACATTGTAACCAATCACACACGTTTCTGTTGAGCTTATGAATGTAATGACCAATCAGAGTCGTTCAGATGAGTCATCGCGGAAATATTTTATTCAGAGCGCGCATTCGCTGAAGGAAATTGGAATTCTGCTCTCTGATGATTCTCTCATCAGAAAGTGAAAATATTCATACAATGTAAGTAGGATATTTATTTCACAGTGTAAACATGCATTAATTATTTTGCAGCCTGTTTACAGTGTTGGCAAGTTACTAATTACTGTACAAAGTACTAGTTACTAATTACATCTTCAACAGTGTAATTAGATTCATGTACAAGTTACTCTCTCCGAAAACTATTTAAATGCTTATTAATAATTACTTTCTAAATCCTACATCAACCTCGACAAGTTAATGATACAAGCATTATGAAGCATATACATTAAATCAAATCACTTTTATTGTCACATCACCACAGCACGTGTGCTTTGGTGAGTGAAATTCTTGAGAGCGTGACTCCAGACAGTGCAGAAACAATTTACATATAGACAGTACATGCTTACAGACTTATCGAGAAGACAATGTTCAGAATACACATACATATACTCAGTACACACAGTGTACTATTTAAGACATACTTACAATTATCAATACACGTTATACACCAAGGTTCAAGGTTCAAGGTTCTTTATTATTTGCCACATACACAATCATACGGGGTATAATCAGTAGTGAAATGTAGGTCAGAACAGGTCCGCTCAACGGAAAGTGCAAAAAAATTATAATAACAATAAAATAGAAAATAAAATAAAAATAACATAAGCAATAAAACAATGAAACATAACACAAGAGAATATATATATAATATAGGTGAGAATGAAAAAGGGAACAAATAATAAAATAAAATGAGTAAAATGTGCAATGAGATAAAATGTGCAATACAGTATACTGTGGATTAATAATATTAATAAAAAAACACGGATGTGCAAGAGAATGTGCAAATAGGTTGAACCGGGTATGTACACATAGCAGCAGTGTGGATGATGGAGAATAATGGATGTGTTTACAGTTTATTAAATTGAGTCCTGTGGATGTAATGATGTTATGAGACTGAGTTTAGGAGCCTGATGGCCTGAGGGAAGAAACTCCTCCTCAGTCTTTCAGTTTTTGCCATCATGCTCCTGAAGCGCCTGCCAGATGGCAGTAAACAGAAATGATGGTTACCGGGGTGATTCGAGTCCTTGATGATTTTTGCAGCTCTGCTTTTACAGCGTTTGAGGTAGATGTCCTGCAGAGAGGGGAGAGCAGACCCTGAGATGCGCTCAGCTAAGCGCACGACTCTCTGTAGAGCCTTGCAGTCCTGGTTTGTGGCGTTGCTATACCACACTGAGATGCACTGAGTCAGTACACTTTCTATGGCCCCTGAATAGAAAGTTTTCAGGATTGCTGGTGAGACCCTGAATTTCCTCAGCTGTCGCAGATGGTACAGTCTTTGCCTGGCTTTCTTGACCTGTGTTTGGATGTGTGCAGTCCATGTCAGGTCCTCGGAGATGTTTACACCGAGGTACTTGAAGCTACTCACCCTCTCCACAGGGGTCCCACTGATAATAAGAGGAGTGTAGGGCCGCTGCTGACTCTTCCTGAAGTCCACGATCAACTCTTTAGTTTTTTTCACGTTCAGAGAGAGACAGTTGTCCTGGCACCATGATGTAAGTCTCTCTACCTCATTCAGGTATGCGGCCTCGTCATCGTTGTCAATGAGGCCCAGAACCACAGTATCATCCGCAAATTTAACGATGGAAGTGGAGCTGTGAGAGGACACACAGTCGTGGGTGTAGAGAGAGTAGAGCAGGGGGGACTCAGGACACAGCCCTGTGGGGCTCCTATGTTCAGGGTGATGGAGTTGGAGGTGAACTGGCCGACTTTCACCACTTGTGGTCTGGCGGTGAGGAAATCTTGAATCCAGTCACAAAGTGAAGAGTTTATGCCGAGGTCTGAGAGTTTGACAGCTAGCTTGGTGGGGACTATAGTGTTGAAAGCTGAGCTATAGTCAATGAATAGCAGCCTGACATAGTTGCCATTTTTCCTGTCAATGTGAGTGAGGGAGGAGTGCAGTACCTGAGAGATGGCGTCATCAGTAGACCTATTTGGCCGATAGGCAAACTGAAGAGGGTCCAAAGTAGCAGGGATGGAGGAGCAAAT
The DNA here is from genome assembly GCA_027422405.1 of Ptychobarbus kaznakovi. Lineage (NCBI taxonomy): Eukaryota > Metazoa > Chordata > Actinopteri > Cypriniformes > Cyprinidae > Ptychobarbus > Ptychobarbus kaznakovi. Next base: position 2,480,417 of record CM049804.1, read on the forward strand.
GTGTTTCTTTAAAAGTCTCTCAAAAACCTTCATGACTGTCGATGTGAGTGCAACTGGACGATAGTCATTCAGGCAAGAGGGTTTACTGTTCTTAGGCACAGGGATTATGACAGATTTTTTAAAGGAGGTGGGAACAACAGAGGTAGCGAGGGACTCATTAAATATGGATGTAAACAAACCAGCAAGCTGATCAGCACAGGACCTCAGAACGCGGCCAGTAATCCCATCGGGTCCTGCTGCTTTCCTGACGTTCACTCTCTTTAGTTCCCTCCGAACTTCATCCTCTGACAGAGTGAATACATGATCATCGCTGCTCTGTCTGCTGCTTCCTGACGTGCTGGTTGGCAGATTCGCGCCGCCATTGCATTCGAAGCGGCCAAAGAAGGTGTTTAATTCATTGGCCAGCAGTGGGTCTGCTCTCACCTCTGCGGAGGATTTATTTCCAGAGGAACAGATGGTCTTAAGTCCCTGCCACATGCATCGAGAGTCGTTGAGCTGTACATATTTCCACCATATGTACATTATGTATACATATATACACACAATAGTATGCAAAAAAAAGTTACAGCTTATTTTTACATAGGCCGGATACGCAATGTCATGGATGTGCATTGCATGGTATCCAGTGGTAGCAGATAGATTGTTGTGTTTGTGTAGTGTTAGTGCAGTGTGTGCGTGTAGTCCAGTTGAACTGTGTTAAAGTGCAGTGCATGGCATATCGTAAAGTGGGAGTGTGCTGTGGGGTGTATTAGTTTTTTCTGTTCATTAGCCTGATAGCCTGAGGGAAAAAGCTATCCCTCAGTCGGCTAGTGCGGGATCGGATGCTGCGGAGACGTCTTCCTGAGGGCAGCAGAGAGAGCAGACTGTGGGATGGGTGGCTGGAGTCCTTGATGATCCTCCTGGCTTTGATTAATTAAATGATTATTGTAATTCTTTCAAATAAATTATAGATAACTATACATAAATTATTCTGGTCACACTTTAGATTAGAGTAAAATTGTCACCATTAACTAACTATTAACTATGACTTTTGCCTCAATATACTCCTAATTACTGGTTATTTATACTTAGTAAGTAGTTGTTAAGTTTAAGTTTAATTGGGTAGGATTAAGGATTTAGAATAAGGTCTTACAGAATAAGACATTATACATTTTTAAGTAATAATAAACAGCCAATATTCCAGTAATATTCATGCTAATAACCAACTAGTTAATAGTGAGAATTGGACACTAAAGTGTTACCAATATTCTTATTAACTCACCAAAGTATTTAAAGTGAGAAGGGTAGCCTACATAAAAAGCATGTATTTTAAGGTTAGACTTAAATGTATTATGTTAAATCCACTATTGTATATGAATGTTCTAAAGTCTATACACTGTATTAAGTTTAATTACAAGTAACTGTATAATTACTTAGTAACTAGTTACACCCAACACTGCCTGTTTACTATAACTCAATTCAAATTAATTTCAAAAGTAAATTAAATTGTGATTTAAAATACATTTTAAATTCAATATTGAATAGCACACAATTTAAATTATTATAAGATTGAAGTCCGTTCTGTTGTCCTTGTGGGGCAAATGTGTGTTTCTTCCTAAAAATTCAAAATTCAGCTTTGCTCTCTACCTTTCCAGAAAATAGATGAGAGGTATGAAATATCCATCTCACATGGCACAGTCGAAGTATCCATCGCTCATGCTATTCATAATTCTGTGTGTGCGAGGCTCAGAGCCCCACGGGCAGAACACCATTTACCTTTTTCACTTCAGCGTGACCTCAAAATAAACGCTTCACTCTCAGGAGTCTGTATGAGTGGCAAAATTCATCACGTCTCTGATATATTAGACTCGGTAGAGCCATTATCGTTTATTTAAAAAAATCTTGTGAAAGTGAATATGAAATGCAAGCATATAAAATATTACCATCCTCTGCAGTATATAGATGCAAGTGCTTCAGTTTTTACAAGTCTTTGCGTGTTAAAAAGAACAAGATGAGTGGGAGATTGTTGACAATCATTACATGCGCAGAATACCATTACATTTTCACCATTACATGATCATTGATGAAGAGATGTCATAATTTAAATTATGATTACCGTAATGTTGATGTTGGCAAAAATAAAAAAGGAAAAGTCAAAACGATTGCCAACCCCTGTTATCTATAGTACATTGGCACATCTGTGCTCTATACAATTTTCTATTTTGTCATTATACTTTACTGCTTCCTTGTAATTTATGTTATTACATATGCATTTAATTTGTTATTACACTTTAAGTCAATATTTTGGCACTGAATCAATTCCACTGTTTTGAACTAAAGCTGGGAATCAGAGCACATTTTGTGCCTCGGTTATCATCACCCCACGCTGTGAGGACAGACAGTGGTCCCCTGGTATTGAGGTCCCTGTCTGTGGTATCTCTCTCCATACCTCTGTAGATTACGTTCAGGAATGTTATCAGGAGGGAAAGTTTTGGACATCTCGACTCTAAATGATAAATGAGAGAGTAGTAGTCTTGAGGTACACGAGGGAGTTAATCTCTGTTCAATCCAATCACGGTGAGCTGATTGTGACTTCTTAGAGCACAGTGACGGGAAAGTGGTATCTGAATCCACCAACTACTCCCATGTGCCAGTGAGACACAGGCAGCTCTCTTACTTAGAAAATAATTATACAGCCTTTTTCTTTTCTTTTACAAATAATAGTATATTTTAGTCCTGGCTGGAACACTATGATGACATTTTGAAACTATTTGTGGGTTCTTGAGTGCTTGCCATTAAAGGGAATGGGTCAAAGAGAGGTCTTGTTCTCCATGTAAGTACAGTACTAATACTGTTGTGATCGTAGTGTCTTGTGACATTCTTGATTTGTTTGTGGATAAATGTGTTTAGATCCTACCTGTCAGATCACACTACCACTGTGTTTGTGTAACTAAGTACACAAGCTTTAAACAAAAATAATAATAGCAAGAACCATGTACGTAGCCAGGCTTTGAAAATTAGTGAGGTCCGGGTGTGTGTGTGTGTGTGTGTTAAATTTTTTTATATTATATACTATACTATATACTATAATAACAAACAAATACAACTCATTATATACACTATAAACACTTAAAAAGAGACAGACATGTAGATTTCTCTGTTTTGGAGGGATGATCATTTTTAAATCATACCCTATTTATTGCATCAAAATTTGTTAATAATGTATAGTTAGGGGTGGATAATATTATCAGTTGTTTATTATTCATGCTGCAACAACATATTACTGTTATAGTTTTTATTAATAACCATTGCTATATAGCTGATAACGTTGTCTAGTGCTCTTATGAATGTTTATAACATGATTTCTGAAAATGTTAACTACTATACTGAATGACATATAGCATAGACTTCTTCATGGCTAGTGTTTGCGTTTTTAATTTAATTTCATTATGTAACCTACTTGTTCTACAGATCTGTGTACTAGTGTTAAATACAGTTTTTGACGGATAATATCATGATATTTTTGCATTTCCCTTACCGAATGTGGTATCCTGTCAGCAATAACTTGTTCATGGGCTTTTTTTATTACTGTCAGTTTGAGTGCAGGCGATGCAGTGTTGCCAGATATTTCTATTAAAAAAATAAATAAACCGAAATTATTTCAAATCTTTTGCAAATAAGATAAGATAAAGACATCGCTGACCCTAAACTACAACTTCCTACTTTATTAACTTTCTAAAGTGTAAAATTAAGTGGAAAAGACAAGTCCAAAAATGGCTTTGCCCGCGTCCTCTCTCACAACTCTCTCAACGAGGCTAAAGACTAGTTTACTTCATCAGCATCTGGCAATGATCCTTTTTATACCACGGACGCAAAAATTCATGCAAACTGTCTAAACTGAATTATACATGTCATGCAGAAATTCATATGAGGAGTTTAAAAGCAAATTAGTCATTCAGAGAACAGATTTTATTTTTGAACATGAAACATTTACCGAGGTGGCCTCATAGCTGGCTACGGGCCTGGCAAGAACGGTGTACCACAAGGCTCAATCTTAGGTCTTTTTTTGTTTTATATGACCCCTGTGTGATATGTTGCTTTTAGGAAATAGAGCATTTACTTACTTTCTTATGCAACATGAGACAAAATATCAGCATTTCAGCATGACTTTGACAGCATGATTATGTCTGACCCTTAACTGTACTTCCTTGAGAAAGACTAGCTGTTTGTTATGCTACCTGATATTTCTTAAACGTCAAGCCAAAATGGTTGGATGAAAGAATGGATGTAACTAATGCATTTGTCCGTGTTTTACTCCATCTCGAATCGCGCTCGCGGAAAGGGTTCGAGAAACAGTATCTCTTCCGCAGCTCGGTTTGCTTTCAACTCTTTTTTTCTCTCTCAAGCAGGAGACTGTACGACATTCACAGCACATAATTTGACTGATTTTTATGTAGAGAGGGTGACAGCGCACTGCATTAAAATAAATGATTATTCATATGTTCAATAACAGCTGGCCAAACTAAAAAACAAAACTAAAATTAAAACATCTTTGAGAGCAAGGGGGCCCCCTGGTGTTTCGGGTTTCTGCGTAAAGGGAGGATCGGCTCTGGTGTCAGGGACTGTCAAGCTACAAAAATGACAAAAGAGCACCCTGAACGTTTTATATAAGTTTTATATCAAGTGTATTCCAACTCTTCTGAAGCCATATAGTAGTTTTATGTGAGGAGCAGACACATTTTTTTTTACCTAAAATCTTCCCTCTGATGTTCCTTAATTGCAATTTTTACTTTTGTGCTATTATGAAAAAACTTTGCTCATTGGGTCTAGTCGCAAAGAATGTTTTGTATCGAGATGTAAAATCTGATGTGGCACATTATATTTAAATAAATGTGAATTTAAATGAGACCTACCGCAGATGAGAAATCATGTGCCTAATTAATTAGTCTTTGTCTCACACAAATCTATTGTATGGATTCAGAAGATATGAAGCATTACAAAATATTTCTTTGTTCTTTTTTTGCCCTTTGTGTTATTTTTGCAGCATTACAGCCACTGACAGCAACTTTCATTTTCATTGTATGGAAAAAAGCAGTGAACACTAACAGTGAATTTCTCCTTTTGTGTTCCATGAAAAATGAAATCATACAGGTTTGGAATGACATGAGTGTGGGTAAATGATGACATTTACATTTACATTTATGCATTTAGCAGACGCTTTTATCCAAAGCGACTTACAATTGCATTCAGGTTATACATTTTCATTAGTATGTGTGTTCCCTGGGAATTGAACCCACAACCATTTGCGCTGCTGACGCAATGCTCTACCACTGAGCCACACAGGAACACCTCACAGGATGAGGTGAACTCTTACATTCACCATAAAGGCGAAATAACATTACTGACATTTCAAGGGCAAACAAGCTTTGTAAAAGCACAGTGAATTTGCGTGACCAACTTACACCATGTTAAAATCTAAATTCTGATCATGTGGATTCCTTCTGGAATAACTGGATTTCACCCAGAAAATTTGGAGAACAATTGTAAATGTGGCCTCACCTTGAAACAAATTTCTCGATCATGTAGATCCCTATTCCTATTGAAATGATATGAAAAATCATGAAATGAAAAAAAAGAAATGAAAAAAAATATTATATAATGAATAATGAAATTCTAATTTAATGAATACCCTTTTTTAACATCATTAGAAACATAATTCATCTCAAATATGTATTTTAAATATATACAAATATGTGAATAAATGGAATTAAATCTATGCTTTAAATTACTTATGTTCAGGAGGTCTTTCTATGGACTGTATCCCTACAAGTCAAGCATGATCAGTCTGGAGTCGCTGGCAGATCCATCTTCTGATTGGGACATTTTGGAAACAATTGGGAAAGGAACCTATGGCAAGGTCTACAAGGTCATCAGTAAGAAAGATGGAAGTCAAGCAGCCGTGAAAATTTTGGATCCCATTAATGTGAGTCATTGTTGGGCCTTCTGAGATTTTCTTCATTTGTGGCATCTCTTTTGTGTTCAAAGTTTATTGCAGCTGTGTCCTCATTGTGTCCCTCGATGTGAACACATGGAAAATAATAATTCCATGATTTTATCCTATTTTCTATTTCTCCCCTCTTTGAGAGTTTTAAACCTTAATTGTTATAGAGTAGACCCAATAGATTAAAAAGGGGGCAGTGTGACTTTACTAATGAATCTGAAACATGCTGAGAATGTTCTGTGAATCAGTAACTGTTGTCTCTGTTCTCTAGTCATGTTCATTTATTAATTTAGGATTTAAGACTCCTAACAGTATTTCCAATGATTTAAAAGCCAAACTAAAAAAGAAAAACATTTTTAAAGGCGTTTCTTCCCCTCTTGTCCTCTGGCTTGTCTCAGAATCCCAGTCACACTAACAGAGTAAGTAGATATTCTTCCTAAATTTCCCCCACATATATTTTCATATTATAGCGCTGTTGATTTTTGGAAAACTTATCAGGATGTTGTATTTTTATGCTTAATGCTGATATTCCCCATGTAGTGTAATGTCATTAGTGCTGCTTGATCCCCCATAACCCCCTGCTGCACAGTGCATGCATGGCTGCCTTCATTGTACCCATCGACTACCCTGCTGCCCGTCATACAAGCACATGCATGGAAGCTTGGGAGAGTTTTTACATCCTTTTCATTGTTATAATCTATTCTGACATGTTGTTTTTGTACTGTCCAGTGTTCGAACTAATGGGGGTGTCCATGTATGAAGTGTATGCACTACTTGCTTTATACAAGCACTATATAGCAAGGCCGTAACCGTGTCTTTAACATTGGGGGGGGGGGGGGGGTATATATATATATATATATATGTAGGGCCCTATGAAATCCGTTTTATTTTTCAATTTTTCTAGATTCCGTTATTTTGCGTTTTAATTTTCTGGACTCATTTTTAATGGTCAAATTAAATTATATTAATCAAAATTATTACCAAATTCTGTGTTTTAGCATGTCTAATTATTTGAATGCATACAAACAATTTTTATTTATTCGCACAGTAGCCTTATGACATTTATTTTTCTCAGAAATTCTGTGTTGTGTATTTAAATTTGACTGGTTATCAGATGAAGGCATAAAACATTGATTTAATTTATATTTTAATGAATGAAAATTAAATATTTACATTTTTGGCAAATAAAGGGGATTTAAAAATAAAATATTTTGTGATTATTTCTTAAAAAACATAAAGTTGTATTATTTTTCAACAGTAGTAGTAGACGTGTTTTTGAAGTAGAACTAAGATCACAGTTTCATTGTTTGTAGGGACAAACAGATGCAGATAATTAAAACACGCACATTTCTCTCTCTCTCTCTCACACACTCTCAAAATGGGCATATTTGAGAAAAAAGTTGAGTAGTTTGCTTCACAGAATATATTGTCGGTCATTTAACTTTTCTTTCGTAAAACAGTTGACTAAACATTAAATGATTAGCAGCTTCCATCTTTCCTCGCTCTCTTTCATTAATCTGACACTTCGTGGCTCAGCATCTGTGAACGCAAAACCCCGCCTACTTTGATTTGATTGGCCAGTTCAATTATTTTGACATTGACAAGCGCTGTTAGCCCGCTGAGGCAGAGCAGACTTTTAAAGCTTTTTTTTTTGTCATCCTAAGCGAGCGTAATGGAGGACAGCAGATCAGTGCAAGAATAGGCAAAATAATACATTGTCAATATTTTTGAAACCCCCCAAAATTTCACAAATCATGTTTTCAGGAGAGCCCATGTCTTATTAAGGGGAGCCAAGCCCCCCCTAGCTCCCCCGTAGTTCGCACCCTGGTGTTTACCTTTAGTTAAGGTGTAGTTAGTCATAGAATCTTATAAGAACAACATGTCATTACACACAAAAATGCAAATTAGGGCGCTGTTTTGTGTACTAACATATATGATTAATGCAGTTGTGCTAATGGTTGTGTCAGGATGTGGATGAGGAGATTGAAGCTGAGTACAACATCCTGCGCTCGCTGTCCAATCATCCCAATGTGGTGAAGTTCTTTGGCATGTTCTACAAAGCAGATGAGCTCTCTGGAGGGCAGCTATGGTTTGTTTTGGAGGTACATTTCTTTATAAATGCTTGGTACACATCCACATTTCAAAAGTTGCTCAGATGTGATGCTGTGGATATTTAGTTTTGTCAGTTTTATGGACATGATTCAAATTTAGGTCCTGAAAAATGTCTGAAATATCTTTCAAAAGCTTTTAAATGTAATTTAAGCATAGGTAAACCCAATGTGAGCAAAACCTATTCAAAGCTATGGAGGAGGGTAAGATTTGCAATGAATAACAATTGATATTTTGAACCATTTCCCATACAGACTGGTGCTGATTAGAGCTGGTCACTGCATGTTTTCACTATAGTCAAATAAATACACAGAAAATGTGTGTAATTTGGATTACACAATTTAAATACACAATAACGAGCTTTATATATTTATCATCAATAAATCTGATTTGTTTCGATCTCATGTTGACTGAATATTGCTTGTTCTGCAGCTAGCCATATTTGAACCGTGTTCACACTTTTAACTGAATAAATGTGATTGTTTTCACAATGAACAGATTAATATATGATTAAAATATAATATTAAAAATATGAAATATATATATATATATATATATATATACATACACACATATTTATGTGTGTGTGTATATGTATTAGAAGTATATATATATATATATATATATATATATGTATATATATTATAAATATTTTATTAAATGTTCTACCAAAGAAAGGAAGACTGTATGTATTACTGTATTACAATGGCATGAAGCTGAATAAAAGATGATAGAAATCTGTTTAGGTGAACTATTTAATACGTATACATAATATTGTCTAATATTATGATATTTTTGTGTGTTTTGTTATTTTATGACTGATAAAAAATGCTTAGTCCTTACTAATGTAGTTTCTGTTGTTTAGTTGCCCTCTTCTCTGTAACTGCATATTGTTCTTTTCTCTCTCCCTTTCCTCATTACTTTCCCTCTCTGTCTGGCATTTCTCTCTGTTAGTTGTGTAATGGGGGTTCAGTAACTGACCTGATAAAGGGTTTGCTGATGAGGGGAAAACGTCTTGAGGAGCCCATCATCTCCTACATCCTGTATGGAGCACTTCTGGTGAGATACAGTACACATACACAGAGAGAGAGAGAGACTAATTTGCTCGCCCCAGCACAGGGAACGCTGCCTCAGCGCTCTGACTGCCAGAGTAGTTATTTTGGGCCGTGATAGTGAGGAAAGACAGAGAGTGTCCAGATGTAGACTCCAGGGGCCGATCAGAGGCAGTCTGGCCTTCAGTCCCCACTTACTGACTCACGTTTCTCTTGCTTTATTTTCAGGGTCTCCAGCATCTTCACAACAACAGAATAATCCACCGTGATGTGAAGGGCAACAACATCCTCCTCACCACAGATGGTGGAGTCAAACTGGTGGACTTCGGTAAGGACTAGTGCTGCAGAGAAAGGAGACTTTTATCATAGAAAGAGGATTTTAATTTGATTTAAAGATTTATTTGATATTTCTGTCACTTACAAAGTAGATGGGGAGCAAAGGTGGTGGCCACTTTTTGGAGCAGCACCTGGGTTTTGCAGATGGCTATGTACTCTTTGGCTGCTTGTCTTTTTTTCCCCATTATGTTTCTGTTGCCTAAAAATTCTTTGTGAGGATAAATCCAGAGGATACAACATAATGCATTGCAAAACGTCCTAAGACAGGAATGGTGAAGATGCACTGTTCCACCATTGGAAGTCTATATTTTTAAGTGTTATACATGCAATGTTTTAAATAAAGAATTTGAAATTTTGTAATTATTTTGGCTGTTTTAATTGAATGCCAGTAGTACATATGTACAGTAAAAATAAAATTAATTATATACTGAACAAATTATAAACGCAACACTTTTGTTTTTGCCCTTGCCCCCATTTTTCATGAGCTGAACTCAAAGATCTAAGACCTTTTTATAAGTACACAAAAGGCCTATTGCACTGCGTGAGGCAAATGGTGGTCACACCAGATACTGACCCCCCCCCCCCCCCCCAATAAAGTAAAACTGTACTTTTTAGAGTGGCCTTTTATTGTGGCCAGCCTAAGGCACATCTGTGCAATAATCATGCTGTCTAATCAGCATCTTGATGTGCCACACCTGTGAGGTGGATGGATTATCTCGGAAAAGGAGAAGTGCTCACTAACACAGATTTAGACAGATTTGTGAACAATATTTGAGAGAAATGTGTTCCTGTGGGTTCAATTCCCAGGGAACACACATACTGACAAAAACAATGTATAGCCTGAATGCACTGTAAGTCGCTTTGGATAAAAGCGTTTGCTAAATGCATAAATGTAAATGTAAATATAGGCCTTTTGTGTACACAGAAAAAGTCTTAGATCTTTGAGTTCAGCTCATGAAAAATGGTGTCAAAAACAAAAGTGTTGCGTTTATAATTTTGTTCAGTGTATATAAAAAATTATAAAATCAAATTAAATCTATATTAAAATGAATGAATTACAGTAGTATACTGATTAATAAAATTTTATTTACAGTAATTTACTATATTTAGCTTTAGATATCAGTAATTATTCACTATCAACCCTGAAGAAATTTGTTTTTTTTATTATTTACAGGATTTATTGCTACAAGTAGCTTAAACAGCGTAGCAATGCTAAAATCAATATGAAAGTCTGTGATTCCTTGTGAAAAAAGTACGCTTTAGCATACTTAAATAACTAAATAATGCAATGAGTTAATTTTTCATTGAGTAACGCAATATTGTAATGCAAAATTAACTTTCCCCAACACTGGAAGGTGTATTATTTTTAACCACACTTAAGTGGATTTATATTTATTTAATGTTGTTACTCTCTGCAAGTTAATTGTTTTAAATATACTTTTAAGATTTGAAGTACACTACAGGTGCACATTCAGTACATTTAAGCACACTTCTTTTTCACAAGGGATACCTTATACTTTTAACCTATAACTTGTATAAGTGCAAAAAACAATGTGTGCACTGCCTCAGTTTACTAGCAATTCATTTGTTGAGATTTAAATTATATTACAAACCCGATTCCAAAAAAGTTGGGACACTGTACAAATTGTGAATAAAAACAGAATGCAATGATGTGGAAGTTTCAAATTAGAATATTTTATTCAGAATACAACATAGATGACATATCAAATGTTTAAACTGAGAAAATGTATAATTTTAAGGGAAAAATAAGTTGATTTTAAATTTCATGGCATCAACACATCTCAAAAAAGTTGGGACAAGGCCTTGTTTACCACTGTGTGGCATCCCCTCTTCTTTTTATAACAGTCTGCAAGCGTCTGGGGACTGAGGAGACAAGTTGCTCAAGTTTAGGAATAGGAATGTTGTCCCATTCTTGTCTAATACAGGCTTCTAGTTGCTCAACTGTCTTAGGTCTTCTTTGTCTTTATGATGCGCCAAATGTTTTCTATGGGTGAAAGATCTGGACTGCAGGCTGGCCATTTCAGTACCCGGATCCTTCTTCTACGCAGCCATGATGTTGTAATTGATGCAGTATGTGGTCTGGCATTGTCATGTTGGAAAATGCAAGGTCTTCCCTGAAAGAGACGACGTCTGGATGGGAGCATATGTTGTTCTAGAACTTGGATATACCTTTCAGCATTGATGGTGCCTTTCCAGATGTGTAAGCTGCCCATGCCACACGCACTCATGCAACCCCATACCATCAGAGATGCAGGCTTCTGAACTGAGTGCTGATAACAACTTGGGTTGTCCTTGTCCTCTTTAGTCCGGATGACATGGTGTCCCAGTTTTCCAAAAAGAACTTCAAATTTTGATTCGTCTGACCACAGAACAGTTTTACACTTTGCCACAGTCCATTTTAAATGAGCCTTGGCCCAGAGAAAACGTCTGTGCTTCTGGATCATGTTTAGATATGGCTTCTTTTTTGACCTATAGAGTTTTAGCCGGCAACGGCGAATGGCACGGTGGATTGTGTTCACCGACAATGTTTTCTGGAAGTATTCCTGAGCCCATGTTGTGATTTCCATTACAGTAGCATTCCTGTATGTGATGCAGTACCGTCTAAGGGCCCGAAGATCACGGGCATCCAGTATGGTTTTCCGGCCTTGACCCTTACGCACAGAGATTGTTCCAGATTCTTTGAATCTTTGGATGATATTATGCACTGTAGATGATGATAACTTCAAACTCTTTGCAATTTTTCTCTGAGAAACTCCTTTCTGATATTGCTCCACTATTTTTCGCCGCAGCATTGGGGGAATTGTGATCCTCTTCTCATCTTGACTTCTGAGAGACACTGCCACTCTGAGAGGCTCTTTTTATACCCAATCATGTTGCCAATTGACCTAATAAGTTGCAAATTGGTCCTCCAGCTGTTCCTTATATGTACATTTAACTTTTCCGGCCTCTTATTGCTACCTGTCCCAACTTTTTTGGAATGTGTAGCTCTCATGAAATCCAAAATGAGCCAATATTTGGCATGACATTTAAAAATGTCTCACTTTCAACATTTGATATGTTATCTATATTCTATTGTGAATAAAATATAAGTTTATGAGATTTGTAAATTATTGCATTCCTTTTTTATTCACAATTTGTACAGTATTGTGAATAAAAAACAACTTTTTTGGAATCGGGTTTGTATTTTTATGCAGATACACATTATGGGCCGGTTTCACAGACAGGGCTTAGGCTAAGCCAGGATTAGTCCATTGTTCAATTAGGACATTTAAGTAATTTTTACAAACATGCTTTAGAATTTTTTTTTCTGGTTTGCATTATCTAAAGACAAAACAACAGCACTGATATGTTTTAAGATCAGTCAGTACAAGTTTCTATCAGTTGAAACAGCTCAGACTTACATTTTAGTCTAGGACTAGGCTTAAACCTTGTTTGTGAAACCGGGGGCATATATTATTATTTTATGCATAATAAAACAAACAGTATGCTAATGCTGTACCGTGGTTCATGAGTTTTTTCATCAAATGAAATGCCACTAAATTGAGGTGGAGCCATTCAGGCGTCTGTGTGCTTTATCAAACACACCTTCACACACCCGTGTGAGTGAGGTTAAATGGTGTTCTGCGTGGAAAGTGTGTGTGTGTGTGAGGAGGAGAGGAGGGTGTGTGGTGCAACTGATTCTGCCTGAGGCGTGTTTGTCCCGTGTGCATGTGAGAAAGAATTGGATCCCTGCTGGGAAGTAAAATGCCCTCATCACGTAATGCTGATTAATGCCAGCCGCCTGCTCCCTGCCCTAATGTCAAATCAGATAATTTGCCACCTCCTAAATGTCTGAATCCATAGAACTGTTATTTGGTCCTACTTCAGAAATAATTTCAGTTATTGTTGTTTATTATCACAGATGTTCGCAAATTTTCAGTAGAAACAAAACACATTCAAGGAACCTTTTTAAGCTATGATTCTGACACATGAGGTCTCTGATTTCTTGCAGGCGTCTCAGCTCAGCTGACAAGTGCCCGTCTACGCCGAAACACATCAGTAGGAACCCCGTTCTGGATGGCTCCTGAGGTCTGTCCTGTCATAAAAATACTAATTTACTCTCTTTATTTCTCCCTTTCAATCTCTTTCACCTTATCTCTTTCTTTGATACAGTACAAATCATTTCATACTTAAATGGGTAGTTCACACAAAAACAAAAGTTCTGTGCAAATCATTCACCATCATGTCACTGAAAAATTAAATGGTTCGGTGTTTAGCTGAATGTTCTGGCTGCTCTTTTCTGCACAATGAAAGTGAATTCAAAGTGAATTTTATTCAAATATAGCATGTTTGTATGTGTTTTAGCAGGCTGTTTCTCAGACATGAATGAATGATAATTAAGAGCCATGACAGAAAATAATATTATAAAAAAATAACCTAAATGTTCAGACTGTTCCCCAAACAAAGCAATCATATGACTTTAAAATGCTTGTAATATAGAGCATTAAGTCAAGTCAAGTCAACCCTTATGAAACAAAAATATATGTGAATATATTGGAAGATATAATGTGATATATGAAATAATATATTTTGATATATGGGACTCTAGTGCTTATAATTTTCAATATTCTGCAATATATGCATGAACGATGTATTGCTATATACTATATAAAATATATATTTAGCAATAAGACAGAAACAATATAGTACTACATAGCTTTATTGAAACACTCATTCCTTTTTATTAACACATGGGTTTACATATTAAATTGAATGTCTCAAAAATACATTCCCAATATGCCTACAAAGGTCCCCAATTTTATACAAATTCAGGCAAATTAACGTCCACATTTAATCATTCAGCAGACACTTTTATCCAAAGTGACTTAAATGAGGACAATAGCAATCAAACCAACAAAAGAGCAATAATATGTAAGTGCTGTGACAAGTCTCGGTTAGCCTAACACAGTACATGTAGCAAGTTTTATATATATATATATATATATATATATATATATATATATATTGTACAAATGTATTTTTCACATACATTTAGTAGATATTAACAATATTATATTTACTATATATTAGTATACATACACACACACATGTATAGTCAGACATTACGGGATGTATGTACTGTATTTATATACAGCACATATATAGATATATATTACAAAATATATTTGCCAGATTATGTAACATACATATACAGATATATATTACAAAATATATTTGTCAGATTTAGTTAAATATATATGTAACCTATATGTTCCCATATAAATGTTAATTAATATATAGCTACATGTGAAAATACATTACACACACACACTCAAACGGGCCACTTTATTAGGTACACTTTGCTAGTGCCGGGTTGGACCCCCTTTTGCCTTCAGAACTGCCTCAATTCTTCGTGGCATAGATTCAACAAGGTGTTGGAAACATTCCTCAGAGATTTTGGTCCATATTGACATGATAGCATCACGCAGTTGCTGCAGATTTGTCGACTGCACATCCGTCATGCGAATCTCACGTTTCACCACATCCCAGTGATGCTCTATTAGATTGAGATCTGGTGACTGTGGAGGCCATTTGAGTAAAGTGAACTCATTGTCATGTTCAAGAAACCAGTCAGATGATTTGAGCTTTGTGACAGGGTGCATTATCCTGCTGGAAGTAGCCATCAGAAGATGGGTACACTGTAGTCATAAAGGGATGGACATGATCAGCAACAACACTCAGGTAGGCTGTGGCGTTTAAACGATGTTCAATTGGTACTAAGGGGCCCAAAGTGTGCCAAGAAAATATCCCCCACACCATTACACCACCAGCCTGAACCGTTGAGACAAGGCAGGATGGATCCATGCTTTCATGTTCTTTACGCCAAATTCTGACTCTACCATCTGAATGTCGCAGCAGAAATCGAGACTCATCAGACCAGGCAACGTTTTTCCAGTCTTCTATTGTCCAATTTTGGTGAGCCTGTGCAAATTTATGTCATAATTTATGTGGAAATGTATAAATGTGGTTGTTGATTTACTGCCACTATAGTGTTTATTTCAGTTGTACATTTTAGTGAATTGAATTTATATGTTAGAGTTTTGCTAAAAATACATATAAAAGCACGTTTTTAAACTACATTATCGCAGATATTTGTACAGTCTATAAATTTGTATATATAAGTACAGGGTTCTCCACACTCAGTCCTGGAGGGCCACTGTCTTGCAGAGATTAGCTCCAGCTTGTTGGGTGGGACCTACACTTTGTAGGACAGTGGCCTGCAGGAGCAGAATTGGACACCCCTGTCTAAGTATATACAAATTTAATCACATCCATACGGTATACTCACATAAAAAGATAAATACTATATAGTAAATCTCAACTGCTTAAATGTTTATATCATCCCAAAATGTAAAATATATTATCACCCAGCTCCAATCTATCAATTTGAACTCTTAAGATATTACAAACATTAACATCATGATTTTCTGTAAAGCTGCTCTGAAACTATATTGTGAAAGCACTTTATAAATACATTTTCCAGTAAGCCTATGTTGATAATTGTATTTCTAATAGGTACTTTTGCAAAGTTTTTTTATGTACTGTACTCACTGAAACAATCTCTGTTCCTTTAACCTGTGAGAAGATTCACTATGTCTTTGTGAAAAATGTGTATCTTAACGCTAATGCTCAGTGTGCTTTTGTGTATACCGTATGCGTTAGTGAGCTATATAACGGAGATGTGTGTGTGTCGGTCGTGTGAAGGTTAATAGCTGAGTGCCGCTCTGTGAGAATGAAATAAAGTGAGGTGATGGGGCCAGTGGGGGAGGCCCCTCAGGGCCAATTAAAATACAGTCTAAATTAAACGCTCAGCAATATGCCGATTGGCCACAGTGTTTCTGACAGACCGATTTAATGCTGTAGAATAACATAATTGTTGTGATTATTATAGTACAGTAATGATTAAATATAACAAATATTGGTTAACTGGAGCTGAAATAAAATGTTTAATTTGGAAAATTATTTGGCTAAATTCACATGGATATACTGAGTAAATGAGCTTATTTCAACTTGAACTTTATTTTATTTCCAGACTCAAGGTCCATTAGCAAAAAACAGACAATACAAACCAATACTTCCACATAGAGGACTGATATCGCACTTCAGTGAGCCTAGGATTTGTCAACAATATTATAATATAATTATGTGAATTGTCCAGCTGACAAATACATTTATATATCAAATTTCTCATTAAAGAAGGGAATGATTGCACTCTTGCCTTACAAGAGTGCAATCATAAATCACTTGCACTACACCATCTTGTTTTTTTCAGCAGGATACTCATACAGTCATTGTACGCAACCTGAAGCTTACATAGGCTCTCTTTCTTAAACTTTACCCACAAGAGAGCAGTATAAAAAGAAGTACAATATTGTCTAAAAAGGTTTATCTTTACCTGATCTGAACACATATAACATTTTCTCATCAACATATTTACTTGAGCATATAACTTACGACGTTGCCTATCATCATCATCATCATCACTCATGTCATTATTAATGATATGACCTAAATATTTTGCAGTAGTACATACATTTAAAACTTTCCCTGATAAATACAAATCTGGGAAATTCAAATCTCTATGTTCTTTGGTTCTACATATCATGGCAACACTCTTTTTTGTATTGTATTGCACATCATATCTAATCCCATAATCAGAACATATATTAAGCAACTGTTGAAAACCAGCACTACTTGGGGAAAAAACAACTAGATCATCAGCATACATATAGTGATTGACTGTGGTATTACCAAGCATACATCCAGTCTTACAGTCACTTAGTTCTTCTGACAATTCATTCATATAGACATTAAAAAGAGCTGGTGAAAGTAAACCCCCTTGGTGCACTCCATTACTTACTCTAAATTAATCTGAGACACAATTGCCCCACTTTATCTGCATACTTTGATTAGTGTACCAACCAATATGTCCAAATTCTTAATATACTAATAGTTATGCCCCTTTGTCTTAGTTTACTGAACAACTTTTGATGATTAACTCTATCAGAAGCTTTAGAAGCATCCACAAAGCCGATTAAAACAGTGGAATTTTGTCTTTTATACAGTTCTACTACTTCCTTCAGAGTATATATACACAAATCAGTACTATGGTGAGCCTTAAAACAAAACTGATTTTCTGTAGTATCAAGATATACACCTAATCGATCTAATATGATTCTTTCCAAAACCTTTGACACAACACTCACTAAAGCAATTGGTCTATAGTTATCCAAACTACCTACCTTGCCAGCCTTATCTTTAATAACAGGCAACAAGGTTACTGACAACATAGATTCTGGCAACAGCCCTCGTAATAATAAAACCAGTGAAGCAAATTGCGAGAAGAACCACAAGCCTAAGGCTCGCAAATGTTAGGTGTTCAGCAGTCATTTGATCTAAACCACCAGTTGTTCCTTCCTTAAGCTGAATTATTGCTTGATAAACCTCATTTATTGTAATATTTCCTGTATCCATACTAGAGACTACTTCCACTTTACCTGGCTCACTCTTTACACAATTAAACAGAGTAGAATAATACTGTCTCCACAACTCTGCTATATTCTCAGCTCCAGAGACACCCACAATAGAACATGGTAATGTCACATTACTCCTATTTATTGATCTTACGTCCTTCCAGAAACCATTCACATTATTACAAAGTAAATTTTCCGCCATTAAATCAGCTCTCATCACTTGTTCGTGTTTACAAATATAACAAACTGCATATTTATACTTGGCATTAGTTAACTTTTTCTGGTCCAAAAGTGGGCCTTGTTTGGTCCTACCAGCTATTTCCCATGCCTTAAATGCTTCCTTTGCTTTTTTATGATATGCTGATACACACTTTTTCCACCCTGGCTTACTATGATATTTCTTGTCAGGGCAAGTAAGATATGGTCTACTAGCCTCATGCACAGATCTCACAATATCATCATACATATCACAAAAGGCTGTACCATGGGAAATATCATTACAATTCACATCTGAACACATGATTGCATCTCTGGGTAATACTACCTTATTCAACAGAGTGTCCGTTTTCCCATAATAAGTTTTAAGATCTTCATCTGTAATTTTAGACCAATCTAATTTTACCAAAACAGCCCTCTTACACTCATAATTAATCTTGGACAGACTTTCAAAATCAATAAGCATTAAGAATGGTACATGATCAGATATAGATTCCCCATATAAAATTGTCATTGACTTTATAGTATCATGAGCCTCAGCTGTACTAATACAATGATCAAGCCATGAAGTTGTATGCCAGGCTTCACTTATATAAGTATAACTGTGCTTGTAACAACAGTTTACTTGAAAAACACAGAAATGCAGCATATGCTTAGCAAATATAGTAGAATTGTCAGTAAGATCTGCATACAAATCCCCAACCACAAAAACACTTGCAGAATTATTTTCATTAATAAAAGAGCCAATAAAAGCAAGTCTTTTTATCTGTCATTAAGAGAGTTCATCTAATTTTATCTGTCATTAAGAGAGTTCAATTTTTCCCTCATAATTTATTAGTTTTGAGAATGAGAATGAGCTTTATTGGCAAGGTATGTTTAGTGACAGAAGCTCCACAGTGCAACAGAAGGACAGCAACAGGACAGGAACCAGATAATAAAAGAATAATATACAAATAGGCAATGTACAAAAATGTACATTGTCATATAATTGGCAATTTATATGGAATTTTAAACCATATAATAATAAAACTGATATGAATCCCTCTAATATTTAAAATGACTTTAGCTAGAACTGGAGTCAATTCAGTTGACCTGAAGTTATTAATTATATTTCTTTTGGGAATCAGATTTTTTTTTACTAAAATTAGTTTGGGGATATACAAATAGGCACACATGAGCCAATGGTTGACATTCAGTAGGTGTATAGCTATCAAATTAATATAGGTTGCATAATTCCTAATAAGAATTTAATAATAAAAAAGTTTTGAGCTCATATTAAGCGTGCTAACTGTTGATAGCATACTCTAGTATCTTGACAAATCTAAGCACAGTTGAGATCTCTCCTAAAAGTGAACTGTAAAAAAAATAAATGCATTTCCGTTTTTCAACTTCAAATTTTCACATTTGATTAATTTACTCCTCGTCAATGTATTGTAATTGTTTGCATATTTGCTTCTTATCATTTTGTTTCTGAGTGATTTTTTTATTCTTATTTTATTTTTGTTTGTTTTTTGTTTTCAGTGTAGAAGAGTGGGCATGATAGTGTGTGTGATCCCTCTGTGTTTCTCTGTGTGCAGGTAATAGCGTGTGAACAGCAGTATGACTACTCGTATGACGCCCGCTGTGATGTGTGGTCTCTGGGCATCACTGCCATAGAGCTGGCAGACGGAGACCCACCCCTGGCCGAGATGCACCCGGTCAAAGCACTCTTCAAAATACCGCGGTGAGACAGCAGGGGGAGCTATACTCACACCGCACTCACTAAATACTGGCGAGCGTGAGGAAATAGAGGAACATGGAAATGGAGATAGACAGGAGAGATTGAGGAAAATTGAAAAAAAAGAATGAGAATACAGCGAAAGAGAGAAGGACAGATAGGAAATACCTCATGATCATCATTCACCATGACGCTCTGACTGAGAGTGAGTCACTCAGACAGCAGATTATCTATCTATCTATCTATTATCTATCTATCTATCTAAAAATCAAGCACCAATGTCTATCTCTCTAAATATCATCTAAAACACTTGAATCATCTGTTTCGATCTATCATCTAGAGTGAGATCTATCTTCTATCTATCTATCTATCTCAAATCAGCTATCTATCTATCTATCTATCTATCTATCTATCTATCTATCTATCTATCTATCTGATATAAATATATCTATCTATCTATCTATCTATCTATTATCTATCTATCTATCTCTATCTATCTATCTATCTATCTATCTATCTATCTATCTATCTATCTATCTATCTATCTATCTATCTATCTATTACTAGTCAACAATTACGTTTTCATATATTTACGGTAGGACATTTACAAAATATCTTCATGGAACATGATCTTTAATTAATATCCTTATGATTTCTGGCATAAAAGAAAAAATCTATAATTTTCACCCATGCAATGTATTGTTGGCTATTGCTACAAATATACCCGTGCTACTTATGACTGGTTTTGTGCTCCAGGGTCACATATATAGTATGCTTTATATAGTATAATTGTATGTAGTATGAATGTAATCTGAATGTACTGCATTCGTCATCTTGTCATTGTCATGTGACCTACCAGCATCAGTTGTGTTGATTCTCTGTAATTCACAAATCCTTTCCGTGGTCATGAGGTGGTAAAGTGTTCATTTAATGTGCATTTCAGAATAGTAAGTCATCTGGAGACTTCATGCCTACTGTATTATGAATACTGTGAATTTGAACATACAACTCTGGTCTTATATTGTTTTTTGCCTACTATGGGGACTGGGGAGGTATGCGATTTTGGATGCAGCCTCACTGTTTTTGCGACTGCAAAATGTGCAAATGCAAATGCAATATGCAAATGACCTCTGTTATGATTGGCTAATATCTGTTTACTGCACCATACATCAGGCTGGGCCAAGATGCTGAATACTGAATAGGTGTGGATGTGCAAACGTGTGGTTTAATGAGCTGGTTGTGTTTTCAATACTGTGAATATTTATTTTGGTGATTATTTTTTGTAAATGGTCTATCCTGACTGGACTGAAGATTTGTGTAGTGAATGTAAATAGTTTTTTCAATGATATGAGTCTTGAAATTGTGAACTGGCACATTGATGCTTTATTCAGTTCTATATTAGTGCTCTTTGTCATGCCTGGTGATTTCCCAGTTCACCCTCATTTAGCTTGACTGTTATATCATCACAGAATCGGGGGATCTCACGTGTCTCAATATTCTGTTTAACGATAAACTATAAGAGCTTTGATGAGAATCTGACCTTTTGCCATATTTATGATCACACTGTTATCAACCAGAATGCATTGTGGTTATGTCCTTTGATTGCAATTTGCATTTGTGATTAGCCGCCCTCCGTTCCCCATTGTCATTTAGATGAGGCTGACGCTCATGTTATCTGCCCCGCTCCAGGCCTGTAGGGGATGGGCCGCTTGCAGTCGGGACACCGACACCGCAGCGGTTTGCTCACTTTTAGAGAGAGGCTACACAACTCAATGACATTCTCAATTTAAAAGGATTTTTCTCCATATAGTGGGCTTCAGTGGTGGTCAATGGGTTAAAGGTCCAAACTGCAGTTTCAATGCAGCTTCAAAGGGCTCTACATGATCCCAGCCAAGGAATAAGGGTCTTATCTAGCGAAATGGTCAGTAATTTTCCAAAAAACAAAAATTACATTTAAATGTATATACTTTTCAATCACAAACGCTCATCTTGCATTAGCTTTGCAATGCACGTCCACAACTTCACGCATTACATAATCACGTTGGAAAGGTCACGTTTTTCCTAGCGGAAGAACTCTTAGGTTTCAAAAGGCAGGTGGATGCTGCATACTGGTGGTGGTTAAGGAGAGACCCCTTCATATTTGGGTGTACAGCAATACACTATAAAGCGCAATATAAATGCCTCATTCATTCATTAATTCGTTCAAAATATTTAAACATTCAGGATACGCACACAAATGGACCATTTTAAACAATAAACTGATATGAATAGATAGATAGATAGATAGATAGATAGATAGATAGATAGATAGATAGATAGATAGATAGATAGATAGATAGATAGATAGATAGATAGATAGATAGATAGATAGATAGATAGATAGATAGATAGATTACGCACATTAGGAACATTTTTTTTTTTTGCAGAAATGTAGGTAGAAGCACGTATTTTCAGTGAGCTTGGGTAGCGTTAAAGGTGCTTTAATGCCGCTTGATGTTTTATAATGAATACTGGATATGAGAAATGATAATGTTACAACACTGTGTGCTTGCCTTTGCTGGCCCATTTGTCTTATAGTTTATGCCTGAGTGCAATAATCTAATCATGTATAGTATCTACACCGTCATGGCATGCTTTAAAATGATGTGCTTCCTCTACTTTTTCACCCACCTGTCTCTCCCCCTCTATCTCTTGCTTCTACCTTCGTTTTATTTATTATTTATTTCAAATGAAATTAGATATTTGGGCTGGGGCGCCATAAATCAGATGCGTGGGACCTTTAGCACAGCAGCAGGTGAATAAATCAGTGTTGGTGTGTGTACTGGGGCGTGGAATGATTCTGTTAACATGTCATCTGTCCGGGCCGGCGTTACCACCATCAGCCCGCTCTCAGACGGAGAGATTATGAGGGGCGTGGAGCGATCGGAGCCTGTCAGCGCCAAATTTTTGACTCCTGATGAAGGACATGAGAGGGAACTGAATAGCTTTTCATACACAAGGCTGCACTATTCCCAACCTGAATGCCATTATTGGAGCTCAAGCTAACATACTTTTCTCACTGACATATACAGTACAAGGACTCCTGGGTTTTTAATTAAGGCTAAAGAGGGGGAGAGACAGGTGGGTGAAAAAGTAAAGGGAGCACATCATTTTAAAGCACGTCATGATGGTGTAGATACTATACATGATTATTGCACTCTATAAGACATAAACTATAAGACAAATGGGCCGGCAAATGCAAGCGCACAGTATTGTAACATTATAATTTCTCCAATAACAACAAAAAAATGCAGAATAACAACATTTCAAAAAAGTTGAAATGGCAATCAAAAAAGGCAATCGCAGAGGTTTCTTGTAGTTGGCCACCAGGTATGCACACCCCTCATGAGGGATTTTGTCCCACTCCTCTTTGCAGATCCTCTCCAAGTCATTATGTTTTTGAGGCTGCTCGAACCTTCAGCTCCCTCCACAGATTTTCTATGGGACTAAGGTCTGGAGACTGGCTAGGCCACTCCAAGACCTTAATGTGCTTCTTCTTGAGCCACTCCTTTATTGCCTTGGCAGTGTGTTTTGGGTCATTGTCATGTTGGAATACCCATCTACGACTCATTTTCAATGCCCTGGCCCTGACGGTACATGGTCCCGTCCATCATCCCTTTGATGCGGTGCAGTTGTCCTGTCCCCTTAGCAGAAAAAACACCCCCAAAGCATAATGTTTCCACCTCCATGTTGATGGTGGGGATGGTGTTCTTTGGGTCATAGGCAGCATTCCTCCTCTTCCAAACATGGCGAGTTGAGTTGATGCCAAAGAGCTCGATTTTGGTCTAATCTGACCACAACACTTTCACTCAGTTCTCCTCTGAATCATTGGCAAACTTCAACTTCAGTACATGTGCTTTCTACTTATTTCACTCATTAAAATGCAAATCAATTTATTACTTTTTTCTGGATTTTTGTTGTTGTTATTCTTTCACTCACCGTTCAAATAAACCTACCATTAAAATAATAGACTGATCATTTCTTTGTCAGTGGGGAAACGTAAAAAATCAGCGAGGGATCAAATATTTTTTTTTACCCACTGTATTCCTCAGCTGGGATCGTGTAGAGCCCTTTGAAGCTACATTGAAACAGCAGTTTGGACCTTCAACCCATTGGCCACCACTGAAGCCCACTATATGGAGAAAAATCCTAGAATGTTTTTCTCAAAAACCTTAATTTCTTTTCGACTGAAAAAAGGGAAATACATGAACATCTGAGAAGCATTCTAAAATACTTTCATTTTATTTCTATCATAAATAACTAATGCATTTAAATATGTTTAAAATTAATTGGGTGCCCATGTGCCATGTTTTTAATGTTAAAGCCATGTGAATATATTCAAAGATTTTTACATTTTTCACAATATTTCTGAAAGGCTTTGATTGATGAGTTTTTTGATGACATAAAAGAATCCCGCATCCAAAGAGCACAGATTCATGGAGTTCACACCCCTGTTCACACCCCTGCAGCATTTTTTTTGCATATTTTGGGATGTATGTTTATAATTATTAATTTGTAATGATGTTACAATTTAGTACATTTAAACTATATTAACTTAAATGTTTATTTTAAGTTTAATTAAGATAAAAAAAGTAAATTGTTAATGAATGTGCACTTCAAATCTTAAAAGTACAGTACATTAAAAACTGTACTCGCAGATAAAGCCAGTTAAAGAAAGTACACTTTAACACACATAAGCACACTTTTAAAATGAGCACATTTAATGTTAGTCACATGGATTTTCAACTCAGCTTGATTTTAAAAGTATAACATATATTTTATATTTCTGTTATGAACTGTTAAGTACTGCATTAGCCAACTGCTATTAAGATAAATGCTAATGGATAGTGTTCAACCTATATTTTAAATATATTTGGTTCCTATCAGGCCTATTAACTGGCTTAACCATTGCTAAAAAAAACACAAAACAACCTGGACTTGGACAACATGGAAACTCACGTTAGTCACATTTTGTCTATTTTTGCCACACTGGCAAATAAATGGCAGTGTAGCATGTATGGAAATATGCACAGTAAAAAAGACAATGTATATATATATATATATATATATATATATAGTTTCTGTGTTTAGCTGGTGGCAGTTCTTTGCCTTCATTTCCACTTGTCTACAAATAATTTTATCAGTGTGGCCGGCCACTGGGAGGTTGAGGAATTGTGGAGTCTTTTGTAAGTGGCAGATTAGTATTGACAAAATGTCTGCCATGTCATTTATCATCACATAGCCACAGCGCTTGTGTTGGAGTCAAGTTTGTGTGTCCGTCTGAGGCTGTGCTTTTATCTACTGCAGTGGCTTCTCATACTGAACAGAGTAAAGTGTCATTAGAAGACTGTATTCAACATTTATAGTGCATTCAAAAATATTGTGAGGATTTAGGTTGAGGGGTACGCCTACAGTTAGAGAACTGAAAAACAATTATTTGACTCAATGAAAGTCTATGGAAATTATCCCCATCGTGAGAAAAACAAATGTATTTGTGTGTGTGTGTGTGTGTGTGTGTGTGTGTGTGTGTGTGTGTGTGTGTGTGTGTGTGTGTGTGTGTGTGTGTGTGTGTGTGTGTGTGTGTGTGTGTGTGTGTGTGTGTGTGTGTGTCATAATGTCAAGATGGATGAGGTGAATTTTCATAGTCTGGTGTTTAGAATAAACCTCTTTTCAGTGAATGACATGCAGTTTGTTTTTCAACCCATAGGAGATATTCTAATCTGTGTTAGATATTATGATTATATATAATGTTTTTAGATTAGGGCATCTCAACTAGGAGGCCAGTACCCTATAGGGGCCCTCATTAAACTGTCAAGGGGGCCACAGGATGACTTACAGTTAGTTGTAAATTATTTCTATACAGTATATTCAAATATATATTCAATAAAAGTAATTAATAATATAGTAATCAATTCATTTTTGATTTGTAAGAATGTAGCATTACATCACTTGCTCACCAATGGATTCTCTGCAGTGAATGGGTACCATCAGAATGAGAGTCTAAACAGCAGATAAAAACATCACAATAATCCACAAGTAATCCACACCACTCCAGTCCATCAATTAATGTATTGTGAAGCGAAAAGCTGCGTGTTTGTGAGAAACAAATCCACCACTAATGTGTTTTAACTTGAAAACCAAATTTCGCTTCTGGCCAAAATACGGGTGCAATCCATAATAATGCTTTCTAACTTCACAACATGTTAATTGATGGACTGGAGTCATGTTGATTACTTGTGAATTATTTTATCAGCTGTTTGGACTCTCATTCTGACGGCACCCATTGACTGCAGAGGAACCATTGGTGAGCAAGTGATGTAAAGCTACATTTCTACGAATCTGTACCAATGAAGAAGTAAACTCATCTACATCTTGGCCTAAGGGTGAATACATTTTCAGCAAATGTACATTTTTGGGTGAAATATATATGTAACACATACAAAATACTGTAAAATTAGACAATACACCATTTTTGTTAGTTTTGGCTTTTTTTTTGGTCCTGAAAAAAGGCTTAATAATATTTACTCAAAAGTATATATTTTTTCTGATTTTGGGTTGAAATATGACCTACTGTAGGTGTATACCTGACAGGTTTTATGAGATTCACTCTTACATTTATAATCTATCTATCTCTCCCTCCCCCTGTCTGTGTCTAGCTTGTCATCTACAGCATAACAAACTGATGTTGTGAGTAACATGGCTAAAAGCGTGACTGTTTGCCAGTCAGAGTTTAATGGCTCTGCGGCTAGATTGGAATAAACCAAGCGTGTTTACATCCTGTTCGTCTGTGCTCACAAACATCCAATGAGGGTGAATACCACAGCAGAATTTACCCAGCACAATAGCAGCGCCATCAGCGACATTGCCTTCACTTTGTTATGTATAAGCAGCTCTCTACAGCACTGCAACTTCAAGGCGAGCATGTGGCTGCAGGCACGCATTATATTTTGCATTGAAGGAGTCGGTTATTTTCCTTTGATGTGTTCTTCAGAGAGGACGGCCTGTCTGAATATCTATCAAAGCACCCAGTGACTTAGAGCACCGCAGAATGACAGATTACCGTGGAAAAAAGAAAACTGCGTTTAACTGGGGTTGGTTTATATTCCTGATGCTTTGTTCTTGGTGATAGTTTCTGATGAAAGACAGAGAAGATGTGTTTTTAAGTAATATGCCTGTCCTTCGACCTGCACAGCTCTTTACATCTCTTTATGTCTGTTTGGGACTTCAATCAAGCCAAAACTAGATTAAGATCAAAAAATAAAAATAAGGAGATCTTGAAGTAGAAGTAGAGGGAATATAAATAAAAAGATGAGAGGTCTACATTCGTATTTGCCTAACAACAGCCCATCACGCAGTAAGATGCTGCAGGCAGGGATGAATTGTGAATGTAATCATATTGCTGTTTCTCTTCCTGTTTTCGTCACAGAGCTTTTACTGGCACATGAACATTGAGCACATCTATTCTGTTGTCATTTAGGTAAATTCTTACAATGTTGTATTCCTGTATTTTAGACAAAAAAAAACAACATGGCATTACAGTAGTGTTGGGGAAAGTTACTTTTAAAAGCAATGCATTACATTCTTGCACTCCTCCACAAAAAAGTACCTTTTTGCGTTACTTAGTTTTTCCGAATGGAAAGTAATGCATTTTGTTACTTTTGCATTACGTTTTGTCGCCTGGGCTGGACTATCTTATTTATTTTTAATAAAAAAAACACAAACGTTTTATTTTTTGGAAGCTGTAAAAGCACTTACACACCAAAAGTGAAAACAAATTAGCATGCATTGAAAAAGTTACTTCTTGAAAAAAATTGATTGTAAATTTAAAAGCAATCTATTACTTTACTAATTGAAAAAAGTAATCTGGTTACATTACTCACATTACTTGTAATGCCTTACCACAATAATGTTAGTTTACTTTAGAGTTTAGAAACTTCCTTCATTGTTGCCAAAATCAAGTCATCGAGTCCAACATAATTTTGTTTTGATGAGCTTCTTTTAGGGTTCTGTTATTTCTTTTAATGACTTTTCCATGATCTTTGGAGTCTTTTTGTCACTTTGAATAATGTTTTTTACAAATTATTTTATACAGACTTTTGGAGATTTACATTTGGAGAAGACATTTTCCAGCATGTTGCTCTTAAAAATTATGTTTTCTTTGATGGCCTAAAACTGTCCCTTTTTTTGTGATGCTGCGAGGTTTAGGCCTCGCAGCATCACAGCCACTGAAAGCTGCTTGTGTGTTAACAAATGAGCCTGTGAGAGTGTGTGTGCTAATATATGGGGATGTGAAAGTGTGTGTGTGAGTTAATAGATGGCTCTGTCTGAGTGTAGCTGACAGAGGGATTATTCGCTCTCATAACTCGGCAGCTCTGCGGACAGATGTTGCCTGCCAGACACTCTGCAGGGTGGCTCGTTTGTCATCTGCAGCGGACCGACTCGTCCCTGGCCCACAGTCTGCGCCTTAAAGACTTAAACACTTACAACTCCACCTCACTGAGATATACAGCAGCTCATCTGAGATACGACCTGCTCTACTGAAGAGCTCAAAACTCGCTTAAGTCTGCCTCTCTGCAGTAAAAACTCTCAACTCAAGTGCTGAGGGCTTGTGGGGTTTGACATACTTCAGTCATTACTGTCACTCAAACACCCATGCAAAAATGGAAATGGAAAAGTTAAAACAAAAAGGTTGGGTAGTTCTCATAAGTATACATTTTACAGTGCCCTTCAAAAGTTTGGAAATGTTTGGTTTTTGGAAAATATCACAAACCCTTATTATTTCTTGATGTGTTTATTAAAATAACTTATCATTATCATTGAAGACCAGCAATAATGACATAAAATTCATGATTATGGCAATATATACATATCACAGTCCGGCAGAATCCTTGTGGCAACTGATTCCTAATTAATTACTGGATTAAACTTGCCACAGGTTACTTTTGTGAAAAAAAACAAGAAAAAATAACCTAATAATCCAATGCATAAAACAGTCAATCACCCTAGCAACAAACAGGGTTAATAATATCATTAACTAAAACAAAAAATGACAACTAAAACCATAAAAAAATCCCACTTGAAACAAATTAATGACCAGTTTTACTAATAGTTTGCGCCGGCGCAAACCGTCTTTTGGCGTTAAAATAGTTCTGTCAGATTTTACTAAAGATGCGCAGTGAAGAATCAGTGCTGAAAAGGCATGTGCACAGTTAATTTTGCGCCTGACCTTATTGAATATGCATTTGTAGGAGTTACCTTTTCAGACACAAAATTATTGGGAGGAGAGTATTCAAATGAATCACGTAACTATTTTGAGCTTGAAATGGATGCAATTTGTTGCTGGGAGAGGTACCACAGAGAACAGAGAGCATGTGGTAGAAGGGAGAGGATTTATGTCTGTATAAATATATATATACAATTTTATTTTATTCCAGCTAGTTGCCAAGACATCTTTTCACATTTTATTTTCATGCTTAACTTGAAGTACAAAAGTAACTAAAATAAAACTGAAATACTGAAATAAAATAAAAATAAAATGTATAGCATGAATATTAAATAAGATTTATAGACATATTAAACATGAAGTATTAGACATAAAATAATGAAAATGACAACTATAAATAATAAAAAACTCAAATTCAAATTTCAAAACTAAAACGTAAAAAAAGATAAAAACTACAATTTTTAATAACTTAAACTAAAACTTTAATATTGAAAAATAAGATCTAATGCAAAATATATATATAAAAGTCTCCCAGACATCATTGCTAAACCCAACATTGTCAAAATATGCAGTAGTTTAATATAATAATGCATAGTAACAATATGCTGCATTCATAACCTGAAGTCAATTCTTGTTTGGGAGATTTTGATGGTGACAGTATAAAGAGAAGGTAAGAGAAAACATATTGATTTTAGAGTAGGACTTCAGCATTTGATTTCTAGATGAGCTGTTCTGAATAGCTGTTCTTGGGTACAGGTCTGTACTTGAATGAGGCATTTGTGTTTTCTGCTTTTCTTTGTGTAGGGAGATGAATGCAAACAGACATTTGTTCTGAACAAACACAGTTGTCCCTTTAGCTTTGTAATTTATTTACCCTCCCTGAATGAGGCCAATCCGATATGTTTGCTTGTGTCTCATTCACGTGTTTTGTGTCTTTGTGTTTTATATGCAGGAACCCGTCTCCTACCCTCCGCCACCCGGAGCACTGGTGCAGGAGTTTCTGTCACTTCATTGCTCAGTGAGTACAGCAGCTTCATCTCTCTCTTCTGTACAGACCAAACTCAGCCTTTGATGTGTGCTGTCACTAGCATTGAGTTTTATTTTTTACTTCAAGCCATTTGCCAGTTTTTCATGTTTTTACTTCTGAATCTGTGTGAAGTACTGATAAATACTTATTTCTAGAAATACTGAGTATTTACATTAGACAGGAAATTAGTTAGAATTTCTCAGTGGTCCCGAAAAAAAATGTGTAATAATTTTGAACATTTATTGTATACACTCTACCATTCCAAAGTTTGTGGTCTAAGTAAGTGTTTCTGGGACAGCCGACAATCGTGCAGTGTGTTTACTAAGTGTTTAGTAAGTGTGCTTTTGTATCTTTATTTAAAATAAACATCTCGTGATATTTGTAATGCAATGATATTCAGATATTTTAAGTGTGGCATAAGTGTTCAGATCCGTTTTGTGTTGTTTTACCTCCATTCTGTCAGTAGGTTCAGCTGTAATGTCACTTGACAAGACCAATTCTGTCTGTTTCTGTATGAGCAAAACATGCAGTGAGACGTTTGCACAAACGCCTCTCAAATGTACGGTTTAATTCCTGTCAGACAGGCTTGTAAATAAAATAGGCATAGCTCTCTCTCTCTCTCTCTGTGTGTGTGTGTGTGTGTGTGCGTGCGTGCGTGCGTGCGTGTGCATAAAAGCAATGAAAAGCCCAGATTATTATTGAGAATGAAAACATCAGAGAGAGGGATGTTGTGTGCACGGCAGGAAGGCTGTGAATGCTAATTGACTCATTTATTTGTGTTAGTTGTTCATTTGTCAGTGTGGCAGGTCTGCTGGCCGCTCGTGATGAATTAAAAGCACAGACGCAGTCATATTCATTAAGGGAATTTGTGTGTTTTTCTGTGTGCTGGTGGGATTTTATCCTGAGTGCTCTTTAAGTGCTCCTGAGTGTCTGTGTGTAGTCTCGTCTGCCACACACATGGCTGGTTGGTGTTGTGGTTAAAATTCAAGGTTGGTTGTTTCAAGTCTAAAACTGGTTGAGCCATTAACTAGCACCATTGTGCCCTTGAGCAAGACACTTAACCGCAGGTTATTCCAGCAGACTCCGTGTACTGTAGTATGACTGTGGAAGCTTATACCATTTTTCTGACATCCTCTCTTCATTTTCTCAGTTTATAAATTTGATGGATGTGTAATTAAATTTTGAAGAGCTGTTAATAGTTTCTAGAATATAATGCTTTTGAAGTTCCACTCCAACTTGAGATATCTTCTGTCATTTAACCTGAACTGTTAGTAAAGTTACTTTGATTTGTGATAGGTAAAATAATTACTTGAGTTCGACCAATATGGCAGTTATCTTTTACTTCATTCTGTCATCCAAAGTATTCAATAACACGGGGATAGTGAGTAGTGTTACCACTGTAAAGTAAGTCAAGTCAAATTATTTGACACAATTTGTATTGTATAAAGAGATAAACAGGAAATAGCAGAATCAATTATGGGAACTCAGTTCATATTTGTCTGTAAAGCATCTCTAAAAAAAAGTGTAATTTTTTTTTTTAAAGCTAAAGCTAATTATTTAGTCAAGCAAATATAATCCGGCTTTACTTCATTAAACTCCAAGCAAAAGGTTGCCAGATATATAAAAAAAGCAACATAAAAATGACCAGAAACATAGCCTCTATGTTAAGACTGTGTTTGATCATCTTGCAGTAATCAGACGTAATCAGTCTAGATTTAGATGAGACTAAGCAAGCTTTTTGTAACTGTTTTTAAAAAGTTATGACTAGATGACTAACAGTTAGATGATTTTTTCAAATATAAATTTGTATGACTAGCCTAAGCAGTTTATTCAACCTGCCACTGGTATAATATATTTATTAGTCTAGTTATTGGTGGGAGATATAAGATATGTATGTATGTTACTTTGTATGTTGCATAATTAGCAGACATGGCAAAACTGTACCAAAAACACAAATATTTGAGAACTACATAATATCCTGCAAACCTAAAAAACAGGAAATGTGTTTTATTATTAATAAAATAGTTTAATATAAAATAATTACATATTGAATTAAAAAATTAAATGTTGTATCATAAACATTTTTTAAATTCATTTAAATTGAATTGTAGTTTTGTATTTAAGATTAATTATGCTTCATGTTTATTTACAGCAATGGGTTGCATGTAATATTGATTTGTGATTATCTGACAGCTTGTAGTGGGGGATCTAG
Source organism: Ptychobarbus kaznakovi (assembly GCA_027422405.1). Taxonomy (NCBI): domain Eukaryota; kingdom Metazoa; phylum Chordata; class Actinopteri; order Cypriniformes; family Cyprinidae; genus Ptychobarbus; species Ptychobarbus kaznakovi. The sequence goes on from CM049804.1 coordinate 2,512,862, forward strand.
AGTTTCATGACTGAACTAAATTTACTTTATTATAAATTACAGTATGAGTATATTCTTTCCTCTATTGCAAATATATAATAAAAAATGGTGCTAAATAGCACTAAAAGTTGTTATTTGGCTCGTAATCATAGGGAACCACTTCAAGTGCTACATAGCACCTTTATCTCTAAAGATGGTTCTATATAGCACCTTAACCACCCCAAATAACTGCTGAAGAAATATTACAGGTTCTTTATAGCACTTAAATTGGTTCCCCTATAATTACGACCCAAAGAACTACTTAGCGGTGCTTTATAGCACCTCAGTCACGTCAAAGAACTGCTGAAGAACCAATTTGTGTGTGTGTGCTTCTGTTACGAGGAGTATTTACTGAGCTGAAGATGCTTTGCTGTCCACAACCTATATACTGGGAATATGTGTACTTCTTCATAGCAAGACAAACGATTATTAAATCATACTTCAAAATGTACTTTCAAGTAAAACATAATTTGAAATTATTCCAAAGTGCACTTTTTAAGTGTGCTTACACTTTATTTTAAGGTGTCCTCGTTACAGTGTAATTATACATTTATGTGTCACTATTCAGAAATCTGCATTTGTCTGCATAAATCTTGTCTAATTATGATGTGATCATTAATTCAATAAAGCTGGGAAAAAACACATGTACTCACAGAAAAAAAAGCATCGCTCGGCGTTTGTGTGTGGCACAATAAATCTGCTTCAGCCTAGGTTTTAATAAACATCACAATACAAAATTGTGCTTTGAGAGCCATTAGATCAGAAATAATTCTGCTGAGTAAATCCTGTCAATATGTGTGTGTGGTGTACAGGGACACAATGTTATCGCGAGGTGCCAGCTGTTTGTTCTCTGCCTGTGTGTGTACTATAACAGCACGCTGGTGTTGCCGTGTTATGAATGTGTGTGTAATTGTGCAGCTGAATGGCCTGTGCTCTGCTATCAGAGCTGCCTGGTGCTCAGAGCCTCAGCCATGCCGAGCGCTAATGACAGACCCCTGGGCCTAATCTACTGCGTTTAATGGGGTCTAGACTCTAGAGCGGCTGGTCTCAGCACAGCCCCAGTTTCAGTCGAGAGTAAAGCAGGCCACTGAGATTTAGACGGACACTGTGCTTAGTGCTTTACTTTCCGGAAAAACTGTGAAACAAGAAAAGAAATGCAAACTGGACAGACGAGGAAGAATGGGGAAAGCCAAGACATTTTTCAGTCCAGCTAGTGACTACCCTTGTGAAAAAGAAGTACAGTTTAGCACACTAGAAAAGGAGTACTTGCTTTGTAAATAATATAATTGCTTTTGAGTCACTTGATTGCATGTTTATCACAATGAAATGAAATGCATTATTGCACTTTAAAGTGCTTTTTTACCCACTTAAGTAGGACTAAAGTACATATTTAGTAATTTCATAATTAAAGGTAGTGATATATGATACCATATATGATATGATTCATATATGATATGATTTAAATTAAATTATTTAAATAATATTTGTAATTACGCATTTGAAATTACGCAATTACGCCCGAACTCCCTGCTCCGCCGTTGGTCCCGGAACGGGCACCGCCCTGGAGGTCACCTGTACTGTCTCCGTGCCCCTTGAGGCCTCCAGAGTGCCCACCCGCCCTCCCATGGATGTTGTAACGCTGTTAGGAGGGGGGTAATGTCAGACTTTGTTTCCCTGCGTCTTGTAGTCCCACCCGTGTTTCTTGATTATGTTCCAGGTGTGTCTAGTTAGTTTTATCTATTTATAGTCTGTTCTGCCCCATGTTTCCTGTCGGTTGTTGAACGTCTTCCCATGTGTTCCTGTGTCTCCTACGTTTGTGGATCATTAAAACCCTTGTTGATATAGTCCTTGTCTCCTTCGTTCCTGGCTCCCAGAGCAGTGTGACAGGTAGCTATCAGCCGCTTTCATTTTTAAAAAGTAGCTCCCGGATAAAATAAGTTTGGAGACCCCTGGTCTAGCTACTGTATAAAAACGTTTTGGTATTTACTAGTTAAACTTGAATCCCATAGATCAAATATATTTAGAAGTAGTCTTTGGGCTCAAATGCAGCAAGTGTGGATTCAGAGAAAATGGAGGGGAATCCCCCTCTAAGGTGACTAGAGGGGATTGTGTGTGGGGGGAGGGTCATTTTTAGACTTTTGTTTTATTACTATCTCACCTAAATGTTTGTTCAGTCAGTGTATTTGTTTTTACAATGGTATAGCCCAATTTAGTGGCACAGTATATTACACAGCACAAGGAAGTTTACAATTTTTTTTTTGTAATATACCTGTAATTTACATGAATACTTACTTACCAAGATGGAAATTTAGATATATTGTGTGCAGGATTTAAGAAATGATCTGTGCATGTTTTGGATGAAAGCGCAGTGCATGTAGGGGGTGTGGCCTCAATAGCCCTGCAGTAAACAGTGTGCTGTGCGCATGTGATTGAGCAATGTGCAGGGTAGAAATTAAACTAAAATTGCATTGAATCTGGTTGTTTTAACCAAGATTATACTGCAAGATTTTGTTCTCAACTACATTTAAGTTCCCAGTTCCTGCAATTTTGCTAATTTCCAGTTTATTCCTATTAATTCCCGTTAATTCCCATATATTCCTGTTAATTCCCATGGAAAGTTTCCAGTCTTGAAAATTCCCGGAATTTTGCAACCCTAAAAGTATTTGTACTTAGCACAGTATGTTGGTCAACACATCAGAATATGTGTACTTCTTCATAGCATGGCAAACGATTATTAAATCATACTTCAAAATTTACTTTCAAGTAAAACTTAATTTACAAAATTATTACAAAGTGCACTTTTTAAGCGTGGTTACACTTTATTTTAAGGTGTCCTCGTTACAGTGTAATTATACATTTAAGAACTGAGTATTATTAATTAACTATATGGACTTACTATATGGTTAGGGTTAGGATTAGGGTTTGGCTTAGGGTTACTTGCATGTAATTATGCATAATTAATTGTTATTATAATAGTAAGTGCATGTAACATGCAGTGTTGAGTGTAACACGTTACTAAGAAACAATCCACTGGTGGTACTTATCCACCAAAAAAGTAAAGTACGGGATTACTGTTCATTTTTAGGTAATTTAATTACAGTTACTTATAAAGTACTTGCGTTACATACAATAAATAATTTCAACAGTTCTAAAATCAATATTGAATTTGAAATCTAATTCTAAATTTATCATCTAACGATAAAATTGAATTCAGCGGCTCTAACCCTCCGCGCGCCAGCTCGTTCCCTTTCAGATTTTCCTGATTCACAGAGAAACCTTAAATACTCAGATACATAAGACTAAAATCAATAGAATCTAAAAAGCTATACGTTTCTATTTTTAAATGAACGAAGTCAAATCAAAAAATAATATTTCTGATTATGTAATCCGTATGAAACTGAGATACAGTCTTTCCCGTATCTGAAAGCTTGAAGTTTCTATGAACGAATTCAAATGGAAAACAAATTTTATCTGATTATGTAATCCGTATGAAACTGAGGTACAGTCTTTCCCGTATCTGAGCTCATTATATGCAGTCACCTGCTATTGCAGTCACCTGTTATTTTGCTGAATATTTCTATTTGTTAACCAAAGAAGGTTACATTTTTGTATAAAAAGTTTAAGCATTACAGTTGTTTTAAAGCTAAAAGGCTAAACTATTATATGTTTGACTCAAATTGAAAGAATAAAGAGTTTAAATTATATTAAGGTTTATATGGATTTTAATATGTAGCCCAATTAGCGATTTTAATAATTAAGTTACTTGTTGAGTAACTAAGTTACTTTTCAGACAGAGTAATTAGTAAAGTAATTTAAATACAATATTGATGAAGTAATTAGTAACTGTAATTAATTACTTTTTGAAAGTAACGTACCCAACATGTAACAAGGACACCTTAAAATAAAGTGTTACCAAAAGTGTATAAGTTTGCTAAGAAAAAGTCATGGAAATTAAATGTACTTGTAAGATTTGATGTACACTAAAAGTGCCCATGATAAAATATCATATACAGATCATCAAGAAATATGCAAAAGGTGTTATGAGACATGATCAACTGGTAACCACAGTCTCATGAGCATGTAGTCCAGAATAACAGAGACAGGCCTGTAGACACATGATAAGACTGTTTACACTGGATACTATGGTGATGAGAGAGAAAGAGCGAGAGACAGAGAGAGAGAGAAAGAGCGAGAGACAGAGAGAGAGAGAGAGACGGCTGGTCAGATGTTCAGTTCAGACTTCTCAGAGCTTCTTGGTCATCGTGTCAGAGACTGGAATCATATAACGATGTACAGGTGGCATGCTTAACCTCGCTGAAGGCCTTTACATGATTGTGCAGAACTTTTTACTTGTTCGCTTTTCATTTATTAATAAGTCTTCGCATTAATTTCCTTGTCATTATATGGAAAACTGCTGCTGTTATGTGTGTCATTTGTGACTTTGCATGCTTCCCTGCTTTCTGTTTGTCTTCTCTTATATTTTCCCCCTTCATCCCTTCTCCTATCTGCAGGTGTTTGATAAAGGATTTTGAGACGCGTCCAGGAGTGACGCATCTGCTGGAGCATCCGTTCATTAAACAGGCTCATGGGAAAGACACGTCGCTCGGACAGCAGCTGTCAGTCCTCATTCACGAGCAACAGGACGTTGGCAGCAGGACCAAGACCAGGTACATCCTGCTCACAACACAAACCGCAGGCCAGAACAACACTCTTGACTCTTCTGAAATCACATCGAGATATTCATGAGGTAGAGAAAAATACATTGTGTCACATGCTTAAAAAGGCTGACCGTTAAACATCACATAAATATATGGTGGGTTAAACAGAAGTATACATTTTTTTTAGGTTTATAATAGCCTGCCAATAATAGATTGTCATTTTGAAGTGTTTTCTTATTCGTCTCAGGGTCAGACCAAAGATCTGGCAGCCTTGACCATGACAGCGGTCATTGTGAGGCACTTCACTTACATTTATCACTGTCTTCTATAGATGCAGAGCTGTTGAGGAGGATTTATCACGTCTAAATGTGAAACAGTGAGACTTTCTGTTGTGACAGTCTAGAAATATTCGAATCACAGCTTCTGGGTTATGAGTTTTTTATATCATTGTCATTTATCACTTGAGGGTTTCCTCTTTCCAGCAGATGGCAGTGTTATCTGTGGAGGAATGAAGCTCCTCATGTTATTCTGAGAGGCTGGCCTTCAGGAGCATTAGATTCAGTTGGATGGCATCACTTCAAGTCAAACCGATATCTCTGATGCTGTTATAGATGCTACACATAATGAAAGAGTTTTCACTATATTCTCCTTGAATTTTTCATTTAGACCCTTAAAATCCTGCAGATCTTGTATTACCTATTATTTTGGCCACTTTGAGGAGGGGACAGGGGGCCTACAAAATTGGCAGGCCTTGTGAATTTTAATGACCACCCTGCCTATAGTAGTCTCAATAGTTGAGTTATCAAATTAACTCAAATTTGCCTTTAGATTTGTCTAAAAGTTTTACTGAATATCAAATATAAAAGTATTGAACAATGTCAAATATTTTAGTTTACTGTATTCTAAAGGTTGACAAAGACTGATCTTTCACATGAAAAACAGCATGATTCAGTTAAAAACTTAGTAAAATTGGTAAGATGGTAAGACTTAAAAATTATTTTGAAAGTCTTTTATAGTCAAAAGACCATACACACACACACACACACACACACACACACACACACACACACACACACACACACACACACACACACACACACACACACACACACACACACACACACACACACACACACACACACACACACACACACACACACACACACACACACACACACACACACACACACACACACACACACACACATATATATATTAGGGGTGGCATGGTACACAAATGTCACGGTTCGGTACGTACCTCGGTTCGGGGGTCACGGTTCGAAACGATTTCGGTACAAAAGGAAAAAAAATCTACTATGCTCGGTTTCTTTTAATTTATTTTGAACAGACAGTAGTGCAAATATTTTTTTTTACACCTAGATGTGAAAATACTAATTATTAATACTAATACTATTATTACATTGTTATATTATGTATAAAATATGTTTTGTTTTCATTGTTAGTGTACACACATACATCCAGTGATTATTAATAAGACAATAAGTGTTTAAAGTTGATTCTGCTGGTATAAGGAAAGTGTTGAAGTGATAGCGCGCTGGAGCACACACACACACACACACACAAACTTTTTTTTATTATTAATTGTATATATTAAACATTTAACATTCAAAATTATTATGTTACAAACATGATCACATTTCCAAACACACACACAAAACACATCAGTTCCAGCATTGTTAAAGTTAGTTGGCTACTTTATCAAAATAAAATACAAACATCAGCGCACCTGCCTCTGTGTCACCGTTGGAACGCGACTGAATTAACATAACTTACAAAGCATATAATTTACATAATAAAAAATAGTTTAGCATTCAGAAAAGTTACATCGCAAACATGGAAATATTATGGAATATTTGGATTTGAGAGAATGAGAGAGGTAAGATACACGAGCACAAAGCTTTTGTCAGTCCATGTGAGAGACGCGTTCAGAATCAGCACATTGTCACTATCTAGTGGGCTTTGTTTTTAAGTGTGAGTTGTGTGGCATTCGCTGTTCTTCTGCTGATGCTGGCGGTTATAAAACAGCGTTGCATTACTGCGGGTGCCTTCTGGGGGTGAATTGCCTGTATTCGTCGTAAGGCCTCATGCACCGAACTGAGAGGTCCGTACCGTGACGGTTCAATACGAATACATGTACCGTGCCACCCCTAATATATATATATAGCCCGTCTGGCAGATCACCGGTGGATTTTGTCCACGTTCAAAGTCACTTAAATCCCCTTTCTTCCCCATTCTGATACACGGTTTGATCTTCAGAAAGTTGCCTTGACCACATCTAGATGCCTAAATACAAACCCGATTCCAAAAAAGTTGGGACACTGTACAAATTGTGAATAAAAACAGAATGCAATGATGTGGAAGTTTCAAATTTCAATATTTTATTCAGAATACAAGTTGCTCATAGATGACATATCAAATGTTTAAAACTGAGAAAATTTATACCTTTTAAGGGAAAAATAAGTTGATTTTAAATTTCATGGCATCAACACATCTCAAAAAAGTTGACTGGACAAGGCCATGTTTACCACTGTGTGGCATCCCATCTTCTGTTTAAATAAATAAAAATCAGCAAATTTGGAACCAAATAAATGAGAAACAGTTTTTTTTTAACAAAAACATTACTGCAAACGTCTGGCTTTAGGACTGAGGAGACATGTAAAAATATAAGTTGCTCAAGTTTAGGAATATCGCGCTGTGAATGTGAACAGTGATCAAAACCGCTGAATGAGCCATTCTTGTAAAGCTGATTAATATCGTGCAGGCGTTATTGCGCAAAAGAACTAGTTGCTCAATTTCTGCTTGAATACAGCGAGTGTTTATAGGACGAGTGTGTTGAGAAGTTTGTGAGGATCAGTGGTGTTCATGTCGCTCCAAACAGCTTGTTCTACAGAGAACTCCTCAATTTATCCCAACAAGCCTTTTTAATTATTTATTTTATGCGCCAAATGTTTTCTCAACATGGGTGAATGTCTTGTCAGATCTGGACTGCAGGCTGGCCATTTCAGTACCCGGATCCATAAAAATGTCAATCTTCTGCCAACACGAATAAGTGTCACAGTTCTATAAAAAATAACCTTATTTGTATTCTTTTGTCAGGAGTTCGTTTGTTCAGTAATTGAGGTTTGCCTAATATCTATTTTATTAGTCAAAATACTAAATTATGTGCTGTTAACACAATGAAAAGCACAGCAGAGAAAATAAATAAATTCGACAGAGTCTGCATTTGTCATAAGTTAAAAACGGAGAAACGTGCTTGCATCGTGTTCTATTCTGCTGTCACTCATCACAACCTGCTTCCAGTTCTGTTTGAGAGCCGAAAGAGACGACGTCTGGTTCATACATCATGGGCATAAGCATAGGCTGTACGGAGCTCGATAAGAATAAAGCGCAGATATGCTGTTCTGAAAGGACTTGAACTAGATATACCTTTCAGTATTCATTCCCGGGCGCAAGATGGTCAGGACAGCCGCCTGCAGACCTTCCAGATGTGTGAGCAACGCGCTGCCCATGAACGGCGACGGTGGAGGACGGGTGCCACGGTGGGCAAAGTGACCTAACGGTTGTTGACTTACACATAACCGCATCACCCGTCATCGCGGCAAGCCTACATCAGAGATGCAGGCTTCTGAACTGAGCGCTGATAACAACTTGGGTTGTCCTTGTCCTCTTTAGTCCGGATGACATGGCGTCCCAGTTTTCCAAAAAGAACTTCAAATTTTGATTCGTCTGACCACAGAACAGTTTTCCACTTTGCCACAGTCCATTTTAAATGAGCCTTGGCCCAGAGAAAACGCCTGCGCTTCTGGATCATGTTTAGATATGGCTTCTTTTTTGACCTATAGAGTTTTAGCCGGCAACGGCGAATGGCACGGTGGATTGTGTTCACCGACAATGTTTTCTGGAAGTATTCCTGAGCCCATGTTGTGATTTCCATTACAATAGCATTCCTGTATGTGATGCAGTGCCGTCTAAGGGCCCGAAGATCACGGGCATCCAGTATGGTTTTCCGGCCTTGACCCTTACGCACAGAGATTGTTCCAGATTCTCTGAATCTTTGGATGATATTATGCACTGTAGATGATGATAACTTCAAACTCTTTGCAATTTTTCTCTGAGAAACTCCTTTCTGATATTGCTCCACTATTTTTCACCGCAGCATTGGGGGAATTGGTGATCCTCTTCCCATCTTGACTTCTGAGAGACACTGCCACTCTGAGAGGCTCTTTTTATACCCAATCATGTTGCCAATTGACCTAATAAGTTGCAAATTTGTCCTCCAGCTGTTCCTTATATGTACATTTAACTTTTCCGGCCTCTTATTGCTACCTGTCCCAACTTTTTTGGAATGTGTAGCTCTCATGAAATCCAAAATGAGCCAATATTTGGCATGACATTTCAAAATGTCTCACTTTCAACATTTGATATGTTATCTATATTCTATTGTGAATAAAATATAAGTTTATGAGATTTGTAAATTATTGCATTCCTTTTTTATTCACAATTTGTACAGTGTCCCAACTTTTTTGGAATCAGGTTTTTACATTGAGTTGCTGCCATGTGATTGGCTGATTAGCAATTTGTGTTACCAAATGAACAGGTGTACTAATAAAGTGGCTGGTGAGTGAGTGAGTGTGTGTGTAGGTACATTCAATTGCTTGGTAATGAGTGTATATACACACACTCACTCACTCACCAGCCACTTTATTAGGTACACCTGTTCTAGATGTGGTCAAGGCAACTTTCTGAAGTTCAAACCGAGTATCAGAATGGGGAAGAAAGGGAATTTAAGTGACTTTGAACGTGGGCAAAATCCACCGGTGATCTGCCAGACGGGCTGGTCTGAGTATTTCAAAAACGGCTGATCTACTGGTATTTTCACGCACAACCATCTCTTGGGTTTACAGAGAATGGTCCGAAAAAGAGAAAATATCCAGTGAGCGGAAGTTGTGTGGACAAACTTGCCTTGTTGATGTCAGAGGTCAGAGGAGAATGGGCAGACTGGTTAGAGATGATAGAAAGGCAATAGTAACTCAAATAGCCACTTGTTACAACCAAGGTTTACAGAATACCATCTCTGAACGCACAACATGTCAAACCCTGAAGCAAATGGGCTACAGCAGCAGAAGACCACACCGGGTGCCGCTCCTGTCAGCTAAGAACAGGAAACGGAGGCTACAATTCACACAGGATCACCAAAATTGGACAATAGAAGATTGGAAAAACATTGCCTGGTCTGATGAGTCTCGATTTTTGCTGCGACATTCAGATGGTAGGGTCAGAATTTAGCGTAAAGAACATTAAAGCATGGATCCATCCTGCCTTGTCTCAAAGGTTCAGGCTGCTGGTGGTGGTGTAATGGTCTGGGGGATATTTTCTTGGCACACTTTGGGACTCTTAGTACCAATTGAGCATCTTTTAAATGCCACAGCCTACCTGCGTATTGTTGCTGATCATGTCCATCCCTTTATGACTACAGTGTACCCATCTGCTGATGGCTAATTCAAACAGGATAATGCACCATGTCACAAAGCTCAAATCATCTCAGACTGGTTTCTTGAACATGACAATGAGTTCACTTTACTCAGATGGCCCTTTGGGATGTGGTGGAACAGGAGATTTGCATCATGGATGTGCAGCCAATAAATCTGCAGCAACTGCGTGATGCTATCATGTCAATATGGACCAAAATGTTTGAGGAAAGTTTCCAACACCTTGTTGAATCTAGGCCACGAAGAATTAAGGCCGTTCCCTTTCAGTCGGTCACTCCGAGTCACATCGAGTGACCAACAAATTGGGATCTCGCTTAGAGACCAATCCACTTCGAGTGTAACTAAACGAGCCAATGCACATTGGCATGCGATTGTTGCATCCAGCTGCCGCTGATCACAGCGTGAGTATAAGTAGGCAGCAGGTGCAGTGCATATTCAGCTTTTCGCGTTGGAGCCGAGCGGTTTCATCGTTCTGCTCCTGACTTCTGCTGGCCAATGAATTCAACGAGTTGAGCACGCTCTGCAGGAAAACTTTCGTGCTGGTGGTACGGCGCTACAGCTGCAGTGGTTCTTCTCGTGTCGAGTGGATTGCACACATCAGGTTTCACTACCCCCTGTTTTTGTTGCAGGCGACCATCTCCCCTGTGCGCTTCAGCACACTTAAAAGAGATTTTTCCCTAAAAAAGCATTCACGGGTGCGTCTTTTTAAATGTTGCATCTGGCAAACTTGACGTTACATCTTTGTAAAAGACGAGTTGGGTCTTGCTACAGAGTCAGACAACGTGTTACACGTGCGCTTCTGGATGCGGTCGTTACCTGGCGTCGGGTGATGGTCACGATCACTGCCTCACGTGCCGTTTGTGGATGAGTCATCTTCTCATTGTGGGAAGATGATCATTTCGGAGTTGCAGGCCAGACTCCGTTACCTTGACAAAGGGGCGAGGTTGCCTCTGTTGCCTCTGCCTTGATCTGGTTCTCGTTCTGGCTGCAGACAGGCGAGGACTACTTCAGGCGGTGGCACGGGTGGCCTGAGGATTACAGTGGTGGCAAACCCTCCAGGGAACCTACCCTCGAGGGACCATCGCTCCTCTTGCGCTAGGAGCGCTCCTCTCCTCTAGTCCCTGGGACGGGACGCGGAGGTTCTAAGTGACCTACCCCAAGAGGTAGTTGACACTAGAGGTCGACGAATTGATCGGCCGATTTTTGGCATTTTTTTATTCATCTGCATCGGCCGTTTGTGCTGCAAATTATTGTGCTGCAAATTGCTAGCAGATTGCCATTCCACTGGTACAACGGATAACCCTGTGATGTCCCCCTCTGCCTGCTAACTTTTTGAAGAGAGAACTACCTGGTAACTCCCCAAGAAAACGGTAATACCGCTCTCCTTCGCTCTTAATCTAGCCTTGTATTTCATTGGTTAAATGCTACGTTTGGAGAGAGAATGAGAATAACATTTGGAAAAAGAATGTGAGTAACTTATTTAGGCCTGAAACGATTCCTCGAGTAACTCGAATACAGAAATCATCGAGACAAATTATGTGCCTTGAAGAATCGTTTTGTCCATTTACTATGGATGCACTGAACAACATCTCCAGAACTGCTCAGAGTCACTTCTTGAGCGTTTCACCGTTCCATTTGAGTAAAACTATCCTCATATCATATACACACAGAAATGTAAAGGTATTCACGGCAACCTGTCAAAATAAAAGTCCGGGTTTTTTGAAGACCTTGCAGCAGAAATATTTGTTCAGCAGAATGTACATACTACTACTACTAAAATTATGAAAACTTAATTTTTTAAGGAATGATCACACATTTCTAGCATGTTTTCATTTTAATAGTAAATTCCGTTTGTTTGCCCAAGAAAAGTTTAATTTTCAATAATTTAAATATAAATTAAATTAATAAATGTTTAATTTAAGCAATTTTATGTATCACTTTACTTCTTATTACTTGACTTATATTTTATGAGATGAAGGACAAAAAAAAATAGAAAGAAAGAAAATCGGCCAAACATATCGGCCAAAAAACTCAGCATCATGTATAGGCCATCGGCTGCCCTGATTTCTAAATATTGGCATCGGTCAGAGAAAAACCCATATCGGCCGACCTCTAGCCCTATTGTCTTATTATATTAAGTGAAATTATTAATAAAATGTAAGAATTTTATATGAAATATGATCTATGCATTTAATACAGTTAGGGAAAAATGCCCTTTAAATAGGTCAAAATGATCTGGAAATAAATTGAAATAAATTTTGTATGCAGTATAAGTATATATTGTCATATAAAACAATTTCCCATCAACACAATTGTGGCCAGTGAAAATGCTGAGTGGCTATTAAGTTTGGAAAACCACTAGCCACAGTGGCCGGTGAGCAAAAAAGTTAATGTCAAGCCCTGTGTGTCACAGTGCACACAGCGGGGAGGAACGAGGAACACGAACACAAAGACAAGGATAAACTCAAATTAACAGTCTTTAATAACTCCAAAAGGGCAAGACAAAGCAAGGCTGAGACAGACAGGAACACAGGGGTTGTAACATGTAGACCAGATGACCACTAACTGAACAGACAGGACTATAAATACACAGGATAATCATAGATAATTAGACAAACACAGCTGGACAAGAATTAACTAATAATGACACTAAACAAGGACAGGAAACAAACCAAATAAGGACGCAAGAGGTGGGAACACAAGACACACACGACAGAGGACTGACACTGTGTATCATATAAAGTGAGTGTTATTTACTTTTAGACAAACTGAACAAAACTGGTTTACACCCTGATTTTGATTAGAACAACATAAAAATGCCCTTTAAATAAATGGCAATAATAATATAAATTGTAAATAAACCACTTTTTCACTTTAATTATATATTTTGGGGTTATGTAATGTTTATGTTACTTGGGCGATTTATTTCTGTACTAAGATACGTCTGAATTCTACCATTACTCTTAACCCTGTCACCACCTCTCTCATTCAGGGTTACATGAAGATGCACAGTCCCTGATGAGCTCAATGCAACAGAGGGAATTTGACATTTTATCTTCGTTTCCACTTGACTGAGATACACCGATCAGGGCAGGATGTAACTACTCTTGTTCTTGGGTGTCTATGAAGACAATTTTAACTTGTTCTGAGAAAGTGGGGGCTGGTACACTCTGTAATTGTGAATAAACAGTCAGAGGGCTGCCAGATTGTAGCCACTTATTCCCCAGGCTACATATAATCTGCTAGCCTGATAGTGACAGTGAGAGTGCCGTAATGAGATTATGAGCTTGGCTGTGCTCTCTCTGTTTAGTCACTGATGGCAAATATCAGTGAAGTGATTACAGAGTGAGGGAACACTGATGCACACACAGAAACACAGCCACACACACATAAAGAGCAGTGTATTGTGTTTGTACGCTGTCATGTCCCCGGGGCGCAATGGGTTTTAAGAGCTGTGAATAGAGCAGCTGCTGCCTCATGATCTAAAGGTCAAAAATACAATAGAGGGTCAAACCCTGATGAAGTGCTTTCACCACACGCTATAATAGCCTTTAAACCCCAGAGGATAGACCTGCATCACACCCTGATGCCTCATACAGGAATGGCATGATTTGGATGGATGTTTAGATTTTGGGTTACACTTTATTTTGAGGTGTTCTTGTTGCAGTGTACCTATACATTTAAGTACTGAGTAATATTAATTAACTACATGTTCTTACTATATGGTTAGGATTAGGGTTCATTATTTATTATTATTATAATAGTAAGTATTATAAAATGTAACTAGGACACTTTGAAATAAAGTGTTACCAGATTTAGTTTTTTGGTGTTTACTAAGGCAAGCATCACTATTACCGGTCCTAATAGTTAGGATTAAGGATTTTAACAAACCTACACTAAATATTTAGTATGCATGTAACTAACTAGTCCGATAATATTTGTGACCTTGGACCACAAAACCAGGCATGTTTTTGTATTTATATATTATTTGAAAGCTGAATATATAAGCTTTTCATTGATGTATGGTTTGTTAAGGTAGGGCAATGTTTTTCTGAGATACAACTATGGTATTTGAAAATCTGGAATTTTTTGGTGCAAACAAAATCTAAATATTGTGAAAATCGCCTTTAAATCTGTCCAAATGAAGTTCTTAGCAATGCATATTACTAATAAAAAATTTACTTTTGATATATTTACAGTAGGAAATGTACTAAATATTTTCATGGAACATGATTTTTGGCATAAAAGAAAAATCGATAATTTTGACCCATACAATGTATAGTTGGCAATTGCTACAAATATACCCGTGCTACATATTTTGTGCTCCAGGGTCATTTGTGCTACAGACATCAATGACACTTCAACTCAATAAATTACATGTTTATGATTGAATTGATTTTTTAGTATTTCATGTTTATTGAAGCTGTAACATTGCTGTATTGTCTTTTACAGGCATGAGCGGATCAATACTCGCAAAACCCTGATCATTGAGAGCTGTCCTGATGATGATCTAGTGAACCTGGAGGTTTTAGATGAGGTATTTAGATGATTTAGCCGAAATATAAACAAAGGCTTTTACATTCTTTATCATACAGAAATATTTTTATTTTGATGTAAAGACAACATAAAATCTAAATGGACCTTATTTAGTTTCTTAATACGTGTTCCTGGATATATTTTTGTTCAATTTTCCCAAATAATTGCATAACTCCATTAAAATGCATTATGAAAACATAACATAACATTATGAAAGTAAAATGAGTTGCAGTTGGCATTTTATGTTGACTTTAAAATGTAATGGAATTCAATTACAAACTATTACTAAATTAACTGAATTCACTTAATCTTGTAGTATAAACAACAAAGATGCATTTCCATCTCCAGCATTTCTCTTTTCTAGGAAATAATCATTACACACCTTCAGAGGCGATATCAGGAGCTGCAGATCTACACATATGTGGGTGATATCCTCATAGCGCTTAACCCTTTCCAGAACCTCAACATCTACTCTCCACAGGTGAGAGGAGCAACATCAGGCTGTGCACTAAAGCATAATTTATGTCTAAAGCAGACCATCTTTGTTTAAACCATCTTATGTGTACTATGTGTAATTCACGCTTGCTGTTGTGGGGAGCCACTTCAAGTTGGCTTTCTGAATCAAAGCTTCCTTGTAGAGAGAGAACTAAGATGTAGTTTCGCATCTAAAAGTGCCTCTGTTCTCAGTTCTCAAAGCTCTATCATGGGATAAAACGCTCCACTAACCCCCCACACATCTTTGCCACTGCTGATGCAGCCTATCAGAGCATGGTCACCCTCTCCAAAGACCAGGTACTGCTTTCTGTGTGTCTGCACTCTCATTCCTAAAACAATATAGAGTATATCTACGATATATACGGTTCAGAGACATAGTAAACTGACTTTAAATATGGTTTTAAATATTTATGTGGGGTTCACCAGTGGTCTCTTTCTCTTTAAACAGACTTCACACTAGTTTATTTGAAAGAGAGACAAAAATGTATATTTTTATTCAGCAAGGATTCATAAAATTATATAAAAAGTGAAATTAAAGACTTTTACAACATTTGAAAAATGCTGTTTGAACATTATATATTAATGAAAAACTGTTTTCAATAATGATAATAATGAGAAAAGTTTATTGAGCTGCATATCATCATGTTAGACTAATTTCTGAAGGATCATGTGACCCAAAAATACTGGAGTAATGGCTGCATTTTAATATATAGTAATTATAAAAGTTTTTAATTGCAATTTTACTGTTTTTCCTTTATTGATCAAATAAATGAATACAAGACTTCTTTCTAAAACGTTGAAAAAAAAACTTTTAATTGTAGTGTAGATGCATCATATGAGATTTGTCTTTTTTTCTTTTATTTTTATGAACCAGATGTCTACCAATTTTCCAGATTTATATCAGATCTGGCATTATATTGTTTTGCTTTTTTAAATAATATTCTGTGGTGTCATTTAGATGTTTTTTTTTAAATATACAATTGTTGACATTTTAATATATATTTTTCCAATTTCATGCCTAGCAAAATAAAAATAAAAATACATATACATCAGTATACAAATAAACAAAAAAAATAAACATATTATTTCTGGTTCTTCTTTTGTGTTAATCTATGTGGAATGAGTGTTTATATATATATTTATTGTTTTTTTCTGTGTAGTGTATAATCATTAGTGGAGAAAGTGGAGCGGGTAAAACTGAGAGTGCCCACCTCATTGTCCAACATCTCACATTTCTGGGCAAGGTTGAGTACTCACCTCTTTTATACTTTAGCTAACACACTTCATACAAACACCACTGTGTGTGCTATAAGAAATGCTTCAGTAACAGATCGATGTGTTTTATAATGAGATTTCTGATCATTTTGCCTCCAGTGATGTAATCATCTATGACTGAGATTCGCAGATAAAAAATCTGGTTCACACTCTTTAAACATCATCTGTTGTTTGTATTTCAAGGCTAACAATCGTACACTTCGTGAGAAGATTCTTCAGGTGAATCCCCTTGTGGAAGCGTTTGGTAACGCGTGCACGGCCATTAACGATAACTCCAGCCGCTTCGGAAAGTACCTGGAGATGAAGTTCACACCTACAGGGGCCGTGATGGGTGCTAAGATATCGGAGTATCTTCTGGAGAAATCAAGAGTCATCAAACAGGCTACGTGAGGAACCGCTGTGCCTAGATCTGTGGGCTTTTTTAAACCCTGATTACTATTCCCAGCTTATATTTTTAATTTGCAGGGGCGAGAAAAACTTCCACATATTTTACTATATCTATGCTGGTCTTTACCACCAAGACAACCTCAAGAAATACAGGCTACCCAACAAAACTGCCCCCAGGTTTGTGTGTTTATTTGAAGTGAAAGATACTCTTATAAAGATGTGTAATTCTGAATCCAGATCATGTATCTACAGCGTCACTGACAGAGATCAGAGATTCACGTTACTTTTCTGTTCTTTCAGATACATTGACTGTGTTAATGGTAAAGTAATGCAGGACATCATCTCTAACAAACTCTACAAGGAGCAGTTTGATGCAATTCAGGACTGTTTCCGTATCATAGGATTTACTGAAGAGGTACAGCTGGAATTCTGATTTATATTTCTTAATCCTATACACTTATTAAAGGGATAGTTCACCACCAATGATTTATATTTTATATACAGGAAGTAAATTCTGTGTACAGAATTCTATCAGCCATTTTAAACACAGGAAATATTGAGTTTACATCCACCAGCTCCCAACATCAGAGCGACAAGAGTGAGGTGCCCGACTCTGAGGCCTTAGATAATGGTAAGATCCTTAATAAGATGATTAAATACAATAATAGCTGTAAATAATGTAAAATATATCCTAACACAATAAACAACCTCCTTGAATGCATTTAATTGGCCAACCCTTAACTACATACAGTATTACATATACAGCACTCTGCTGTATAATCACTCAGTCGGGTTTTATGTATGTATTTATTTATTTATTGACTAGTTAGTTAGGATGGAAGTTAGATAGGTAGTTACTTTGCTGCCACTTGTCAATTGACAATGCAAATATGAATGCAAATATCCGAGACCTAGAGGTCACTACATTCTCTGACGTGGCCTTAAACCCATGACTACCCTAGTGAAAAATAAACACACTAAAATGTATTTGAAATATATATAAGTATACTAAAAATGTATATGCTCAATAAAAATACCTTGCAATACTTTTAGTATACTAAACTGGTATACTTAAAGTCTGCTGATTTGAACCAACAAACTTTGTGCTTAATAAACTTTAATTGTGCGGAAGTAGTGCTGAAGTCCAACTAAAGATATACTGAAGTATATTTGATTGTGCTAAAGTGAAACTATTGCAACTATACTTCAGATACACTTTCAATATCTTGCATTTAAAGACTGATATTATTCAACGATCATATAATCCTCATCAACAGTGACATTAAAACTAATTTTAGGCTTAATATTAAGAAATGTGCCTTGTGTACAAGTAGTACTCCTAATAAAGTTAAATTAAAAAATTTATATCAGTAAGTCTCAAGCTATATGTTAATAAAATATATTCATTTTTTTACTAGGGTAGTTAAACCTGGAATACAACATTTTGAAATGCTGTATTTCAAATTTTAGATTACAGATACAACAGTAGAGAAATTAGCTAATTTGGTTGTTTAATGGCTGATTGGACAAAGCGTGTCTGTTGCCGTTGGTCAGCGTTGATATGTTCAGTGTGAATTAGCCTTAAAGATGGATTCTTTATTGATGCCTTTTGTATTTGGTATTTTAAACCTTTCAGAGATGTTATATTTCATGAATGTTAGTTTCTGGGTTTGCATCAACAGAACCCACATTCTCCTAATTAAATAAATCTATATTTAATCTCACGGATGTGTTAGAAATAAATTGAATTTTGAAAGACAAAAGATGAGAGGCATAGGTCCATTCATGATGTTCTTCTGTCTGTGTTCAGCGGCCGATCTGCTCAGTATCGGCTCTGAGGAGCTTCAGGAAGCTTTGACCTCCCACTGCGTGGTAACTCGAGGAGAAACCATCATTCGCACCAACACCGTGGACAAGGCCACTGATGTGAGAGATGCCATGTCTAAAGCCCTGTATGGACGCCTCTTCAGCTGGATAGTTAACCGCATTAATTCACTGCTGCAGCCTGACACTAACATCTGGTACGATAAAATATTACCGTCATTATCAGGGATGCATCCTTCAGTTTCATGTTAAGATACACCCAAGACTACCATTTTAGACCAACTTGAACTTAAATTTCTCAATGGTCTGAAATAAATAGTTTACTCATAAATGAAAATACTGTCATCACCCATGACAAAGAAATGCACTTAATGTGCACTTGCTATGTTGAATCTTAAAAGTATGTTTTTAAATAAAAGGGATAGTTCACCCCAAAATTAACATTTTGTCATCATTTACTCACCCTCAAGTTATTCCAAACAAAAGAAGATATTTTGAAAAATATTGGGTTACACTTTATTTTGAGGTGTCCTTGTTACAATATAATTATACATTTAAGTGCTGAGTAATATTAATTAACTATATGTGCTTACTATATGGTTAGGGTTAGGGTTTGGTTTAGGGTTACTTGCATATGCATAATTTATTATAATAGTAAGTACATGTAACGTGTAACAAGGACACCTTAAAATAAAGTGTTACCAAATATTGTAAACCAAACAGTTGCTGGTAGCCATTGACTTCCATAACAAGAAGAAAAATACTATGGAAGTCAATGGCTTCCAGCAACTGTTTGGTTACCAATATTCTTCAAAATAGTTTTGTTTGTTTGCAACAGAAGAAAGAAACTCATACAGGTTTGATAAATGTGTGATTTTAGGGTGAACTCTCACATGGCCATTTATTTATTTATTACCATCTGCAAGAACCTTTTTTTTTTTAAATATAGCTACTATTAGAATTTAAATTACACTAAAGTGGATATTCAATACAATTAAACACACTTAATTTTCACATATATTTGCTGTTCTCCTAGCCTGTTTTTTCAGCTTATGTACCGTTGAGCTCATGTTTGTTGATTTGACTTTTACCTCAAGTTAATTTAACGATAACTTCAAGGTAAATTCTAAGTTTTCATCCTAATCTCGCTCCTTGAATTTTTCTGTTACGGATGCGTTTACATGCGCGAGCATCATCTCCAGCGATGACCTCCAGTCTAACCACCACAAAGCTCAGAATATTAATATCCACAGCAAAAGAAGAAAAGAGCTACAAAAAAAGAGGTTTTATAAATTTTTGATAAAGAGGTACATTGAAAAAAAATTGATATGCAGATAATTAAAAAGACTTCAGAGAGAGTGGAAAAGCCGCTCATTGATCCGAGCGAATCCTGTCAGACATCAGCCATAGGCTTGTCAGAGAAACTCACGTCTTCCGCCTCCATACACACCATCCAAATTCTGCCATTTCCACTCCAATCAGCAGCGCATTCAGCGTTATTGCCGCTAATAACCTGTTAGTGGGAGCAGAAGGTGACCCCTGGTCGCTGTCTGAGGAGTTTGGAGGAGATTCGCGACTGACTGAATGTTCAGAGATGAGCGTCCAAGCTCTTGGTAAACTAAAATGACACGCTCACGCAGACCTGTGTTTTTAAAGCTCTTTGTTTTTGTGTTTTCTTGGTTGACAGGTCATAAAATATTTAGTTGTTTGGGTCATTAGAGTGCTTAAGGCCTAAATGTGTTGTGACGGTCGGATAATGTTTGGCTCTTTCTGTCTTTGAAGTGCGGCTGAGAGTGGAATGAACGTGGGGATTTTGGACATCTTTGGTTTCGAAAACTTCAAGAAGAACTCATTTGAGCAGCTGTGTATCAACATTGCTAATGAACAGATCCAGTTCTACTTCAATCAACACATCTTTGCCCTGGAACAGGTGAGACTTTCTCTGTGCACACTCTCTTAAACCCACCACTTTTTATCCTTGAATACATCTGCATTAGTTTAAACGGCAATGAAAGAAATGGAAATTGCAAAAATTGGTGAAAGGTGTATTGATATTTTCTCATTTCATTTAATTTAATTTCATTAGTTATTTATAAAGTACATTTAAAAACAACCCAATGTTGATCAAAGTGCTGTACATATCAGGAAGCTCAAATAAAAAACTAAATCTATAACAATCTATAAAACAACATACAGCCACACTAAGGCTGATGATACACGGGACATATTTTTTAGCAATTTTCCTGGGCAAATTTTTTTTTGAGCAATGTTGCTTGGGCACTTTCTCACTGAGAATTGGTAACAAATTTCTATCTGGATTCTTTAGACTGGATTTGGCCCCTGTGTCTCAACTGGTTGTCCGTTGATGGCAACATTATCCAAAGTTGCCCGCCAACATTGCTGAAAAAGTTGCCCCGTGTATCATCAGCATTAGAAGATGTGTTTTAAGTTTTGATTTAAAAGAGGAGAGTGATGACACCATTTGGATCAATACTGGTATAGGCTATTCCAAAATGTAGGGCCCGCTATCGCGAAAGCACGCCTCCAAGATGTTTTAACCTCGATCTACGAACAGAAAGCACTCCAAGGTTGCTATTCTAGAATGCTATTCCAGAATTTAGGGCCCGCAACCACGAAAGCACGCCCCCACAATGTTTTAACCTTGATCTACGAACAAAAAACACTCCAAAGTTGCCGGATCTAAGTGACCTGGACGAATTATGACAACGTAAAAGATCAGATAAATAAGGTGGAGCTAGGCCGTGCAATGCTTTAAAAACAAAAAATTATATTCTCAGTTTGACTGGTAGCCAATGTTCCCACAATGTTTATTTTCTTGCTGAGCAAAACTTTTCTCTATTGGGTGGACATTTCGGCCACCTTAGCAAAAACATTCTTTATACCAGACCTGTACAGCGCACACACAAAAATGTGTAAAACTATTAACTTTAATGTGCTATTTATAATTGAATTGACCCTTGATGTAATTAAATTATGTACATTTTAGGTTATCTGATAAAACATTTTTACAGTACAATATACTGCCGTTCAAAAGTGGGATCAGTAAAGTTTTTTAAAGAAGTTTCTTAGGCTCATCAAGGCTGAATCTGTTTGATAAAAATGCTGAAGATTATTCCACAAAATAATATTGTGAAATATTATTGCAATTTAAAATAAAAGTTTTCTATTTTAATATACTTTAAAATATCATTTATTCTTGTGACGCTAACTGAATTTTCAGTGTCACATGTCCTTCAGAAATCATTCTAATATGCTAATTTATAATTAATGTTGGAAAAAGTTGTGCTGCTTAATATTTTTTGGAACCCAAGATATTTTTCAGGATTCTTTGAGAAATACAAATTCAAAAGAACAGTGTTTATTCAAAATATAAATGTTGTGTTACAATATACACTACTATTCAAAAGTTTGGGGTCTGTTATTTTTTTCTTTCTTATTTATTTTTTCTTTTTTAATTAATACTTTTATTCAGCAAGGTTGTATTAAATGGATAAAAAAGTGATAGTAAAGACATATATTGTTAGAAAATATTAAGATTAATATTAATATTAAGATTTCATTAATGCTGTTCTTTTTAACTTTTTGTTAGCCTAATCAAAGAAAAAAGTTTCAAAAAATATTAAGCAGCACAACAGTTTCAACACTGATAATAAATCAGAATATTAGAATGATTTCTGAAGGATCATGTGACACTGAAAAGTGGAGTAATGATGCTGAAAATTCAGCTTTGCTTTACAGGAATACGCTATATTTTAAAATATATTAAAACATAAAACCAATATTGGAAATTGCAATAGACTAAGAGTTCACAATATTAATTTTTTTTTCTGTATTTTGATCAAATAAATACAGCCTTGATAAGCATAATTGACTCCATTTAAAACAAGGTCAATTATTTATTAGGTTTATAATATAGGCCTAACATAATATAATATAATATCAAAACAACTGAAGCATCTAAACTGATAGAAGAGAATAGAAAACAAACTGAAGCATTTAAACTGAGATCTGTAAGTTAAATATTTAAAAATAAAAACGTGAACGTGAATTCTTATAGCTATCTGAACATTGCTATGAAGTGTAGTTTGCACAATGCACCAATGTGTGACTGTAAATGTCTCAGAGTTTTGTTACCGTTCTGTGCCCATCATCCGCTATTTCCAGCACTTAATCAAGCCACTATTATAATACATGAGGACGTTTTATTTCACATGTCATTGCATCTGCAACCATTGAAGTATTCGGTTTCTACAGCGACTCGTTTGGCGCACATCGTTCTCTTTCTATGAAACCTGTAAACAGCATTCACCGGTTCTAACTTTATAGCGGCAGCAGCCCTATAGCGATTTACCCGAGCATTCCAATACATTCTCTTTTACTAGAATTTAATCAAATGGCTTCCCAACTCATTTTTTGCGTGTGCGGCCGCGCGCAGCTTAGAGGGAAAGTCATTGCTGGTAGCCAGTGCAGAGAATTTAAAATGGGAGAAATGCGATCGAATTCACGACTACCTGGCTGCAGCATTTTGAACCATTTGAAGGCGACCAATCGATTATTGGTTTGCTACATAATAGAGTTTATTGCGGTAGTCAAGGCATGAAGTAATAAATGCATGGGAAGAAAAGAGAAAGAAAAGATTGAACTTTTGTGAGACATCGTAAATGATAAAAACATGACTTAACAACATAATTAATCTATTTATCGAACTTGAGACCTAAATCAAACAACACACCTATATTTTTTTTTCACATGGGAAGACATAAGAACTGAAGTCACCAAGTTCAAGATCACCTAAGTCATAAAAATAACTTGGACCAAACAGTAATACTTCGTTTTTTTTATAATTTAAGGCCAGAAAATTGTGTGTAAGTCATAATTTCACTTCCTGTAAACACGCTATCAGGACCTCTATGGAGCTTGAATCATTTTGTTTAAAGGGCAGGTACAATTGGGTATAAGTGGAAAGATAATCCATATTTTAAAAAGATAGATTCCAATAGAAGTAGGTATAAAGAGAACAATGTTGGAGCAAGAATAGATCCCTGTGGAACACCACAGGAGAGATGTGCTGCTGAGGACGTGTGTTTTCCAATGCATACAGAGAACTTCCTGTTAGTTAAAAAGAATTTAGAACGGTGCCTTAAATGCCTACAAGATTTTACAGTCAGGAAATAAAATTGTATGATCAACCATATTGAAAGCTGAGCTGAGATCTAAAAGGGCCAGAGCAATAGCACTCCATTATCTGTAGCCAGCATAATGTCATTAGTAGCTTTCAATAGAGTAGATTCGGTACTGTGAAGTTTTCTGAATCCTGACTGAAAAGTAACATATAGTGAATTAGATTCCAGAAAAGAATGTAGTTGAGTAAATACAACCTTTTCCAAAAGTTTTTTAAATGAAAGGGAGATTAGAAATTGGTCTGAAATTACCTAAATCAGACACATAAAGATTTGGTTTCTTCACAAGAGGAGTGACTGAAGCATGTTTTAGGCAGTCAGGGACCGTACCAGTACTCAAACACATGATAATAAAAAACGGGAGATCAGGCCCTATTGTATCAACAATTTGCTTAAAAAATGTGATGGAATACTATCATATGGACAAAAAGTAGGTTTCAGATGATCAATAATATATTTACAGGTCTGAAGGGAAATTAAACCAAACATGCTCCAAATAGAAGAGCACCTAGTTATTTCAGGAAGAGCATGAGAAGTCACCAGTGATTGTGGTCTTGACCTTGTTGTTTTTCAACAAAAATGACAAAGTTTTCACATAGGAGATCAGACACATCAGGGAAAACACCAACAGCAGGAGATAAAACAGCATCTATAGTTGAAAATAAAACTCTTTGTCTATGGTGATTTTTTGAGAGAATTTCTTAAAGAAATTTAGATTTAGCAGACTTAACAGCTTTCTGGAAAACAGAGAGAGACTCCCTTAAAATGCCACCTGCAACCTGTCCTTATGCCAATTGAGTTCTGCTCGTCTACAATTTTGTCGAAGTGAACGAATAGAGTCATTAAACCAAGGAGCAGATTTTTTAGTAGAACGCTTCATCTTCAGGGGAGCAATGTTGTTAACGATGCTCAGCCAGGTGTTACTAAAAAAACTCAAAATATGCATCAGCATCAGAGCTTTCTGAGAACCGGTTTGTGATTGACAATTCATCAACTGCCTTGTAAGCAGCAGTAAAGTCTGTTGGAGAAAAGTAGCGAACCCAACGGGTCTGAGCAGATGTAGTACTTGGTCGACGAGGAAGGGCAGTAGTGTAAGTCACAGATTTTTCTCCTCAGCAGAAACTACGTGTCTCTAGAAGTGTTGTTGTTCAGTCTATCAAGGGGTCTGAGTTTTTCTTGTGATTCATAGTTAAATAAGTGAGTCGTGTCATACGTAGCCTCACGACTGGAAGTCGTGGCCTAATTGTTGTCGAGTCAGACTTGTAATCGAAAGGTTGCAATCTCGGGCGAATCTCGGGCCGGCAGGTATTCCAGGTGGGGGGAGTGAATGTACAGCACCCTCTCCACCCTCAATACCACAACTGAGGTGCCCTTGAGCAAGGCACCGAAGCCCCAACTGCTCCCCAGGCGCCGCAGCATAAATGGTTGCCCACTGCTCTGGGTGTGTGTTCACTGATGTGTGTGTGCACTTTGGATGGGTAAAATGCAGAGCACGAATTCCGAGTATGGGTCACCATACTTGGCTGTATGTCACTTCACTTAAAATATTTAAAGCTTTTTTTAACTGGACTTGCAGATAATAGTATTTATTAAATCATTGGCCACTTAGGTATACTTAAAGCTGCAGTCCGTAACTTTTTTTATTTCAAAATTTACAAAATGGACATAATAAGCGAGTACTCTATGAATCCATTTTCCAAACCACATTTTTCTGTTTATTAACCACTAGAGTGCCAAAAGTTACGGACTGCAGCTTTAAAGAGCGTATACTTTTAAATGGTTGTTTCTACACCTTAAGTTTTGCTTTTGAAATGCATTTTAAATCATTGTTTTAATAATTAATAGAATTCATCATATTATCGTCAAATCTTGCATTGAACTATAGTAAAATGTTCTCAAAGCAAATCAATGTGTCTAGTGTACACACTTAATTTGGAACACTATGGAAATATATGATACTTTAAAATAATATATTGTAATGTTCTCTGACTAATTAATTATCTGCAATTAAAGTAAAATGTTTATAGTTAAAAAATTATATTAAATGCAGTTAGCTGAACCTTAGAGCGGCATTGTTGTTGTTGTTGCTGCTGTTGTTTTTGACCCGCTTAAGTAGGACTTATTAAGCACATCTTTAAATGTAAATTCATCATCATGTATTTTTTTAACAAATGTGCCTGTGTGTGTTTGTTCAGATCGAGTATCAGAGTGAGGGTGTTGATGCCAGTCTGGTGGAATATGAGGACAACAGGCCCATTCTGGACATGTTTCTTCAGAAGCCCATGGGTTTACTGTCTCTGCTGGATGAGGAAAGCCGTTTCCCACAGGCCACCGACCAAACACTCGTCGGTAATACTCAACTGCTTCATGTAAAATAATTTACATGATGTTCTGCATGCATTTGTTTTAAAGAATAATGCTAATAGCAAATCAGTATTAACTGAATAGTGGCATTTGAATATTTATTTAGTCTTGAGATGAGAGGTCAGTTTCATAAGATTCTTCACTCACCTTCAGTGTTTGTTATATAGATAAGTTTCAGGATAACCTGAGAAACAAGTACTTCTGGACACCCAAGCGTTTGGAGCTTTGCTTCGGGATCCAGCATTATGCTGGCAAGGTAAAGTGAAAACTATTTCATGAAATCTCATCTAGCGGTTTATTTGCAGGACCTACAGCTTCACATGAATAGAAAACGTACACTCTTCTTATTCCAATAAGTGCAAACAGCTCAATTCACTTAAAAAAATTAATCTACCTTAAGTAAACCACAAGAACATAAGTTTTGTTTTAATTTTTTTGGGGGGAAATGTCTCATGTTCACTAAGACTGCATTTATTTGATCAAAATAATAACTATTTTCACTATTTTTATGTATTTATTTATTAGAAACTGTGATAAGTTCTTTTGAAGGTTCTTAGGTTAAATAAGTTTTTTATGACAAAATTTGTTTGAAATAGAAATCTTTGGTAACCAGATTGATTATTTTTACTGTTCCTTTTGATCGATTTAATGCATCATTGCTGAATATATTTTCTTTTATAAATAAATAAATTATTCTTGTATAAATAAAATGTTAAAAATGTTACTGACCCCAGCCTTTTAGCTGTAGTGTATATATATAATCAACATCGTAGTTAAACAGATACTTTTGCAGTAATTCATTAACACATCAATCCCTGTTGTGTCAGAATATAAAGATTTCCTGCACTTTCACAAGTAAAAGTGTGCAATAATGAAATGTCTTGTGTCTCTCTGTCAGGTGTTGTATAATGTCAGTGGTTTTCTGGAGAAGAACCGGGACACTCTTCCTGCAGATATTGTGGTGGTTTTGAGGACGTCAGAGAACAAACTTCTGCAGCAGCTGTTTTCCAACCCTCTGACTAAAACAGGTACCCGAATCATTCAGCGTTATCATGTGAGCTGTTCATGTCACATCTCTGGCATCGCTTCTGTCACCTCTCTTGCCAATCAGAACTGATTGTCAGGCCAACTGTATCCCAGAGTTCTCTTGACAAATAGTGAGGTGCCACAGAAGCGGCTGGAACAGAGTGTCAGATTAATGGAAATGCAGTAATGGTGTTACAATTGTCCCAATTGCTTGAGATGCTTCACACCCCATTTTCACCGTCCAGAGGTCACTGGGTCAAGTCAGGGCCAATATGTGAGAGCTACATTAAAATTCATGACAGTGGATTGTAAAATGTTAAGAGCTATTGGTGTAAATGTTTGTTGTTAAATGATAAAGCAATCATTTGAAAGTGATGTTCACACTTCAGCCCAGACACCTGTTGTAGTAGTAAATAATGATTTGCTTTGTCATTTTGCTCCAATGTTAAAGGTCAATCTCAGATCCACAGAACTGCTGAGAGATCACATTACTGAGAGAATATTTCCATAACTTAAATATATATGAAGTATTAGTATGAAATTAATTAGTATTAAAATATACGAAAACATTAAGAATGGATAATTGGGTTTAAAGTAGAAGGATTTTAGATTTAGCCCAAATAAAGCTAGTTTTGGGGTCAATAAGATTATTATTTCATTTTTTTAATTAATTATTTTATTCAACAAGAACACATTAAATTGCAAATAAATATTTATAAAATATTGTAAAATAATTTAATTTCAAATCAATTCTGTTCTTTTAACTATTCTTCAATAATCCTAAAAACAATCGTAAAACAATTACCCAATAAAATCCCTATCAAATAATAATAACAATACATAATAGTAACAAATAACACACATACTAACAATAATACACATAATAATAATAACAAAAATCACAGTTAAACATAAAAATATTAAGCAGCAAAACGGTTTCTTAAGCATTAAATCAGCATATTAGAATGATTTCTGAAGGATCATGTGACACTGAAGACTGGAGTATTGAAGCTGAAAATTCAGCTTTGCATCACAGGAATAAATTACATTTTAAAATATATTCAAGTAGAAAAATACACAGTATATTATTTTAACTGTGGTAATATTTCATAATATTACTGTTTTACTGTATTTTATAAATGCAGCCTTGATTAAATTAAATGCAGCCATGATAAGAGACTTCAAAAAAGTAACGAAAAGAATAAAAATGCATTAAAACATATTAGTGACTCCAAATGTTTGAATTATACAGAAGTACACTCTCATAACAGAAATGCTTTAAACACAGAGCATTGTGGGATATATATTTATAAATTCTCTCTCAAAATGCATTGCTTTAAAATATTATGGAACACCGATTTACCCTGTTTGTGAAAGCATTTCCAATATTGTGTTTGTGTGAGTTTTGAGTTTATGGAAATTCAGCAGCCCATTGAAAATGTGTGGTCTGACTCACTAATGTTACAGTATGATTGCGTGAATCATATGCTGTGTGGATGTTCAGGCTCAAATAAATTAGCTGAATTCAGATACTGTGGCCACAGTCTTTGTCTCTCTCTCTCTCTCTCTTCTCTCTCTGTTTCTCTCTCTCTCTCTCTTTATAAATACAAATTTCTCCCCCCATTATGTCTGGAGTGGCTGATCTCCAGGCAGAATAATAGTGGAATAGAAAGGAAGGATAGAGCTGTGGATGGATGTGTTTTCATTTCCTCTAAGCTGTCCGCTAGGCTCCCGCTGCTTCTCTGCTATCTATTGGAGTTTGGGATATTCCAGCGATAAGATTCTCAAATACCCTGAGGAAGAAAAGCAGCTATTTAGCCCTGTAAACTGCTTTTCCTCTGCTATCGTTCTGCCAGCCAGGTGCTTAGTAAAGCCAAGAGTTGCTAGACGGTCACTCGACTTAGTGAGGTGTGAATAGGAGCACGCTGGGTAATTATAAGATGTGTATTTTCATATTTCTTTAGTTAAGCCATTATGTGGCTGGCCGCTGCCTTTGGCTACCTGTTAATGAGTGTGGTTAATCAGAACCCAATGAAAAAGATTTGAAGAACCGTGTTTTCAAATGAATGTGCTGAGCTTATAATAAAGTGCTTGATACTTTGCTAAATGTAATAGGATAATTTGTATTGGTCAATTTGGAGGTGTGTGTGTGTAGAGAGAGAGATAGAGATGTTGCTTCCCTTTAGTTCAAAATCATAGGATTTAAAAAATTATATGAAAAAGGGTATGATGGTTTATTTTTTTCAGTAAAATTTGAAGTAGATATATTCTAAACGAAAGTTAAAATAACATTCATAATAAGCAATTAAAATGTTACCATTGCTTGCTTAAATATGTCCATACATATTGTTAGCAGGGATTTTTTTTTCAAAGCATACAGTACCACACCACACAGTTTTATTAGTATTAGTATTAATATCAGTATTAGGGCCTGTTATTATTTAATACCACTGCAGGAAGAGTGTCTTGTTTTATTTATTTTTCAGAAAACCACTGACATTTTACAAGACTTGGCAGAGAAATTCAAGACATTTTAAATGCTCAATTACAAATACTTTTACATATTAAAGTTCAGATGCAAAAGCCTCTAAGTGCCATTTGAAATTGTCTTCTAAAATCTGTTTACGTTCTGTTATTTCACTTTAATGGCAATAAAAATAACCTATTCAGTGCCATTAAAGTGAAATTGCTGAACCTACACATAGGAGCCTGATAAAAATGCTATATATATATATATACAGTTAGGTCCATATATATTTGGACACATGCACAATGTTTATTATTTTAGCTGTTGACCAAAACATATTCAAGTTGCAGTTATATAATACATATGGGCTGAAAGTGCACACTCTGATGTTTAATTTGAGGGTATTCGCATCACAATTGGAGGAAAGGTTAAGGAATTACAACTCTTTAATATGTACCCCCCCCCCCCCTTTTCAAAGGACCATAAGTAATCGGACAGTTTACTCAAAAGCCATTTCATGGACAGACGTGGTCTATTACTTCATTATTTATACATCTATTAAGCAGATGCAATGTTTGCAGTTGATTCTAAGTGTGCCATTTGCATTTGAAAGCTGTTGCTGTGAACCCACATAATGCTGTCAAAGGAGCTCTCCATACAAGTGAAACAGACAATTGTTATGCTTCAAAAACAAAACAAATCCATCAGAGAGATAGCAGGAACATTAGTGGCCAAATCAACATTTTGTTACATTCTGAGAATAAACTGGAGATTCACGGAGGACAACAATCCTCTCCATGGTAAAGAAAAACCCTTTCACAACATCCAGCCAAGAGAAGAACACTCTCCAGGAGGCAGACGTGTCACTGTCACAGTATACAATCAAGAGAAGACTTCAGCAGAGCAAATACAGAGGGTTCACTACAAGGTGCAAACAAGGCCAGATTAGACTTTGCCAAAAAAGCCAGACCACTTCTGGAAAAGTATTCATTGGACGGCTGAAATTAAGATAAATCTTAAACAGAATGACGGGAAGAAAAATGTATGGAGAAGGCTTGGAACAGCTCATGATCCAAAGCATACAACATCATCAGTGAAACATGGTGGGGCAGTGTGATGGCATGAGCATGCATGGCTTCCAGTGGCACTGGGTTAATAGTGTTTATTGATGACCTTACAGAGGACAAAAGCAGCCGGATGAATTCAGAAAGTACAGGGATATACTCTCTGCCCAGATTCAGTCAAATGCAGCAAAGTCGATTGGGCGGCGCTTCATAGAACAAATGGACGATGACCCAAAACATACAGCGAAAGCAACCCAGGAGTTTTTGAAGGTAAAAAGTGGAATATTATATGGAATATACGCAGTTTATAAATTCCAAATTATAAGCAATTAAAATTGTATACATGTATTTTATTCAACCTTACATTCAGATTTGCCATCACAGGAAATCACTAAATTAGTCTTGGTGAGCATAAGACATTAAAAAAATTTTCTTTTTTTACAAATCTTACCAAAAGCAAAGAAAAATCTTGCATGGAGTGTACACTCCCTTTTAATATAAATCTGGTGTATAATTAAATATAAAAAATCAAACGGTTAACACAGTATAAACTAATTTGAAGAACCTATAATGAATCCTCAAGAACTTTTTGCAAACTAAAGAACTCTATGCAAAAAAACATGGTTTTTGATAAGAAAAGAGTCTTTGATGTATCTAATATGCTACAAAGAATCACTAAGCCTTTATTTTTAAGTGTGTAGCCATAATCCTCAATACTTAAATCACCTGATCATTTTAATCTGCAGGGCAAAATACCTGGTGACTTTAATTTGCATATATTTTCATTGTTCTCTGTTTTTTGCTGTTATCTTTAAAAATTCTGGAAGAACCTGATTTAATCTGTTTGTCCTTCCTTGGTGACTTTGTGAAGCTGGTTTTCCTCCTCGTAGTGCAGGGTGAGTTCAGACCAGTAGGGGTCAGGCTTGATGATTCAACCACATCTCAGTCACAGAGCTTCTTTATGTGATGCTGTTCAGGAGTCAGTGATGTTTGTAGCATATGTACAGGTGC
Organism: Ptychobarbus kaznakovi; assembly: GCA_027422405.1. Lineage (NCBI taxonomy): Eukaryota > Metazoa > Chordata > Actinopteri > Cypriniformes > Cyprinidae > Ptychobarbus > Ptychobarbus kaznakovi. The sequence continues at coordinate 2,544,698 of CM049804.1, forward strand.
ATTTCAATAAATTAGAATGTCATGAAAAGTTCATTTATTTCAGTAATTCAACTCAAATTGTGAAACTCGTGTATTAAATAAATTCAATGCACACAGACTGAAGTAGTTTAAGTCTTTGGTTCTTTTAATTGTGATGATTTTGGCTCACATTTAACAAAAACCCACCAACAAATTAGAATATGGTGATATGCCAATCAGCTAATCAACTCAAAACACTTGCAACACCTGTTTCCTGAGCCTTCAAAATGGTCTCTCAGTTTGGTTCACTAGGATACACAATCATGGGGAAGACTGCTGATCTGACAGTTGTCCAGAAGACAATCATTGACACCCTTCACAAGGAGGGTAAGCCACAAACATTAATTGCCAAAGAAGCTGGCTGTTCACAGAGTGCTGTATCCAAGCATGTTAACAGAAAGTTGAGTGGAAGGAAAAAGTGTGTAACCTGAATGCTCTGTAAGTCGCTTTGGATAAAAGCGTCTGCTAAATGCATAAATGTAAATGTAAGTGTGGAAGAAAAAGATGCACAACCAACCGAGAGAACCGCAGCCTTATGAGGATTGTCAAGCAAAATCGATTCAAGAATTTGGGTGAACTTCACAAGGAATGGACTGAGGCTGGGGTCAAGGCATCAAGAGCCACCACACACAGACGTGTCAAGGAATTTGGCTACAGTTGTCGTCAGAGGCGTCTTACCTGGGCTAAGGAGAAGAAGAACTGGACTGTTGCTCAGTGGTCCAAAGTCCTCTTTTTAGATGAGAGCAAGTTTTGTATTTAGTATTTGTATTTAGAGGAGTGGTTCTCAACCTTTTTTTCCACCGGGCCGCACTATGGTCCAAGTGCAAGTCTCATGGGCCGCACGCATGTCATTTACATATTACGTCATCAATACAAACCAACCAGATTTATAATATTATTTATAGCCTAAATATTATGATATCTAAACGATTACATTTATTTAAATAAATAATTCTACTCACCAATAATAAAACACCTGATGCTGTCGGGAACCATTTTTTTGTGAAATTCTGTTTGAAATGAGTAACAGCACAATGAAGTTGAGATTGTAAATTGCAGTCTGTAAGACGCGCACGGAAGCGCTACTTGACTCGCGACATTGCAGAAAGTGTGCGTTCACAAATTTAGCCTATGTTGATCCAAATATGGAAAGAATTTTCTAATTTAATAATCTGATGTTCTCTCCAGAGATGTTTTGCCACATTTCTGCAATAAGGATGATTGCTGCATAGTAGTTTATGTGTGTTTCTTTTTTGCCTGAACATCTTCAAGTGGGTTGCTGGGCAAACCGAAAGTAAGTCCAGCACTCTCTTCACCTCTGATGCTGTGACTATTCTAGTTTGAATGCGTTCCTTCACTGGCATTTTCCACATTTCGTTTCCCCCCTTAACAAATTTGTCCATTCTGATGCTCAATTTTACAGAACTAATGGCTGCTGATGACTATTTAAATTGAATTCTGCCAAAGTGCGCGCTTGTAAGTGTTCGTTAAATGCGTAACATTAATTACGTGAGTACATAGGTCTGCTCATGTCTGAAAATAATATATGAAAAACAAAATTATTTTACATAACAAAAACATTAGCTTATATTTGTTTAGTACATTTTTAAATGAATGTAAAAACTAAAACTAATTGTACAAAATGAAAGTTATTTTTTAAATTATGTTCAACACATAAGACTGTAACATATAAAACGACAATATAAAAACAAAGTTGAAGAACAATTCAACACCAACAACGCAAGTAGCATGTGGCAGGGCATCAACAACATCACAGGTTTTAAAGGGAACAAACCAGCTACTGTGAACATTGCCGCCTCTCTACCGGACAAGCTTAATACTTGTTATGCTCGTTTCGAGTCTGACAACACCACCCACAGCCGTGGCCGCTCCCGCGGCTGCTGCAGAAGAGGTCAGTCCACTCTCCCTTTCTGTCGCAGATGTAACCCGATCCTTCAAACGGGTGAACATCCGCAAAGCTGTGGGTCCGGATGGCATCCCAGGCCGTGTGCTCAGAGCATGCGCATTCCAACTAGTGAGGTTTTTACAGAGCTTTTCAATCTGTCCCTCTCTCTGTCTGTGGTTCCCTCATGCTTCAAAAAATCCACCATTGTGCCCATACCGAAGAAAAATAAAATCACATGCTTGAATGACTGGAAGCCCGTTGCTCTGACACCCATCTTCAGCAAGTGTTTTGAAAAACTCATCAGAGACCACATCTGCTCTGTGCTGCCTGCTTCACTGGACCCACTACAATTTGCATACCGCAGTAACCGTTCCACAGACGATGCTATTGCCTTCACCCTGCACACTGCTCTCTCACGCCTGGAAAATAAGAACACCTATGTGAGGATGCTGTTCGTGGATTATAGTTCAGCATTGAACACATAGTGCCTGCCACACTGGTTGCGAAGCTCCAGACTCTGGGACTGAACAGATCTCTGTGCAGCTGGATCCTGGACTTCCTGACAGGCAGAAGTCAGGTGGTCAGAATGGGCAACAACACCTCATCTCCCCTGGTCCTCAACACTGGTGCTCCGCAGGGCTGCGTCCTCAGCCCACTCCTGTACTCCCTGTACACACACGACACAACGATGATAGGCCTGATCACCAACAACGATGAGACGGCCTACAGAGAGGAGATGAGTACCCTGACTAAATGGTGTCAGGAGAACCACCTCTCACTCAACATCGACAAGACCAAGGAGCTGGTGGTGGATTTCAGGAGACAGAGCAGAGAACACACACACATCACCATCGACAAGACACCTGTGGAGCGGGTAAACAGCTTTAAGTTCCTCGGCGTTCACATCACTGAGGATCTCACATGGTCTGCTCACACAGATGCAGTGCTGAAGAAGGCACATCAGCGCCTCTTCTTCCTGAGACGGCTGAGGAAGTTTGGAACGAGCCCCAGCATCCTCAGATCCTTCTACTACTGCACTGTGGAGAGCATTCTGACCGGCTGCAGCACCGCCTGGTTTGGAAACAGCACCGCTGGCAACCGCAAAACTCTACAAAGGGTCATGCGAACTGCCCGCCACATTGTTGGAGGTGAGCTTCCCTCCCTCCAGGACATCTACACCAGGCGTTGTGTAAGGAAAGACCAGGGAGGATCATCAAGGACTCCAGCCACCCGTCCCACAGTCTGCTCTCTCTGCTGCCCTCAGGAAGACGTCTCCGCAGCATCCGATCCCGCACTAGTCGACTGAGGGATAGCTTTTTCCCTCAGGCTATCAGGCTAATGAACAGCAAAAACTAAAACAACCTACAGCACACTCCCACTTTACAATATACCATGCACTGCACTTTAACTTGAACTCTAACACAGTTCAACTGGACTACACACACACACACTGCACTAATACAACAACCTATCTGCTACCACTGGATACCATCCAATGCACATCCATGACATTGCGTATCCGGCCTATGTATAATCTGTTGCACCTTTTTTTCTGCATACTATTGTGTGTATATATGTGTATAAAATGTAAAATGTGTACATACGGTGCATAACGTGTATTGATAATTATAAGTATGTCTTAAATAGTACACTGTGTGTGTACTGAGTATATGTATGTGTATTCTGCACATTGTCTTCTGTATAAGTCTGTAAGTATTTGCTGTCTATATGTAAATTGTTTCTGCACTGTCTGGAGCACACTCTCAAGAATTTCACCCACCAAGGCACATGTGCTGTGGTGATGTGACAATAAAAGTGATTTGATTTGATTTCAGCATGGTGGGCCGCATTCGGATTAGTGACGGGTCGCGCCGCGTGTTGAGAACCGCTGTCCTAGAGTCTGGAGGAAGGGTGGAGAAGCTCATAGCTCAAGTTGCTTGAAGTCCAGTGATAAGTTTCCACAGTCTGTGATAATTTGGGGTGCAATGTCATCTGCTGGTGTTGGTCCATTGTGTTTTTTTTGAAAACCAACGTCACTGCACCCGTTTACCAAGATAATTTGGAGCACTTCATGCTTCCTTCTGCTGACCAGCTTTTTAAAGATGCTGATTTCATTTTCCAGCAGGATTTGGCACCTGCCCACACTGCCAAAAGCACCAAAAGTTGGTTAAATGACCATGGTGTTGGTGTGCTTAACTGGCCAGCAAACTCACCAGACCTGAACCCCATAGAGAATCTATGGGGTATTGTCAAGAGGAAAATGAGAAACAAGAGACCAAAAAAGGCAGATGAGCTGAAGGCCACTGTCAAAGAAATCTGGGCTTACATACACCTCAGCAGTGCCACAAACTGATCACCTCCATGCCACGCCGAATTGAGGCAGTAATTAAAGCAAAAGGAGCCCTTACCAAGTATTGAGTACATATACAGTAAATGAACATACTTTCCAGAAGGCCAACAATTAACTAAAAATGTTTTTTTTATTGGTCTTATGAAGTATTCTAATTTGTTGAGATAGTGAATTGGTGGGTTTTTGTTAAATGTGAGTCAAAATCATCACAATTAAAAAACCAAAGACTTAAACTACTTCAGTCTGTGTGCATTTAATTTATTTAATACACAAGTTTCACAATTTGAGTTGAATTATTGAAATAAATGAACTTTTCCACTACATTCTAATTTATTGAGATGCACCTCTACATGCTGTAAAATGATAGCTTGATCATAAGTCCTGTGTCAAATAAATGATGTTTGTTTAAGTGCTGTGGAGGTTTATTTAGAAATAAGATTTTGAAAATAAGATTAAAATTACAACACTTAGCATTTTGTGTTTCAATAACAATCAGTTTATATTGCTAGGCTGTTTTGTTGTACTCTGGGTTGCTAATTAATCCTGAGTTGCAGGTTTCACCTTTTACATTGTGCAATTGTAAACTCTAGGTTAACTTATTTTAATATTCATGGTTAGTTGATGCAATGTGTTTTTTTTATTGAGACTAATTTTCATTTAAAAATAACATGCACTTAAATGCCAGGAAAAAGGAATAGAATAGTTTTAGACTGAGCATAGCACTGGTAACATCCTCCAATCTGCTTTCATTGATTAGACAAGTACAGTATGCAGTCTGTTTTAATAACTACTTGTTCGTCTGTGCAAATACCCCCACATAAACTGTTTGTCTAAAGTGATATATTTGTACACACTTCCATCAGGTGCTAAAACTAACAGCAGTGTGGTTTCTATACAAGCAATGAGAGAAAAGCATTGTTTAGTTTATAATTGGTTGTCTGCTGCTAAACAACTTGCCATACCACTAAACCATTCTAGCACTACATTGTTTTTTTTCTTTACACTTTATACATTTGGCATAGCAATTCAGGGTTAGCACCTCAGAAACATTCAATTGTAGTGTTAAATACATTAAAAGACACTTTTAAAAGACATCCTAACACCCTTTCATGTGTAAAACTTTGTTAAAATTGGCCTTAACCCACAGTGAAACATAGTGTGGAAAGCCTACCAGTTACCCTGATGAATTCCAAATTATTCAGTTTTTTTAGGACGGTTAAAGTTTCAGGAAAATCTGTAACTCAGAGACTGAGTGGAATGAACTGCCTAGTGTTATTATAAGAAATGTCACAGTAATGTTATATTAGGATTTAGCATTGTAAGAAGTTGCACAGAGGTTAGATGTCTCTTCAAACCTTTGAAACGGCAGAATAAACACCGGCGCCCATTAGAAGACCGTGCTCTGAGTTCAGACCTCTAGTTTGGGTCTGGGGTCGGCCTGCAGTCCATGTGGTGCTGTTTTGTCAGAGGAAATGGATTATATTTGCATGAACAAATTCCCCTAAAGCCAGAGCTCTTGTGTGGATTTGGGGGTTGGAGGTGTTTGGTTTGGCCCTGTTCTAGAAAACTCCATGAGGCTTTTACTGCAGGCCTGTGGCCACACTGCATGTATATACTCCTCTGTGCGGCCTTCCAGCGGATTTGCATTGAACATCTGTGCACTAGAATAGAACCGTATGCTGTTCTGGTTACTTTCAGATAGAGATGGTCACTCTCGAGGTCTCTGGAGAGGAACTGATGGTGTTTTTGCTGTATAGGAAATTGCAGAATACAGAATGGATTGTTGAGCAGTTTGTACATATGAATATGAGTATCAGATTGTATATTGACATTTCAAGGTGATCTCATGATAATTCGTATGTATTTTACGTAAAAAGTGTATCTATAAAACTTACATTTACTTAAGTTTTAACTGGCACTAAAGCGTACAACACTGACGTATTTTCAGCATCTAAACGTACAAATACTTACGTATTTTCAGCATTTAAACGTACAAAACTGACGTATCGATGACATCTAAAAATGAATCCTTATGAATATTGAAATAGCGGGATTCATTTTATTGTTAGTTGTCATATCACTTACCTTGTTTCCAATTGCATCATTAAATTGTTTACTCGTTTACTTTAATATATTATATTACTTTTAATATATTTAATATATATATTACTTTTATATAAAAATATCTATATAGCAGTATACAGTATATTGAAAATGATTGAAGTCATGAAGTCGTCATGAAAAAAAAAATTACCCTACTTACTTTTTAGTGCACATGACTAGTCTAGGGTGAATAATTAAACTGCAAGTCAATACACCGGGAAAAAAATAGTCTGCCGTCATAATATTTAATCAAAAACTGAAAATTCGCTTCCGCTCTGGAATGGCGTTCTCGCTCTGATGACATCAGTTTGATGGCTTGGGGAGAATCCTCTTGTTAAGTATGACGTAAGGACTGCTGTTTCCGGGTCCATGTCTCTACTCATTTCACTTGAGAATACGATCTCAAGAGCCATTTAATTAATATTACATATTTAAGCTAAGCATTTAAACAATTGCTGTGCACATTACAGTCTCCGTGCTCACAGTGTCCCAGACACTAATATTTTAGCTGAATCGCTGTCTGGCCATCTGGGTTTTCAGTATGGAGATAAAGGTTAGGATTATATATTTTTTTGTATTCCATGACATCGTGGGTGTATATTAGCACAGTTTGTTGTTTTCTTGCGTTAGGACCCAGAAGCGAAGATATTAATTAATATTTTTTGGTAATTCATTAAATATTGCAGCTAAAAAGTAACTAGTATTCCGAGTAGTTTTTGAGACGAGTAATTTGTGCTTTTACTTAAGTACTATTTTGACACCAGTACTTTTACTTGTAATTGAGTATTATTTCAGCAATGTAACAGTACTTGTACTTAAGTACACATTTTCAGTACTCTTTCCACCACTGCGATCATTGGCTTTCACCTGTATTCGTGGTGCTTTTCCACTGCATGGTACGGTACGGTTCGGCACGGCTCGGTATACGGTAATGCGTTTACTGCAGTTTAGTACTGCTATAGAGTGGGCGGGATTATTCACGCGTCGTTATAATTGCGCCGCCTCTACTGCCGTGACATCATCGTAAACGCGCAAAGTGTTCTTCATTCTCGGCATGTGGATGTTTTTAACAGCAATGGAGAGGATTATGAGAATGCTTGGGATTACCCCCAGCAGCAGAGACTGTGCCACAGGCTGTAGAGGAGGAGGGCAGGTGTGCTGCGTTACTTGATTAGTTAACTAATCATGTAGCGTGTTCTGTAAAGTGAATTATCAATAAACTTTTGAATATTTCAAAATGTACAATGTATCCCTTGTTTTTTTTTATTTATGTGATGGTTTTTATAATCGTGGCATTAATCATTTGTCTTTTTCAAGAGGTTCATTACGTGCTCATACAATAATACATTTTAATATAGTCTGGAGGTACACTTATTCGATCAGATTGTTTTTAATTGAAGCAAAACACACATACAAAGGTAAAAATATAAACAGAAGACATACTCTGAAAATATAGCAAGTTCAAAAGTATATACATAAGGCTTTTTCCTTCGGCGTCGCGCCATCAAGCTCTCACTGGATCCGCTCCTCGGCTATCAACGAGAGGAACGTCTGTACTTCCTCAACAGACAACGAAACGGCTATTTTGTGGTTGATACAAAGAGGTGCGTTTGTTCAAACATAAGCTGCGTCCGCTCCTTCGCTGGCTGTGCTGATTTAAATCTAGCGGGTATATGGGTCCCATGTCGCAAGTTCAGTGACGTCGTAATGACGATTCTCTCCGGCCAATCAGTGATCAGCAGACATTACACGTCACGTTTTGGTAACGGTACGGATCGCTTGGAACCCCGGCCGAGGTGGTACTAAAAAAGTACCAGGTACAGTACCCAGTGGAAAACCCCCCAAAAGTGAACCGTACCGAACCGTACCGTGCCGTACCATGCAGTGGAATTGCGACATGCTGTGTTTCTGGTGAGTTGTGTTTGAACAAGCACAAGCACGCCTTCACTAGTTAACTGAGAGCGAGAGGATCAGGAAAATAATCTGGATATAATATTTTCAGCGATTAACCACATAATTTCTGCTCTGCACCTCACAAACCTACTGTATTCCTGCCAGAGAGGACTGCGACTGCAACGCATCGTCATTTTGATTGCTTTTGACATTTTTGCAATAAATAAATGATTGTAATTGCATTTATCTGTCTGTCATGTTTTTCTTATACTGTACAGAAATAGCTATGTTTAGGTTTAGATGTAGGCGTGGGATTAGCGACTATAAAAACATTTTCAATGCTATATTGTTACTAAAGCGATTATTTTCCTGCATATTTCGGTCAATTGCGTTTTATATCCTTTTATATTTGCTATAAAATGGGTAGGTTTAGTTTGGGGGTAGGTTAAGGGGTCTAAAAATCTAAATCGCTTATCGATAAAATGATAAAATGCATTGATACGAATATCTTAATGATATAAAAGATACGTAAATATTTGTACGTTTTTTAGCTAAAAATACGTATCGATTTGTAAGTTTTAAACGTTGAAATACGTCTAAATTGTACGTTTTAGTATCAATAAAAACGTACAAAAATTTACGTTTTGTGCTTGTAAATGTTACGTATTAATACCTACGTATAAACATGAGACCAGGCTGGACATTTACATGTCTAAACATAGTGAGGTCTGAATGTGATTAGATTTGCCCAGTTGTATAAGAAAACTCCTTTACATTTCTTTATACTAGATTAGTTCCAGTGAAACATGCAGAAATTTTTTTGAATCATGAAAAACAAAAAAGCTTTTTCTCAGGTTGTTCTTATTCTGCCTTAGTACCATTAAAAAGATAGTTTACCCCAAAATAAAAATAACACAATCATAATTTCTTACTCTCACGTCATTCTAAACCTGTATGACTTTATTTCTTCCTCTAGGAGGAAACCGAAATAAATGTTTAATAGGATTTCACATATTGTCTGTTATTTTGCCTTCCAAAGACTCTTATTTTGATATTATTGTACTCGTGTACTCATGTTTGCCAGTGTTTTCTTGTTTAGTTTCCTGTTTATGTTACTCAGCTTGGTCACGTGTCTAGCTGTGTATTTAGTTCCTCATTTATTTATAGCATTGTGTTTTAGTTCAGACTATTTCCACATTAATCCAGATATTTGAAAAACATCTATGCATTTTGCCCTTTCATCCACACTGATATCGCATTTTGTCCTGCAAAAACTTAGCTTTTTGAAGATGCTTTCCCAAGCGTATACATTTGAAAACACTATTTTCACATTGTAGTGTTGATTGTGATAAAGAAGGTAGGCTATCAAAAATAGAGGACACATCTTCAGTCAGTTGAAGCATATTGGCCCATACATTGATGATCCAAAACATTATGATCAGTCAAAGGAGAAGCAAATATCATTGATCTTCTCCTAACAAGGCCACATTTTAAAGTGGTCAGAAGCTGCATTTATTTATTATTTTATGTTATCTGAGGTTCATTTACAATGTTAATGGGATTTTACATAAAAAAACAACAATTTAGGAGTGATAGGCTATTTTCTATCCTGTTTTTAAGCCTCTCTGCAGAACGGTCTGTTTTTATAGGCGGGGCACATTCAAGACTTGCAAGTGAATGCCCACTGAATGAATGATGCACTTATATAGCGCTTTATTGTGTATTGCTGTACACCCAAAGTGCTTCACAATCACGTGGGGGGGGGGGGGGGGGGTCTCTCCTCAACCACCACCAGTGTGCAGCATCCACTTGGATGATGCGACGGCTGCCACAGGACAATGGCGCCAGTGCGCTCACCACACACCAGCTACAGGTGGAGAGGAGAGAGTCATAAAGCCAATCAAATGGATGGGGATTATTAGGAGGCCATGATTGACAAGGGCCAGTGGAGGGAATTTGGCCAGGACACCGGGGTTACACCCCTACACTTTAACAGAAGTGCCATGGGATTTTTTTATGACCACAGAGAGTCAGGACCTTGGTTTAACGTCTCATCCGAAAGACAGTGCTTTTTGACAGTTTAGTGTCCCCGTCATTATACTGGGGCGTTAGGACCCACACATTGCTATGATTGGCTAACAGTTTTGCTTATTAAAATAATAGATGGATGCTGCTGTGATGTACTCTATAAACAACATGGGCCATTTAGGTTAAAGACATATAATAGCCTACTTAGTACAGTGCATCCCAAACCTGTCCTGGAGGACCCCTGCCCTGCACATTTTGTATGTCTCCCTAATAAGACACACCCAATTTAGTTCTTGCAGTTTCTTCTAATGAGCTGATGAGTGGAATCAGGTGTGTTAGATAAGGGAGACATACATAAGGTGGGGGGCAGGGGGGCCTCCAGGACAGGTTTGGGAAGCACTGACTTAGTATATATCAAACGGTATGGAACAGACAATGTAATAGTGGTAAAAACACGTTTATGCCATGTTCACATTGCACAATTTTAGCCCCGATTTCCACTCTACATGTTTTCGCGAAATCGCTGACAAATGCCTAAAATCAGCAAATCTGTGCGAGTGACAATCATGCAGTATGAATTCTCAAACACGCGATCTGAGAGAATCGATTCCAAATCCTGCTTTGTTAAATGAGTTCTGACTGAAAATACATCGGCAATGACCTACAGCCAATGATAGACCAAGATAGAGGGCATTGGGAAGTTCAGGGAGGAGTTATAGACCACAATATCAGCAATCCTTGATCCCCGCGTCTCCTCAACCATTTCCACCTCCGTAATCCCTTTCACTGCAAATCAGCGCACAGACCATTTGTATTGTGAACTTCTTGCGGGCTACCATTTGAAACACATTTCCAGTCTCGTGTGAGAACTATGATCTCCCATGTGAACTAGCCTTATTTCCTTATCACTTCTCGTGTGAGTTTGAGAACCAGACAGAGTTGTCGCAATTCTTCCTATTGTAAAGTCATGCAGTGTGCAATGTGAACACAACAGCAACTGAATGCTGCCCCGGATAGTGAAAACAACATGATCCGATGACTTTGAAAACCATGCAGTGTGAACTCATTATTATGTGTTGCGACATTACTGTTGGATCCACTCTAGTCAGACTCAGCACTGCGTCATCTTTTAAATCAAATCACTTGTATAGTCACATCACCACAGCACACGTGCCTTGCTGAGTGAAATTCTTGAGAGCGTGCTCCCGACTCCAGTACATATAGACAGTACATACTTACAGACTTATACAGATGACAATGTGAAATATACACATACATATACTCAGTACACACAGTGTAATATTAGACATACTTACAGTTATCAATACACCGTATGTACACATTCTACATTATGTACATATATATACACACAGTAATATGCGAAGGTGCAACAGATTATATATAAGCTGGGTACAAAATTTCATGGATGTGCATTAGAATCACCAGATTTTTGTATTTGTGCAGAATGTGCGTGTAGTCCAGTTGAACTGTGTTAAAGTTAAAGTGCTGTGCATGGCATACCGTAAAGTGAGAGTATGCTGTAGGGTGTATTATTTCTGACTGTTCATTAGCCTGATAGCCTGAGGGAAAAAGCTATCCCTCAGTCGGCTAGTGCGGGATCGGATGCTGCGGAGACATCTTCCTGAGGGCAGCAGAGAGAGCAGTCTGTGGGACGGGTGGCTGGAGTCATTGATGATCCTCCAGGCTTTTCTTATACACCGCCTGGTGTAGATGTCCTGGAGGAAGGGAAGCTCACCTCCAACAATGTGGCGGGCAGTTCGCACGACCCTTTGCGGTTGCCAGCGGTGCTGTTTTCAAACCAGGCGGTGATGCAGCCGGTCAGGATGCTCTCCACAGTGCAGTAGTAGACGGATCTGAGGATGCTGGGGCTCGTTCCAAACTTTCTCAGCCGTCTCAGGAAGAAGAGGCGCTGATGTGCCTTCTTCAGCACTGCATCTGTGTGAGCAGACCATGTGAGATCCTCAGTGATGTGAACGCCGAGGAACTTAAAGCTGTTTACCTGCTCCACAGGTGTCTTGTCGATGGTGATGGGTGTGTGTTCTCTGCTCTGTCTCCTGAAATCCACCACCAGCTCCTTGGTCTTGTCGATGTTGAGTGAGAGGTGGTTCTCCTGACACCATTTAGTCAGGGTACTCACCTGCTCTCTGTAGGCCGTCTCATCGTTGTCAGTGATCAGGTCTATCAACGTTGTGTCATCAGCAAATTTGACGATGACGTTGGAGCTGTGTGTGGCAGTACAGTCATGTATGTACAGGGAGTACAGGAGTGGGCTGAGGACGCAGCCCTGAAGAGCACCAGTGTTGAGGACAAGGGTAGATGAGGTATTGTTGCCCATTCTGACCACCTGACTTCTGCCTGTCAGGAAGTCCAGAATCCAGCTGCACAGAGATCTGTTTAGTCCCAGAGTTTGGAGCTTTGCAACCAGTGTGACAGGCACTATGTTGTTAAATGCTGAGCTATCATGCACAAACAGCATTCTCGCATAGGTGTTCTTATTTTCCAGGTGGGAGAGAGCAGTGTGCAGGGTAAAGGCAATAGCATCTTCTGTGGAACGGTTGCTGTGATATGCAAATTGTAGCGGATCCAGTGAGGCAGGCAGCACAGAGCAGATGTATTCTCTGATAAGTTTCTTAAAACACTTGCTGAAGATGGGTGTCAGAGCAACAGGCCTCCAGTCATTCAAGCATGTGACTTTATTTTTCTTTGGTATGGGCAAGATGGTTGATTTTTTTGAAGCATGAGGGAGCCACAGACAGAGAGAGGGAAAGGTTGAAGATGTCTGTAAAAACCCAGTCTAGTTGGAATGCGGATGCTCGGAGCACACGGCCTGGGATGACATCTGGACCCACAGCCTTGCGGATATTCACCCGTCGAAAAGGATCGGGTTACATCCGCGACAGAAAAAGAGAGTGCACTCACCTCTTCTGCAGCAGCCAAGGGAGCGCTCTCTGTGTGGGTGGTGTTGTGAGCCTCGAAATGAGCATAAAAATGATTAACCTCGTCTAGTAGAGAGGTGGCAATGTTCACAGTGGCTGGTTTGTTCCCTTTAAAACCTGTGATGTTATCGATTCCCTGCCACAAGTTTCTCGCGTTGGTTGTATTGAATTGTTCTTCAACTTTGTTTTTATATTGTCGTTTGGCGGCTTTGATGGATTTCCTGAGATCGTAACTGGCTTGTTTTCGATCGTCAATGTTTCCGGATTTAAAGGCAGATGTCTGTGCTGACAAGGCTGCTCGAACATCGCTGTTAATCCACGGTTTTTGGTTGGGGTAGATGCGGATTGTTTTTGTCGGTACTACATCCTCTACACACTTCCTGATGAAACACGTTACAGTATCTGAGTACGCCTCTATGTCGTCATCAGACGCTGCCCGGAACATTTCCCAGTCCATGTGATCAAAACAGTCCTCTAGTATAGCGTCCGATTGGTCTGACCAGCATTGAATTGTCCTGAGGGCGGGTGCTTCTCGTTTCAGTTTCTGTCTATAAGCAGGCAGGAGCAGAACGGAAGAGTGATCCGATTTGCCGAAAGGTGGGTGGGGGATGGATTTGTAGGCAGCCCGGAAGGGAGAGTAGCAGTGGTTGAGTACACGATCACGACGCGTGTTGATGGTGATGTGTTGGAAGTATTTTGGAGCTATTGTTCTGAAGTTGGCTTTGTTAAAGTCCCTCGTAACAACAAACGCCACATCTGGGTGCACAGTTTCCTGCTCACTTATATCCCCATACAGCTCCTTGAGTGCCTGGTCTGTGATGACTTGAGGGGGAATGTAAACAGCTTTGACTACGATTGTTGTAAATTCCCTCAGTAGCCAGAATGGTCGACACAGAAGCATATGAAATTCCAGATCAGGGGAGCAGAAGGATTTAATAGAGTGTAGGTTCCTTTCATCACACCATGAGTTGTTGATAAAGAAACAGACGCCCACACCTCTGCTTTTCCATGTGAGCTCTTTCGTTCTGTCCGAGCGATGCACGGAAATCCCCGATAAGCTCGATGGCTGAGTCTGGAACCATTGCAGACATCCAGGTTTCTGTGAGGCAAATAATGCAGCAGTCCCTTGTTTCTCGTTGGTATGAGACGCGCGTCCGCCGTTATTTGTACAGTTGTACTATAGATGATAGAATGTTCTTTGTACAGTTGCACTATAGATGATAGAATGGAATAGAATAGAAAGATATGCAGGGATGTACTAGGATGAAGGTGGTAGTAAATAAATATAAAGTTATTGCACATTGTTATTGCATAATGGGGGAAACCCATTATGACCTGTTAAATGTCAAAAGATCGAGGAGATTTGGATTTCTCACTTCATGACAAGGCCCAAATTGCTATGGGAAGGTGTCAATGTCAAACGACAAACCAACGACAGGGTGTTTTGCACCCAAGACTCATCAATGCGTATATGGGGCTAATGAGAGTTTCTGTCCACCATAAAAAGCACCTACAATGGGCACTTGGAGCAGTGGAAGAATGCGGCCTGCTCTGATGAGTCTCGTTTTCTTTTATATCACGTGGCCGGCCATGTATGAGTGCACCATTTACCTGGGGAAGTGATGGCACTGGGATGCATTGGACAACGACAAACCAGTGGAGGGAATGTAATGCTCTGGGCAATGTTCTGCTGGGAAATGTAAATCTGGATGTAAATTTGACATTTTTATATTGTTTTTACCCCTAAATGAAGAAGAAAAGAGTATATCCGGGTTTTTATTTTCAGTACTCACTTTTTTATTGTATTCACTGTGGAGTGTAGAAGATCCTACTGTAGATTAGTCATCCTATTCAGTGTTGTACTCTCACAAGTATTACAATCTTTCAAATAGGGTTTTAACTTCCCCACTTTTTAACTTCAGCTTGACCTCGGGGCAGTGCTGTGTTAGGTCGACAAAATCCCTTGCTGCTTTTCCGACTGTGATATTGGTTCTTAGTCACACTAAACCGGCCCAGCAGACCATCTCCTGATTAAAGCGACCCACATATAAGAAGTCATAGTCCTTTACAGTGGACAGACTTAACATGACTCTCAAACGGACGGCTCAAACTGCCTCTGGTCCAGCGCTGAACGGAGAGGGGAGATGGGGGCAGGGTATCTCGGACTGGAACAATCACATTTGCCTGCTTTCTGAGCTGAGTTTCGAGCATATTTAATATTTATTTAAAAGAGCAGAGAGTGTCAGAATAAGAGATGAAGTATAAGGAAAAGCCAGGAGATATGAAGGCGCTTTCCTCAGCAGAAGTCAGCTCGTGTAGACTGCTGTCTGACAAGTTTGATTGTCCTCTGTGCCAACAGCTCGTTCCTGGGCTTCACACGCATACGCTGGGATGAAAGGTGTCATACTGAAGCAGGGATTGCTTTATAATCCAGGGCACATTGACTATTCTGGACAATAGAAAGGCAACACAAGTGGCAGCTTGGGCCGCTGTTCTCTGGGAGAATCTTGCTGGGCTTAATTTTCAAAGTGAATGCACAGGGCTTTCTTTCTCTTTTTTTTCCTGTCTCCCATTTGGCAGCTTGTGTCAGAAGCACATGTGAGGAGAGATGCTTGGTGTCATCCTTTTTCACAGGCCTGTGACTTAACAGACAGATTGACCTGATGGGAAGAGTGTACGCACACGCACACACACACACACACACACACACACACACACACACACACACACACACACACACACACACACACACACACACACACACACACACACACACACACACACACACACACACACACACACACAATTTCCTTTCATTGTGTCTGACCTCTCTCTTGGATTCTCCGTCCTTTCAGTAGAAATGTACTGCTGTTCCGAAATGCTTTTGTTGTTTTTCTTACATTTTAAATGAATAAAAAAAAACTATTCTTGGCTCCCCCAAAGCTAATATTAGAAGTAGTTTGTGAATATACATAAAACATTATTTTTCTAAACGTATTTGAGTCATTTACAGTATAAAAGTCTATTAATTTAGTGAATGCAACAGTGGTAAACCAAATAACTCATACAGTAGGTCATTCTCTGGAAATGCTGCATTCATACTCCATTTGTGACCATAGCTGCGTTCTCGTCAGACTTTCATTTCAGAAATTTTGTGTGTGAGTCTTGTGTGTGAATGCAGCCAGAATGCTAAAAAATCCAGTCGATTACCAGAATCAATGCCTGAATGTGTCTTTGTGAACAAAGGCAAAGCTAATACCGTGAAGGTGTGTATGTGTCATAGTGATGATGTCGTTGTCATGTAACCATTTGACTGGGGGATTCTGCACAGCCCCTTGAGGTCTCTGTGTCCTCTCATGTCTCTGTATCTCTTACCCACAGACAGTAAGTTGTAGTCCTCAGAATCTGATGGCGTCGCTGTGCTCTATCCTTACCTACCTTTCTCTCATTTTTGCTCTCATTGTGTGAACACACAGTATGACACACACAGAATTATAAATTCCTTGTGTGTGCAAACACACACACTGATATTCCATTTCAACACTCTTTGCACACCCTTGTAATACAGATGTGCACTTTGTGAACGTGCACTTGTAGTGTACTTTAAATCTTAAAAGTGCATTTAAAAAAAACTACTTAAATATAATATAATGTTAATGAAATAAAACACCACTTTCATGACTTTCTTTAACACACTTACACTTTAAAAAATTTAAAATGAAAAGTTTTAATTTAAAGTAAAAATCATTACAAATCATTTTAAATCATTATGTTTTGATATTTTGTTGTTGTAAAAAAAATCTATTATTTTGATGTTGATGTGGTGAGTCATTCGATATTACGTTTAATGTTAATATATTAGAAATGTGCTGAATTGCAACTTTATCATTACACATGTGTGATTACAAATTTAAATACATGACATAAAAGTTTCAATAGAAACAACTGAAGTATATTTTAATTTACCATCAATGATTGTCAGTGCATTCAGCAGTACACTGTAACCATATTTCAAAGACAATAGAATAATTATGAAGTAATTATTTACTGTAGTCCTACTTAAGTGGAACATAAAGCACTTAAATTCAACTAATTGCATTTAATATGCATTTAAACTAGAATATGTTTTCATTTAATTTTAAATAACAGCATATGTTGTAAACTAAACTGTAAACTAAAGTCTACTTATTTTTCACAAGAGCATTGATGAGTTCTGATCGCACGCGATGTCATTCAAATGTTGAATTTAAACACTTCCACTGTTGTCCCAAAAACCCTGCTTTTCAAGGAGTAAATTAAATGCAAGACAAAAAAGAGTGACATCAATTTAATTCAATTCAATTCAAGATTATTTGTATAGCGCTTTTAATGATACAATCGTTGAAAAGCAGCTTTACAGGAAATTAATATCATGTTGTGACATTTCAAAATTTGCATCAGAAATGTGTGTGAATACAGAGAAGGCCTGACAGCAGTCAAGTTATTTGATAGCTCTGACTATGGAGCATTGTATAATTTTTTTAAATAAACTATTATTTGTAATTTAATTGTAATTAACTGACCATGGTAAATAAATAATACAATTACTAGTTAAAACTTATAACTAGTAATCGTATCAATAAGTATCAGTATTTTTATGTCAGGA
Organism: Ptychobarbus kaznakovi; assembly: GCA_027422405.1. Classification (NCBI taxonomy): domain Eukaryota; kingdom Metazoa; phylum Chordata; class Actinopteri; order Cypriniformes; family Cyprinidae; genus Ptychobarbus; species Ptychobarbus kaznakovi. Next base: position 2,562,598 of record CM049804.1, read on the forward strand.
TACCTCTTTCTGCACACCTGCATGTCTTAATTATTGAGACAAGTACATTCATTTCAAGATAAAAATTGTATATTGTAAGTAAGGGATAATGCACATCCAGCCGCTTGTTATCGCAGAATAAAGCCTGACAGGGTAATCGGGACCCTGATGGAAAGTATCGACTATTCCAGGGAGCCGTGTAATAAAGAAACATAAAAAAAGCCTAAAACATTTTGGTAGCACTTTATTTTACAGTCCTGTTTCACATATACATACTATGTACTCATTATAGTAATTACAATAACTGGAATATAACTAGGTACTAACCCTAAACCTATTCCAGACATAACCTGAACCCATGTAGTTACCTTATGCTACCCAGTACTCTCTGAGGTATAGGTACAAAATGCAACCAACATTTTTAATGTGATGAGTTTGCGTTAAACATGAAAGAGATATTTCCTGGGTTATTCATTTTTCATTCAGAATGTGTGATTTATTTCAAGGCACACAAACTGAGTGATTCTACTAGACTTTCCTCAATTATCTATTCAAATTATACGAACAGAAAACTTACTGTGACGGGTTAGAAATAATGTTGTGCTTCAGGGTTAAGCTTAGATTTAATTGGAGTTGGGGGTTGTAGTTTATGTGAATAAAAATGCGTACAGAGGCATTGCTCCACCGTTGAAAACTTTGTATAATGACATGGGTATGACATAGGTATTACAAGGAGAAGGTGATTTATGAGGACATTTGTCCCCATAATTTAAAACGCTTATAAACTCAATAGTTTTTTTGAGGGGAAAATAGAAATGCACCGTCTTTGAGGGCTAAGTTTAGGTGTAGATTCACAAACGGTTTGTCAGTATAAAAAAACGCCTATGAAAGTCCCCGTAAACCATAAAAACCAACGTGTGTGTGTGTGTGTGTGTGTGTGTGTGTGTGTGTGTGTGTGTTTGGTGTGTGTGTGTGTGTGTGTGTGTGTGTGTGTGTGTGTGTGTGTGTGTGTGTGTGTGTGTGTGTGTGTGTGTGTGTGTGTGTGTGTGTGTGTGTGTGTGTGTGTGTGTGTGTGTGTGTGTGTGTGTGTGTGTGTGTGTGTAAGACAGAGATACTGTGTGTGTGTGTGTGTGTGCGTAGGTGCGTTATAAGCTGACTTCAGGGTAGATCCCCTACATCAGACCATGATGTCTGTGTGAAAAGCGTGAAAATGCACTTATGCATTGCATGCTTGTTCCACTCGCACTAATTCATTTTGACAAATGTCCTTTAATAATCTGCTCTCAAAGATGAGAGAGAGAGAGGGAGAGGAGGGGAGAGTCTCAGACAGACAGACAGGAGCAGAAAGAGAAAGAGAGCTGTAAAAGAAAAAAATGACAGGCAGAGAGAAACAGAAGTTCTTCTACAGTCATTTGTGTTTAGCAGGTTATCATGTGACCTGACAAACACAATTCAGGGTCCAGATCCCTAACATTTACATGTGTGACTGTTTGGACATATGATTTGTCGTGTGTAAAAAAAAAAAAAATGAAATTGGCCAGCGAAACTAACACACTTCTCTTAATCATGCAGGAAAAACATTTTTTTGGCAAAAAATCATCTACTTTCTAAATGCATGTTATTACTCACCTTACTTCTGGTGATGTATGCAATACTTATTCAGTCTTTTAGTCTGCAAAAACTCCACCTCTTTCTTACAATCTACAGCAAGCTCTCATTCAGATCTGCCTCCATCCTATCAACAACCGATGGATAGAACCAAGTCCTGCCCTACATACTTAATCAATAATCTGTTTTACTTAGATGCACATCACTTTAATATTTCATTCTTTGATACTCAGAGTTCACAAAGATGAGAGAGAGAGAGGGAGAGGAGGGGAGAGTCCCAGACAGACAGACAGGATGCAGAAAGAAATTCCAACACAGAAATGAGAGCTGTAAAAGAAAAAAAATGAAAACAGGCATCTCTGTGAGTCCACATAATATGAAACAGAATTAAGTTCTTCTACAGTTGACACATTTGTGTTTCAAAAACCACACAAAGTTATCGTAAGAGATGTGTAACCAATATAACCCACATGACAAACACAATATCGCCGCAATTAGACTAGCGGCCATACGGATTAATAAGAGTGTTGTAAAGACTCAACTGCAATGATCTTCCATCTGTAAAATAACTATTATTTTACAATTTAGAGATGTGTGAACAACTGTTTGGACATTATTTCACGCTATTTACAGCAATAACACGTGTCTCAGAAGTAAAAAAAACAAAACCATCACTTTCACAGTCAAATTGGCCAGCGAAACTAACACACTTCTCTTAATCATGTCCATCATTCTTCACAATTTTTGTGTTATTTTTTTTTTTGGCAAAAAATCATCTACTTTCTAAAGCATGTTATTGCTCACCTTACTTCTGGTGATGTATGCAATACTTATTCAGTTTTTGCTCATTGACATGGTTCATACATATTAGATGACATGCTGATTTTCATTATATGGACTATACAACAAGTTTAGAATTTACTGGCTCACTCTGGTGCTGCACAGGATATTAGATGTACATGCTCACAATTTTCAAAACATGGGCTCCTTTGAGGTATCCCTTTAACCATCAAAAGACAAAAAGTTAAAGGGTTTTTGCCTTAAATAAGAGTTGCACTCTAATTCCCCATATTGCATTACAAAACCAACTGAGCGATCCAACAAGTTTAGAAGTCTACTGGCTCACTCTGGTCAGAAAAGGAAAGACTTGTGTTGGAACACTCAGTTTCAAGTGCACTGGAGTTTTATTACAAGTACATAGGTCAATTATAATAATGAAAGTTTAACTTTGTTAAAAAAAGGTACTTATACATGGGCTCCTTTGAGGCTATATGTTAAAGGGTTTTTGCCTTAAATAAGAGTTGCACTCTAATTCCCCATATTACATTACAAAACATGCAATGTTTTTGGACACTGATATGTTATTTACAATTAAATAAAAAAATATATTATAATGTGCATTTCTGTGCACTTTTAAGTAGGACGTTAGTTTATCTTTATATGTAATTTCATAATTACTTTATATTTAAAGTGTACTGTCAAATTACGACAAGTATTTATAGTAAACTAAAATATAATTTAATGTTTACAATTTACTAGGTAAACTGTAAGCAAACAAACATTCTGTATCGCAGAATGAATATATTTGAACATCCAAATAAATCATTCAGCGTCTTTATGCCATCACAAGCTGCTTTTACATTTACATTTAGTCATTTAGCAGATGCAGCGACTTTCAAATTAGGACAATGGAAGCAATCAAAATCAACAAAAGAGCAATGATATGCAAGTGCTACAACAAGTCTCAGTTAGCTTAACGCAGTACACGTAGTAAGACAATAGAATATAAAAAGAATAGAGCAAGCTAGTGTTAGAGGATTTTTGCTTTTGTTAATTGTATAATAAATAAAAAAGAAATCAAATAGAATACAAAAAGATTTGAAAAGCTAGTGTTTTTTTTAAAGAAAACAAGCAGAGTGCAAGTCTAAATCTAATTTTCTAATCTTTTGATGTAACTGACAATTAATTTAAGCAAATATATGCTTCATCACATTTATACAAATCAATGCCAGCTTATGGTGTCCAGAAAAATTATTTTATTTTAACTGAACAGGAAAAATAATCCAGCCGGAATAGCTGTGCATCATAAAAAAAATGCATGAGTTTATTGCAGTGTAGACAGATTTTTGGATGCTGGTTTAAGACCATTGCTTTGGAAACTGGTTTGGCCGTTTTGTAGATGCACAGGATGAGACTGAGCACTGGCTCCAGCTCCTGTCAGTGGAAAAGAGCTACACGTGGCCCATCTAGCAGTGCTGCGTCAGGGTTTACACTACAGCAGAGACAACATTTAGCAACAGCAGCCTACACGTGTAATCCCATTGGCAGGAGCGTGGGATTCCTGAGCTATAGTTATATCTGAAACAACTCAATTAACCCCTGACAAATAGAGCAATTAAACGTGATCTGCTCTGAACGCTGGGAACCACGCATGTTCGTTCACACGAGATGGTCATTACAAAACCAGCTTGGTGATGGAAAGAAAAATTATAATTGTTTTCTTGATTTATTGTTTGTTTGTTTGTTTGAGTCTGTGACCCATACTAATCTGTCATCTGGTGTATTACTGGGGCGCAGACTACAAGAACAACAGATGTTTCATTTCCCTAGTTTCCTTCAAACTTTCACACACACACACACACACACACACACACACACACACACACACACACACACACACACACACACACACACACACACACACACACACACACACACACACACACACACACACACACACACACACACACACACACACACACACACACACACACACACACACACACACACACACACACACACACACACACACACACACACACACACACACACACACACACACACACACACACACACACACACACACACACACACACACACACACACACACACACACACACACACACACACACACACGCACTGAAGTGCTGCAGCTACAGTTGCACTCTGCTTAGCATTTCTGTGGTGGGTATTTTTCTAAAGGTGTGTGGCACATCTGTGCTGCCATTGTTTATTCATGCGTCGGAGCCTTTGAAACGTGCTAAAATGCTTCCCACTCATTATAAAACTCCTGCCACCCATGGATTAGCACTTTGATGTCACCAATCCGGCTTCAAAGGCTCCTTCAGTACCATTAATCAGAGTTTAGTCTCTGAAGACCCAGCCAGGGAAAACATTTGGACATCTTGTGCAGAAACTTTTGAAAAGCTCAGACGGTGCTGCATATGCAACAGTGGGGTTTCATGTCCTGAAGACATGTGTGTGTGTGTGTGTGTGTGTGTGTGTGTGTGTGTGTGTGTGTGTGTGTGTGTGTGTGTGTGTGTGTGTGTGTGTGTGTGTGTGTGTGTGTGTGTGTGTGTGTGTGTGTGTGTGTGTGTGTGTGTGTGTGTGTGTGTGTGTGTGTGTGTGTGTGTGTGTGTGTGTGTGTGTGTTTAAGGAAGAGAGAGAAGAGGAAGCAGAAAGAGAGAGTGTGTATTAATGACATAGAGAAAGAGAGATAAGAGACGGCTCACTCTGATCCTGAACGCTCTCAGCACTGGATATTAGACAGTGCATAGGTCACAACACGGCCTTCATTGAGGCTGTCTGTTAAAGGGTTTTTGCCTTAAATAAGAGTTGTACTCTAATTACCCATATAACATCACAAAACACAGATGTAGTTCAATTAGAGGGCAAATGAAGGTCATTGTCTGCCATATGGTTGCAGTCTACTAGCCCAGAAGAGTAGAGACTCTTATGTTGGTTTTACCAGTTTCAAGGGCAATAGATTTACATTTACATTTATGCATTTAGCAGACTCTTTTATCCAAAGCAACTTACAGTGCATTCAGGCTATACATTTTTTGTCAGTATGTGTGTTCCCTGGGAATTGAACCCCACAACCTTTTGCGCTGCTAACGCAATGCTCTACCACTGAGCCACAGGAACAGACATTATTGCAATGAGCCATTATAATAAAGCAAGTTTAACTTGAAAAATATACTATTTTAAATAGTATACATTCAAATTGTTGCATTGATTTTGAAAGCAATAAGAGTTTGATAACTGGCTATATCTGGTATTTTTTGCAGACACTGTTCCTAAGGGTAGAGCAATCTGACATTAAGGATCAAGATTGTAGTCTTTGTATTTATAGTCTAGTCTTTTGGCTGATCTCCTCCGGGGTTCAAACATGCATTCTTTGGGTTGCAAGTTCAGAGCAATACGTTACTATGTTGTTTTATTCATTTGTGCCTCAGAGAGGGAAGATTGATGTGTCACTGATCTGTGTTTCTTCTTTCGCTGAGCAGGTAACTTGGCCACATCCAGGGCAAGAGTGACAGCAGCATCCAGATCTCTGCCTCCACAGCTCAGTAGCGGGAGAAATAAGGTCTGTGCTGTCTTCTTTACATTCAGACAGTCATCCTAAAATATGATAATCATGTTTATGTTCTTTTTAGATGAAAATGAACATGAATTACCACATAAATCAGTTTATTTTCAGATTTTTGTACAGTTTTCAGTAAAGGTGCAGATTTGATGTAAACTCAACGCTTATTTGTTTACCTTAGGTATTAGCTTTTAATATAATTTTCTCTGTGTTAAAGAGTCAGGTGTTACTGTATGGGCTACCACCAGTTACTTAATCAGCCACATGAAAAATACTTTTGCATCAGCTACAAATTCTGACTAAATATATTACAACCGATGAAGCTCATGATGTTCTTATTTTGCCAGTGTATTTACTCCAGAACCTCTGAACTCCTGCTTGCATGGTTTTCATTGTAAAATACCTCTGTTCTTCACTCTTCTGCACTTTTGATCTATTATCTGACTGTCTGAACTATCCTCTCTCCTCTCAGTCTCCTAAATACCTGCTAAAGGTAAGAATCTCCTCATATATTGTCTTCATATTCATTAGCCTCGTATTTTCTAATGCAATTTTCACTACTTTCTATTCTCTTTCTGGTTTGATTTAGTCTGTGAGCTAATGAAACAAACCCTAGAATATCTTATTTTTTAATAATCCTAAAAATCCTGATAAACAGCTTTAAAAGAACCACATCCTATGTATTTTATTCTATTTAAAGTCCACTTATAATGTTAATTATGTGTTGTTGTTGTTTTTTTTAACCAATCAGTCATAATTTAGTTTTTAATGTCTATTTTTCAACCCTCTCTCTGATCCTAACAATCCCAAGTAATCAAAACTGGAATTGTATATATTTTTGTCATGTATTTTAGATTTGAGTCTTGGTTAATGTATACCTAAAAATTTACAAAAACTTTTAGTCGATATAGGCATTTAAAATGTACAGTATCTCTTTTATAGGAAAGTGGAACACAAATATTCATTGTTGGTAACACTTTAGAATAGGGAACACTTATTCACTATTAACTATGACTTTTCCCTTAATAAATTCCTAATTTGCTGCTTATTAATAGTAAGGCAGTTGTTAAGTTTAGGTATTGGGTATTATTATGGATGTAGAACAAGGTCATGTAGAATGAGGCATTAATGTGTGCTTAAGTAGTACTAATAAATGGCTAATATTCTAGTAATATGCATACTAGTAATAATCATCTAGTTAAGAGACCCTAAAATAAAGTGTTACCTTATTGTTCTTACTTTCAATAACTTTTTTGTTCATTCAAATTTCTAAATTGAGATTGTCCCTTCCCTAATTTCACCTGCCATTGCCTAGCAATATAAATGTTGTACTGTACATATACTGTAAAAAAAAAAATAATATAATATATATATATATATATATATATTTCAAAGTTTTAAGTAAAACAATAATATGTTTTACAAGAAAATACACTGAAAAAATGTCCTTGATATAATATTCACTCAGAAATTTCTAGCGAATTTCACAAATAATTGCAAAGAAATGGCAAGTAATCTGTTTTATTTGCAAAGTCTGAAAAATGCTTTTTACAGTGTATGTAAAATGTTTAACTAAATTGTCATGTTTAATTCAATGTGTTTCTTGGCATTTCATTGTAAATATTTGTTAAAAGTTTTTCAAAAGTGTAAGAATTCGCCCTTTAGTAACAGCAAAGCCCCAGGTGAGGTTTACATTTCTTTAGGTCTAGCTCAGATTGAGGACTTCATAAAGCTGGATTTGCTGTAGTAATGTATACTGACTACAGTGCTGAGTTGCTATTCTTATGAGGGAAACCCCTATATAATTATTTATCCCTTTTCCTCTGTTCTGTGTGTAAGATTAAAACAGTCCGGCAGACTACCTGTATCAGAGAAATATAATTAGACACCGGAGCACAGAACCCAGTTAATTGGTTGCAGTTAATATTGCAGATACTTCTAAACTGCTTCAGTCACAGATGAGACACTTTACAAAGTTCTGCTTGTAAGCAGAAGTGGGACAGATGTCTTATTAAAACACTGGGTTAGTTTGATTGTCTCTCAGTCAGGGTTCATGTCCAACCCTTCAGTTTCTCATAAAGATCACACACACGTGCTTCTGCACACGCAGATGAAATAGAATATGAAGACACTCTTTGCTGGTATAGACCTGCTCTAAATTATGTATCACCTTGATAAATTCATGAGGTCTGTTGTAGCGATGGCTGTTATACACATCATATCTTGTCCTTGTTAAGAACAGTTGGAAGCCTGAAGTTCATTATGAAAACACGTCCCTGCAGTATTCAACCCATCATGCTTGGATCATGATGTTTTAAGTGCTTGTTTTGAATCTTTACATTAATATGAATTGATCATTGTTATTAATGGCATTATATAGTAGTAGACTTAAACAAAAATACTTTACAATAAGGTTCAATTTGTTAACATTAGTTAACTACATTAGTTAACATGAACTAACAATAAAACATATGGTTACACTTTATTTTAAGGTGTTCCTGTTACAGTGTAACTATATACAATTAAGTGCTGAGTAATATTAATTAACTACATGCACTTACTATAAGGTTAGGGTTAGGATTAAGGTTTGGCTTTTAGGGTTACTTGCATGTAATTATGCTGAATGTATTGTAAGTATATGTAACAAAATAAAGTATACCAAAAATACTTCTAAAGCATTTCTTAATCTTAGTAAATATAATTTCAACATTTACTAATCCATTATTAAAATCAATAATTGTATCTGTTTTATTATTTACTGGACCTGGGATAACATGAACTGATAATAAACAGTTGTATTGCATTAACTAGCATTAACAAAGATTAAAAAACAAATACTGACAGAATTGCTTATTGCTAGTTTATGTTAGTTGATGCATGAACTAATTTTAACTAATGGGACTGTATTGGAAAGTGTTATTAAATATGCTGTGATGTCAGTTCACATTTATTTGTATAGCGCTTTATACAAAACAGATTTTTTTTTCTGAGCAGCTTTACAAAAATAAACAGGAAAATAACTGTATTGCAAAATTCATCGCTAAACGTCACACACACACACACACACACACACACACACACACACACACACACACACACACACACACACACACACACACACACACACACACACACACACACACACACACACACACACACACACACACACACACACACACACACACACACACACACACACACACACACACACACACACACACACACACACACACACACACACACACACACACACACACACACACACACACACACACTCCCACTGTCTACTAACAAATATGCTTATAGTTTTATACAATAAATACAAATAAAAAGTTCCACCCAATACAAAATGTATACAAATTAGCCACCAATTCACCAAATCTTAAAGTAGTTATGATTACAAATTGCCATTAGAGTGTATTAGAGAGACTTTTTTTTATTTAAGACTTTTACTTTTAGTTGTTTACCTTGACTAATACAGTACCCATAGTCCATAGTTCTTGTTTTGTCATTAAAAAACCTCTCTTTAGTGTTTAACCTGTTAAGCTGCACAAGGAAGCTGGCGCTCTGAACGCTCTTTGTTTGCACATGTCATTGTTTACAAATAGATTAAATGAAACGGGACAATATTAATCTTGACAAACTATATATCATTCTGAAGGTCTAAGCCTCAAGCATCGACGATAGATCGCTGTTTTCAATGGAAAGCTTACAAGGAATGTATTTGCTAAATTTGTGTAAGCAGGACACATCAAAACATTCATAATACAAAAGGAATAGCTCACGCTCAAAAAACTGCGTCTTGGTTGTAAAAAATCTCATTTTACATGGTATCTTCCTCAGATTTTAAATATAAACTCATGAGACATGTGACTTTCAACCCATTACTTTTCTGGATTGCTCCAGGACTTATTTCATGTATTTTTATATGAAATACAATTATTATTTTTTTTCGTTCAGAGTTCGTTTGGTACACTTTTTTCAAGGCACTTCAGTCTCTATAACGTTTTATCTTTTTGAGCATTATCAACTCTGTATGATGGATAGTAAAGCCCAAATGATCTTCTTTGAAAAGACAACCAAATTTTGTGTGTAGCACACTGAAGTCAGCACCTGTTATAATTTTAAGTTTGGTATGTCTTTGTCAACTGTGAGTCCCAAAATCCCAAAATGGGGAGTGCTAGCTAACAGGTTAATGTTTTTTTTTTGTATAATATAGTTGAGGAAATTGTGTGTGACTGTGTTAACATTTATCATACATGAACAGGAAGGTTACATGTTAATTTAGTCTAAACCAGAATACTAGTGTTCATTGTATGTGTGTGTAAATATGGGTGCCTTGGTAATGTGCACATTTTCTGCATGTAGGCTAAGCTACAGTAAATGTGTTTATGTGTGTGTTTAGGTGGACACCATGGAAATGATGCGTCACCCAGAGGAAACCACTAACATGAGGAGACAGACAGTGGCTTCTTATTTCAGGGTCAGTCCTCAGCTCCTCACATCATTAGTTTTGTAGTCAACACTTTAATATAGGGACCAATTCTCACTATTAACTAGTTGCTTATTAGCATGCCTGTTATTAAGATATTGGCTGTTTGACCATATTCTACATCCTTAATCCTACCCATTACCTAAACTTAACACGTGTGTGTGTATGTGTGTATTCTATTGTAGTACTCTCTCATGGACCTGCTGTCTAAGATGGTGATGGGAACGCCTCATTTCGTCCGCTGTATCAAACCCAATGATGACCGGCAGGCTCTGCGCTTCAATAAGGAGCGTGTGATGGTTCAGCTGCGATACACCGGCATCTTAGAGACCGTCAACATCCGCCGGCAGGGCTATTCTCACCGCATACTCATCGAGGAGTTTGTTAACAGGTAGAAAACAGCCACAGTGTAACATAACGCTGGCAGAATGAGTGTTGTGCTTTTCCCGCAGGGCCTCAGAAACAACGAAGATCACACAAAACACAAGCTGCTAATGAGAGCGGGAGGAGAGAGATTAGGAATGACTCAATGAACACGACATCCTGAGAGAAGACTGACGCTTCACAGCAAGTCAGAGAGAATATTGTTGAGTTAAATATTTGATGCACAAAAGCTGATTCCTGAAGTTGCAACATCTAGTTAAAACGGAAAATGTTTTCATTTTGTGGTTCATTAAGTTACATTTAATTAGTGGTTCTTGCTGATTACTATTGCTCACATGTAGGGTTAGAAAAACAAATAAACCCAAAACCGGTAGCTACCCGAACCAGTCTAAAATAGTCACAATATAAACACTTATGATAGGTGTACCATAGTGATTCAGGACAAGCCAAAAACACAAAAAAGTTACGGACTGCAGCTTTAATGTTTCTATGTGAATAAAAGCATTAATTAAATCTGTTCATCGTATAAAGTGAAAACTTGGATTAAACCACTTGATTAATTTGGAGTAGTTTTTATGAACTATTTAAAGCTTACATTTTTTGGTTGATTTAAAGGATGCACGGTGATGAGAGAATATTCAAACATTTTCCTTTGTGTTTCAAAGATGAACATTAGTCTTATCGGTTTGGAATGACATAAGGGTGAGTAAATTATCACAGAATATTCATTTTTGAGTGAACTAACCATTAAACCTTGAAGTATAGCAATTATTGTGTACTGTCAAGTGATTAGACATGTATACTTATGTTGAAGGAGAGACTCAAGCTATATTTAGATCATAGTATTGTAGACTTGATATTCTGTCAGTAAGAGACCATCAAGCAACCACCCATAACACCAAAGTATTATGGCAGCATTATTATCAGGAAACATACAAATGTAGATTTAGCTTCTTTATTGACTGGAATTCCTGCTCCATTTGACAGAGGTTATGTTACTATAGGTGGTCATAATTATTATGTTATCCTGCAAAGAAGAAGGGAATAAAACATTCGGACTCCAAGTCCAGACTTCATCAGTTATGCAGTCAAATGACATTATTCCGGGCATTCCTGTTGGACCACAGGAATGTTATTAGATTTAATTAGCTGAAGCTCTTTCATTGGCTTCATGAAAAGAAGGAAAAAAGACAGACAGACAGACAGTTAGAGAGATCAAAGCTTAGCGAGCACTCCATGAGCGCATATTGAATAGACCCACCTCCTCTAGTGCTCCCTAAAGCTCCTGGGAAACTCACGTTGCGGGTTTATTATCTATATTTTTTGACAGCTCTGAGCGAAGACCATAATCTTCATCAATAATAGGTCATTAAGCCTCTGCGAATACAAGTGATGCTAAATTAGACTCTGGTTGAGTAATTAGTGCTGAAGTGGTACTTTGAAGGGGCGGAGTGTATCGGCTGAAAGTTTCTCAGCGCCGTGGAAATTCATGGTCCAAATTTACTATTCTGAGGCTTTGGGAATCGCACTTCATTTTCCATAAACTTTTCTTTTTCTTGCGTTTTCTTTCAACCCATCCATTTCTTTCTCTTGTGGGCCGTGAGATGGTGGACATGTAGGTCATCTCTTTTACATAAACATCCCAGACAATTTCTCTGCTCTCAGAGGGGCCGCTCAAATGCAAGAATCTCGGCTGCTTTTTTTCCCATCATCCTTTTGATCACAGAAGTGTCCTGATTATCCGTATTTTCCCCAGACTTCCCTGACCAGTTCGCATAAAAAAAAAAATACTCTGTGACCATTCTGTTTGCGTTTCCTTTGTCGGACAACGTCTGGTGCTGCTCCTGATCTGCACTGACACCAGCTCCGTAAAACCAGTTTCTGTATGAAGAAATGAATTAAAACGGATCTTTTTGGAAAACCTTGTGAAGGAGAGCTCTTTGTAGTTTCAATCATAAAAGCTATCAGGAGCATAATTATGAAAGATCACGGTTCAAGTGGAATCAAAGGCAGTATTCTTTCTTAAACACAAAGGCTGATATCTTCCTCTTCAGAGTGAGTAAATATACCCAGGATCAACCGCAAGCTTCAGATTCAGGCCACTTTATTTAGGCAGGGATATTCAGGAGTATAACTGATGGCCCCCAGACAATAACAACAAGGCAACAATGGCCCCATATCTAGTGATTTATCAGAGAATCAGGTAATGCTTTACCTTTCTGTCCTGAACGTCAGAGGTTTTTGCAGTGGAAAGATGTTATCATTGGAATATCTAGAGCGATCTGGAGAGATCATTTTATCTTGTTCTGTGCAAAACCATCTTAAAGGTGAAGTGTGTAATTTTTGCTGCACTAGTGGCACCAGACGGAAACTGCAAAAATAAGGACTACTTAGTATGTAGTATTCAATTTTGTGAATGGTGTCAAGTTGAAAAATAAAATAGGCTGTAGGAGTGACTTTTTTGTTTTGATATTGAAGACATGCAACTGTGGCATTTTAGTTGTTTACTTCTGTCAATTGTATTTTAAGCATCAAAAGTTAAATGAAAGGTAAATAAATGTGAAAGATGAAAATATGAAAAGCTAAATGAATGTTTGAGCTTAAAAATAACCTCTGTAAGTGTGCTTAGCACTGTACATTTATCATTTTGACTGGTGTAATGAGAGTCTGATCATTTTGATTTCCTGTAGGTATTACTATCTGGCCTTTCGTGCCCATCAGATGCCCGAGGGCAGTAGAGAGAACGGCATCATCATACTGCAGAGAACCAAACTGGACAACTGGGTTCTGGGCAAGACCAAGGTACAGTTATCATCATCCTCTTGAAAAATGTTGTTCATTTTCTGTTCATCATTTATTCATCAGCGTTCTTCAATTTTGTGTGTTGTTTTGCAAAAGAACAAAAAGTACCAAAAGTAGTATGCTACTACCGGTAAATGTTACCCTCGGTTCATGAACATAAGGTGCTGTTTTGCAAATAAGAAAAAGTAACTAAAACTATAAGTTAAAACTCTATAAATACTATATATATACACATTTAAGAAAATGAAGAAATTAAAATGACAAATGTAAAATAAAGCTAAAAACAATTCAAACATATATCAACAAAAGGTATTATACATATAGTATGTTGAAGTAACATTACTATATATAATATATATATATATAATATATATATATATATATATATTATTATTCATTTACTTATTTGGTGCATTTCTGTCAGACCAATGCTTCCAGAAAAAGTATTTATATGCCAAGGTCATGGTTCCTTTCCTTACATTCTTTCACAATCGCTCACTCTCACGTCTGTCTGTCTGAGAAGTTAAGTTAGTTATCTGTGAATCTAATTGACCAGATGTTTGGCATCTGAAACTCTGGGAAAAAAATAACAAGTTCAAAGTGTCATTTTTCAACCTGAACCCCAAGATGATTTTGTGTCCCCGACAGCAGACACATGAAGGTGGTGTTTATATTGTGAGGTATGAGCATGCTTCTCTGCATCTGCATAGATGTGTGTTTGTGTCTTGCAGGTGTTTTTGAAGTACTATCACGTGGAGCAGCTCAATCTGATGTTGCGGGAGGTGATCGCGCGGGTGGTGTTGATGCAGGCTTACACCAAAGGCTGGCTGGGAGCTCGGCGGTACCGAAAAGAGAGAGAGAAACGCAACAACGGAGCGATTATCATACAGTCAGGTTCTTGCAACCCAGACTCATTACTAAATGACTGTGATAATAGATGCATGTGCAGAGCTCAAAAGTGAGGATGGTCTGAGTCTAGTTTAAGAGATCACTGCATTTTACGTTTGTTGATCATGTGTGATGATTTATTTCTGCAACCAAAATAATGTTATATATCTGTCTAATATAAAAGAGGAAATCTATTGAAATTTCAAGGACAAAACATGGTTAGAATGACTGGAAAATTCTAATCAAAAATTGGCTGCACTATACTGTATGTCATTTTACAGAAACTAGTGTTTATAATTTAATAACTCGCTTTAAATAGACTACTGTTCAAAATTTTGGGCTTGGTAAAACTTTTTATGTTTCTGCTCACAAAAGCTGCATTTATTTGGTTTAAAAATCAAATAACTGTCTTCTATTGTACTATATTTTAAAATGCAATTGATTCTTGTGATGCTAAGCTGAATTTTCAGCATCATAACTCTAGTCTTCAGTGTCACATGATCCTTCATAACAGCTGATTTGATGCTCAAGAAAATTCTAATGTTGAAATCAGTTGTGTTGCTTAATATTTTTGTGGAAACAGAATTCTTTCATCAATAGAAAGTTTAAAAGAACATAATTTATTTGAAATATAAGTATTTTAAAAATGTCACTCTTGATCAGTTTAATGCTGAATAAAATTATTAATTTCTTTTAAATTAGAATTTTACGGACCCCAAAAATAAACAGTTTATATTTTTGACTGTTTATCCAGTGAGAATGTTGTAAGAAAAAATCTGTAATACTAGTTGAAAAAAAAAATCCTTATTGTTGATCTCTGTTTGTATTACACTGCTGTGATGAATACTAGAAATCGTTTGCTACTATAAACTAGTATGTTGTGTGTTAATCCCCTCATGGCTCTCTTTGTGTCTCTGTGTAGCCTGGAGGGGTTACGTGGCCCGCCAGAATCTGAAGCAGATAAAGCAGGCTGCTGTACGGATCCAGTCAGGTACACATCTCTGAATGCTCTGTGCAACTCAAATCAAACTAATGTCATAAAAATGTGGAAACATTCCCTGGAGAAAATCTACTCTTTATTTCATATTCTTTATTTTTTCTCTCTGTGTCTCTCAATTTCAGTATAGTGTGATTTATTGGCATGACAAACAACACTCATTTGTAATGCAATTGCATCTGAACCGCAAACAAGGAAAAAGTTAAATATAAAGTATAATTGAAAATCAAACAAGAACAACACTGCAAAATTAAATAAATAAATTTTGACTCAATAGACACTAAATATTTAAATATGTATATTATTAATATTTAATATTATACAAAATTGATACATACCCCATTAAACACCATTCAAAAGTTTGGGTCTGTAAGATTTTAATGTATTTATTATTTTTTAAGAAGTGTATGTTTATTTAGCAAGAGTGCATTCAATTGATCAAAAGTGACAGTGACCATATATAGTGTTACAAAATATTTCAAATATTTTTCAAATAAAGTCTGTTCTTTTGAACTTTCTATTAATGAACCAAAAAAAATGTATCACAGTTTCCATAAAAAATATTAAACAGCACAACTGTGTCAGGGATGTGGGGTGAAGGGATGAGGTGAGGTGAGGACTCAGTACTGCAGAGTAATGGGCTTTATTAATCAAAAATAAAACAAAACAAACAAACTAAAACTTCCCCATAGGGGAAAAACAGGACAGCTGGCAGGGCAGACAAGGCAGGGCAGGAACAGGAAACGTTCGACGCAACCAGGGTTGATACAATGACGAACTGGCACAGGACTGCAAACACAAGGAGATTATAAAGGGAGCGAATGAGGAGGGAAACGAGATAAACACAGGTGGGGCAAATTAACCAATAATCAGGAAACAAGATGGGTGGGGTTAAGACAAATTGACAGGAGAGCACATGGCACACAGAAAACTAAGACAAAGCCATGTGCTCACACAAAACAAAAACACAAGCACATGGTCAGCTAAACAAATCATCAGCCATGTGCAAAACAGGACATGAACACGCAGCTAATGAGAATACTCATAAGCCACGTGTTCACACAAGACATGACAACATGAGAGCACGCAGCCAATTAAATACACAAGCTGCGTGCCACACAGCACAAGACATAACATGAATGCACGCAGCCGATAAAAAGACCACAAAACACACGTGGACAGAAGAGCGCACGGCCGAGCGAACTCGAGACCGCACACTCACACAACGAGACAGAACATGGAGCACGAGTGTCCGAACCCCGACACGAAACCGAAACTCAAGACAAGAACACCATGCTCCAGCACGAAACAAGGCACGCAGGCGAGAGAGCGCATGGCTCGAGCACACTCGAAGCCGCGCACTCACATAAAAACATGACAATGACGGGAGTGTCAGGGCTCTGTCAGAAAACTCATGAATGACACCAGACCGAAGTGACAGAACCCTGACAAACTTTTTTGCAGCTATGATAATAATAATAAAAAAAAATATTATTGTGAAGACTGGAGTAATGATGCTGAAAATTCAGCTTTGCCATTACAAGAATAAATAGCATTTTAAAATATATTCAAACAGAGGTCAGTTATTTTTAACTGTAAAATTTGTTCACAATATTGCTGTTTTTATTGTAGTTTTGATCAATTAAATGCAGTCTTGGTGACTATAAAAGATTAATTTGGAAACATTAAAAAATCATACTGACCCCAAACTTTTGAAACTTAGTGTAACTAAACATAAAATAAATATAATTATAAAGCTGACTGGAGCATTTGGAAAAATAAGAAATAAAAAGCTCTTTCTTTCTGTCTTTCCAAATCTCTCCAAACTTGCTTTATTTTTTTCTTCCAATCATAAACTTTAGCATTTTCACAAAGTACCTTTTTTGATCTAAACAAACAATCCCATGAACCAGTGCTGCTAAATTAATAATGTGTGAAGCCGCGTCTCTTTTGAAAGTTTGTGTCACAGCATTTGGTCCCCATGTTTCAGTAGAATGCTGCATTTTTAGCTTCTCTCTTTGCTTTCATCTGTTTCCCAGTGCAGAGGAGAGTGATAGAGAAAGGGATGGGGGTGCTGGGGGTTCCCTGCCTCTTCCTCTCTCACATTCCCGGCCCATTAAAGACTCTCACATACCAGAAACAAGATGGCTTTTTATACTGTCACCCTTTTCATCTGAAATGTAAATTAATTCTTACTCGGTGTGGCCTGACGGAGATCAAAGCGGGCATATTAACCTTCTCGGGGCACGTCTTCTGAGGCCGTGAGGAGGGAGAGGCGGAGGCAGGGGTCCAGGGGGAGGGAGGAGTTGTGCTATTGTTCTCCTGTCCTTTTCTGGAGCACTTCAATTCCCCTTTTTGGCAGACGTCTCTCTCTGGCTCTGTACTCGCAGTGTGTCCGCTGGTGCAGGTGGCGCGGTGCTCAGCCACATGTTCAGAGCCATGTAGAGGTGTGCATATCCACTTTGAGGTGGGCCGCATTAGCATTTCTAAAACAAACACTCGTCTTTCAAACGGTTGAGATCCATAGGCTGAGAATATGCTGAGCACAGTATGCAAATTAAAAAGGGGCTTTCAGGAAAGGAAATGTTTTCTATATCCATAGAATATCTATAGGAGGTGTATAGGAGACCTATAGGAAATGATTGGTGAACATTCTGTTTTGAGGTTCTAGCACAAACAAAGCTGTATTTTAGTAAATGGCAATTATATGAAAGATTGGTAACACATTAGTATAGGGACCGTTTCTCACTATTAACTAGTTGCTTATTAGCATGCCTATTAATAACATATTGGCTGTTTAATACTTATGGTTCTGCATGACCATATTCTACATCCTTAATCCTACCCAATACCAAAACTTAACAACTACCTTACTAACTATTATTAAGCAGAAAATTAGGAGTTTATTGAGGCAAAAGTCATAGTTAATGGTTTGTTAATAGTGAGAACTGGACCTTAAAATAAAGTGTGACTGAAAGATTTTATAAAGCCTGTATTCATTATGCTTTATGATGGTAGTTTTATAGCCTACCCAGAACATCATTTACTCAATTAATGTCATTCCAGACCTGTAGGCATTTCAAATCTGTATTCAGAAAAAAAATGAAGACATTTTGAAGAAGGTCAGTAACCAAACCGGTTTAGGTCTCATTGACTTTCATACAGTGGAAGTCAATGGAACCGTAACATTTTTCAGAATATCTTATTTCGCGTTACACAGAAGATTTAAACTTATACAAGTTTGGAAAGGCATGAGATAAATAATTGATGACAGAATTTTCATTTTGAAATGTGAATCTCTATAAGGCATTATAATGCCTCCATTATCTTATAGAAACACCTTATAATTTGTCATATCATCTTATGATTAATCGTAACAAGAGTATACTGTACATACATTATAATTCTTACGTATTAGTACTTATACATTTTAGTGCTATCATTTTATGGCACATTATGAACACCATGTTATAATGACTTAATGTTATAAACCAAACGACGTGGGACAAAAATTGCGAGGTACTCCTCAGGTGACGATACACATTACTACCGTGGTTAAGCAGCAAGTTACGTTGTGTACAGGAAACACACTCCTTAATGAATATACATCTGAACTCCCACCAAAACACATGACAAACTCCCACACTTTATTTCTAGTGGTTTGTGTTTTTGAGTTTACAGGCCTGTGTTCACACCCTGATCTGCTCTGATTAAAGCTAAAGTTTTGTGAGTTTTAATTGGGCGTCTCATTGAAAGTAGAATAAATGACTGCTTTAGCATTTTAGAGCAGCGCTGCTGCTTTCATGTGTTCTGAGGTTTAAACTCATTTGTATGAGTGATAAAGTACTAATTACTCACTCAGAGCTCATTGTGATTTTATCCTAAACATTCACTTAGTGTGTCTGATCAAAGAAAAAGATTGATGCTATTAGTCATACTAATTTGTGGCAGTTTTTATTAGTGGGGTTTTAAAACATTATCAAACTTAGTTTTAGCGATTTGGAAAAACCCACCCTATGTTAATCTTTGCTAGAGTACCTTTCATACTACAGATCCCACAATTGGTATGCTATTACATTTCTAAAGAATCCAATTTATAATCAGATTCATGTTATTTTATTGATTGTTTGATCATGTGAATATGTGTTACAGCATACAGAGGCTATAGAGTCAGGAAAGACTACAGACAGAGTCGACAATGGACTGGGTGAGTGAGGGTGTGTTCATTGTGTTTGTTTCCTTTGTATGTTATCACAGTGTATTTTTGCATGATTGTGTGTTTAGGTATCTGTTTGTTCTATACAGTAGGTCCCCTACAGACCGTCCCAGTGATGTTGTGTTGCAAAATGAAACAGTTTTGTCATCTCACTCTTGGGTGACAATCCATTGCAAACATGCTTTTGTCGGGTTGATCTGTTTCTGAAAAGTGTTGAATGCAAGTGCTGATAACTATGGTCTAAGTTGTCTTGTTTTGGTTTATTTATTTTTTTCAGAAATGACACAAACTGCACTCAATCATGCACTGCCTTCCACAGCTCAAGGTGTAAAAGGATGTGCACTAGACACTTTTTGAAACATATTTAAATTTTGCCTTTTTAGAAGAATGAGAATCCTAATTCGCATTCCTAGTTAATTAAAAAGCTCTCTGAGCTAGGCCCTATAGGTTTAGTGATTTATAGTACAGAGTTGTTATGTTATGTTTTAGACCTATGCAGCAGACAGATTGCTGACAATCATATAACTCGTTTTAATAAATTTCATAAAATACAAAGTTTTCATCCACCCTCCCACATCTGAGAGTGTTTTGGGTGTGTGTACATGTTTATGTGCGTGCGTGTGTGTGTGTATCCTCCAGCCAGTTGGCTTATCAGAGGGGATTCTCAATGCTTGTTTATATCAGAAGTCTCAGTGGTGAAACTTCAAACCTCACATTTTGCTATTCCGTTTCATCAGGGCTGGAGAGAAGCGTTATAGATTTATTTTGACATCAACTGGCCCAATTTTCCCTTGTAAAGTTCTTAAACTTACCTACATGCTCATTAGTTGACAGGAACAGGTGTGTGTGTGTGTGTGTGTGTGTGTGTGTGTGTGTGTGTGTGTGTGTGTGTGTGTGTGTGTGTGTGTGTGTGTGTGTGTGTGTGTGTGTGTGTGTGTGTGTGTGTGTGTGTGTGTGTGTGTGTGTGTGTGTGTGTGTGTGTGTGTGTGTGTGTGTGTGTGTGTGTGTGTGTGTGTGTGTGAGCGCTATCACAGGGTTAGAGTGCCAGCTGACGTCAGTGTGTGTGTGTGCCGTTAATTAATACATGTTTATCAAAGTTACTACACTAAACAGTTATGTCATGGTTGGTGACTGTGACAAACTGGATGATGATGTCATTAATATTGACATTGATATTTTGAATTGCTTTTTCATAGCTCAGGAGACGTATGGCCTGACATAAATATTTGCTGTGAAGCTATTTTTTTTAACAAATTATTGACTTCATTTTGACATACAATGTGGAAAAATATTGTTCACACCAAGAATGATAACTATTACAATAACTATATAATTGCCCACAGCACTGTTTATTATAACCATGTGCTGCAGTTTTGTCACTTTAAGTGCTAAAGCTCTTCAACGCAGGCTGCCAGTGTTTTTATTGTTTATCAACTGGGGGAAAAAATATTCTGGAGTGATTCCAGCAATTTTGTTCCTATGTGCCATTATCGTTATAGTTGTGGTGTGGATATTTTTAAAACTGTTTTTGTCTTTATCATTATAGATATCTTGGTGTGAACCAACGCTATCTCACGGCAATTCGTACATATTTTACGAGGTGGCTAATTCGTACGAATTCGTACGACCTCACTCGTATGATTTAGTACGATTTCTCTAAACCCCATTGACGGGTAAGTTTAGGGGCAAGGTTAGGTGTGGGTCATTCATACAAATTCATACGAATTGGCAACTCGTAAAATATGTACAATTTAGCAAAAATCGTATGCATTTTTACGAGTGAGGTCGTATGAATTAGCCACCTTGTAAAATATAAATGAATTGCCGTGAGATTAGGCTGTGTGAACTGAAAATTTTGTCATTATCTTTTACTCATCGTCATGTTCTTTCAAACATGTATGACTTTTTTCCATCTGTGGAAAAAAATATATATTTAAGTACGTTAGGGTCCAAACAACAGGAAGGAAGGAAGAAGGAAGGAAGGAAGGAAGGAAAGGAAAGAAAGAAAAGGAAGAAAGAAAGGAAGGAAGGAAGGAAGGAAGGAAGTTTTTCATTTTTGGTTAATTTTAAATAGAGTTTGCATTGAAATTTTTTTCAAATGTCTTGGCAAATCTGAGCACAGTGTAAAGCATTGTTGAGATCGCTTCGGAAATATGAGAACATTTTATTTCCCAAGAAACTGTTATACACAGCATTGCTATGAACAACACAATATACATTGAAAATCTACAACATGTGAAATAAGAATAATGTAATGGAATAACAGAATAAATACACAAGGACCTATAGAGCGTAATGAGAGGAAGCAGCTGGACCTGGTGCTGGAAAACATGAGCTGTTCCTCTGCTTGTTCTGGAACTTTCTTCTGGTCCATTCAATTCTGGTTCATAGAATCAGACTAGATTTCATAGGCCACTCAATGCCACACATTGATTTTAGAGCAGATGTTTACAATGGTTTGAAAGAGAGAGTAATGTAAACCAGAAGCTCACAATATAAGTGTTGCAGTAATGCAGTCATCTGATATCAATGACTGCATCTCGTATTAAACTAAATTGTTTTCTCAGAATGACGGAAATCCTAAATTTGCAGTTTGTGAGGAATCATGATTGTTTTATGATTACTTTTCTCCTCAGACAACCCACACCTGAAAGAAGATCCTCCACCAGTCACCTCTCCGATGAAAAGGTCAGATATGATCATTCCTGAACGTATTTGTATAATTTTAAACACAAAAGAGACGGCTTTTTAGAACTGCACCATAAAGGTTCCCCCTGCTGACTGGTCCTGCCTGTCCTTTTGCCCTTGGTCACTTTATGCTTTTATACTATGGAATAATGCAGGCACGATCATCCACCAAATACACAGGTTTGAAACAACTGAGTAAACATAGACATATTTTTCATTTTCAAACGAACTAGTTCTTTAATTGCAGGTCTGATATGGCTCATGTTAATGTGAACTCTGCTGTCACATAACTGCAGTGAATATTACACAGAGCAACCCGCAGATCAAACGGCACAGTCCTTGAGACAAAAGAGACAGTTCCCTCACAGAGAATTCACTTCTCCGCTGAGAGAGAGAGAGAAAGCGAGGAACCCAGGGAGGTAGAGAGAGAAGGAGTGAATCAAAAGGCTGGAAAAGCGTGGTAGAGAGTAAACGCTGACTTCTCCCTGAGGTGATTTGTCTTTCGCTGCTCTCTCTACAGATGTTGGAGCCCCTTTTTTCCAGTAAAGACCTGAGGTTCTTTGCTAGGACTTTGATATCCTACTCGAATTCAATATGTGAAATAGTAGAGCCACTCTGTGACTTGGAGCACATCGCTGAGCTTTGAAGTCTGATCCAATTTTTGCTGCTCGCCATTTGATGTTGAAAGGATGAGACGAAGAAAACGTACAGTTTTTGCCAGTAACTCTGCTGAGCATATGTAAGATTAAAACAGCCCGCTCCTTTGGAGGGTGTACTTAGAAATGTTAAGCAGATTAATTCTTTCCTATAGCTCTTTTATTCAAAGATAAAATTAAATGTGTGTGGAAGTCTGCGAGGAAGGCCTCCGTTACTTCCTGCATTACAATCAAAGTACAATGAAGCGAGCGTGACGAGAAAGAAAGAGAGGGAGCGCTCTGGTACCAGTGCATTAGCAATTACTGTTGCCAAACACAGTGTGTTAATGGATGCTCCAAACCAGCCTGCTCTTAATAAATCACTTCAATTAATTCATACAAAAGACCCGCTGCTGTTTAATTCATTATGATGCGCTTGTTTGTATTTGTTCGCTTTGTTTCCTGATGTGTTTTCTGTTGACGTTTGTGTGTGCGTGCGTGCATGCGTGCGTGTGTGTGTGTGTGTGCTTTTCAGGATGTGTCTGTCAGAGCCGACGTGGGCAGCAGAGAAGACAGCTCCGGTTGACGCGTCTGTGTTGAAGACAGACAAACGGAGTGGCAGCAGAGAGAGAGATGGGCTGCAGGAGCGACCGGCACTGAGCAAGCAGGGTGAGTCCACACACACATATATACACACGTTTGTGTGCGTCTGCTCCTGCAACATTCCCATAGTCCGTATGCACACACACATGAGGACATGTATAATTAACAAAAACACAAATTACCCAACATTTACTCTCCCTGTTGTTCTTCCAGATTGACTTTTGGAGCAACTAAACTGCTTTTTTCCATAAAATGAAAGTGTGACCAGTTCTCAAGGACAAAAATACCATAAAAGTACTTTCAAAATTGGATCTGTGACATGACACATGAGATAAGGCATCACTGAAATCAAATCCTGCACAAAACGTCTTTATGCCAAGTTTGAATACACAGAAGAGTCCCTTGTGAAAAAGAAGCTCACTCTAACTGTATTTATTGTGGAATTAACATACTTTCAAATAATTTATGGTAACACTTTATTTGAAGGTGTCCTTGTCACACTTTACATACTATTATAATAACAAAAAAGTAACACTTTATTTTAAGGTGTCCTTGTCACACTTTTCATACTATTATAATTACAAAAAAAGGTAACACTTTATTTTAAGGTGACCATAATACAGAGTAATAACCTAGTTAAATACTTAGTAGTAGCCATTGTACTTACATGAAACAAAAGTACTTACCATGCAACTAAGTTATGTAACAGCATGTAGTTAAAGCTTGTAATTATGTACATGTAATAGGCAGCTACTATTACACATACAAGTCTGTTACACAGCTTCATATGTAACCAAAATATTATTACATATGTGTTGCAGACTTTATACAACATAATTATAAATGTACACAGACATAAGCTACTAAAAATAAAGTGTATCAAGATTGTACTTAAGTGTACTTCATGTGTATCTTATCCAGCTGCACCTTAGTATGATTTAACCCACCAGTACACAGCTAAAATACATTTAATACATTTCTAGTTACATTAAAATTACACAATATTACACATACATAAGCTACTTAAAATAAAGTGTATCAAGATTGTGTAAAGTAGCCATGTAAGAGTCTTGGTCTGTTACATATGTGTAACAGTAGCTGTCTATTATATCTACATAATAACAAACTGTAATTACAGGCTGTTCCATAACTTAGTTATATGTAAGTACATTTTGTTTGTTTCATGTAAGTACAATGGTTACTACTAATTACTTAATTAGGTAATTACTCTGTATTATGACACCTTAAAATAAAGTGTTACCCCAAAAAATGATGCATAATTATGTGCAAGTAACCCTATGACAGACCCTAATCCTAACCCGAACCATAAAGTAAGTACATGTAGTTAATTAATATTACTCAGTACTTAAATGTTTAATTACACTGTAAAAAGGAAACCTTAAAATAAAGTGTAACCGAATATACAATGGTAAGTGTGAACTGAATGAATTAAATGAAATTATGAATTATAGTTTAAAATGTATATTAAATGCAGTTAGCTGAGTTCTTTTTTCACCTACTTGTATGCAATTCCATAATTACTTCTATTGTCTTTCAAAAAGTGTGCTGCTGTAGCCTTTGTGATAAACTAAAATATAGTTTAATTTAATTTCTATTATGATGTATTTAAATATATTTGCCATTCCACATGTCTGTAATGATAAAGGTGTAGTTTAGTACATTGAAAATATATTAATATTGAATAACAATACAATAGACTTTACATGTGCTTTAGTATGTTAAAACATAAAAAATGGGTGAACTTCTTTAAAGCATGACAAAAAAATTTTTTGGTAACACTTTATTTAGGGTCTCTTATAGTTGCTAATTAGAATACGTATTAATAGAATATTAGCCATTTGTTAGTAGTAATTAAGCACATATTAATGCCTAATGCCTTATTCTACATGACTTATTCTACATCCCTACCCAATACCTAAACTTAACAACTACCTTACTAACTATTAATAAGCAGCAAATTAAGGGAAAAGTTGTAGTTAATAGTTAATAAGTGTTCCCTATTCTAAAGTGTTACCGTTTTTTTTTTTAAATGTACTTTAAAGTAAAACTTTTTATTAGACATTACAAAATGCACTTTTAAAAGTGTACTTAAGTGTGTTAAGAAAAATGAATGAACAATTTAAAAATATACTCAATTAGCCTTTTATTTCCTTAAAATTATTTTCCAGTGCTGTTTTTTTATGTACTTTTAAGAAGTACACTTACGAATTATACATTTTAAACAATTAGGTGCACTTCTTTTTCAAAAGGGGTGTTGGAGATTTGAAAGCTGCAGAAAATCTACAGCTACTTCTTTAAACAAACATTTAGTATGGATCACAATCATATGAACTACTTTATGGTGCGTTTTGAGCAGCACAAGCGTTCTGCTAAATGTCTTTTTTTATGTCCCACGCAAGAAAGAAAGTCATGCAGGTTTGTAAGTACATAAGGGTGAGTAAATGATGACAGAATCTTCATTTTCTGGCTATACTATTCCTTTAATCCATTTACATTTATGCATTTAGCAGACGCTTTTATCCAAAGAGACTTACAGTGTATTCAGGCTATACATTTTTTGTCAGTATGTGTGTTCCCAGGGAATTGAACCCACAACCTTTTGTGCTGCTAACGCAATGCTCTACCACTGAGCCACAGGAACACTAGTAGTACCTGCTTTTCTCTCTCGCGCACGCATTCTTGTGTCCTGTCATATCAGCTTATCGTTTGGCTGAGCTTTCAGTTTCAGGCCAGACAGTGGAAGAGAGGTGTGTGTCGAGGGTTTTAAAAAATCACACCAATCACATCAAAGACTCACACACGCCAGCGACTCTATTAAATGCTCACAGTTACAGTGACACAGAGACCAAAACACACATATTTGCTGAACATATGTTTGCTTTGTGTTTTGCCGTGGGCTGTGAATTCCATTAATGAGAGATGCCTGGGAGGAGTGTGTGTGTGTGTGTGTGTGTGTGTGTGTGTGTGTGTGTGTGTGTGTGTGTGTGTGTGTGTGTGTGTGTGTGTGTGTGTGTGTGTGTGTGTGTGTGTGTGTGTGTGTGTGTGTGTGTGTGTGTGTGTGTGTGTGTGTGTGTGTGTGTGTGTGTGTGTGTGTGTGTGTGTGTGTGTGTGTGTGTGTGTGTGTGTGTGTGTGTGTGTGTGTGTGGAATTACAGAGAGAGGGAAGGTGTGTCAATCAGGGGCGGGAGAGGTGGTGCTGCTGGGATCAGTTGCCGGGGGTCCATCATTAGAGTGATTAGTGAGGAAGGTGTGTGTGGGGGTGGGATTGAGATTAGTTGTGTGTCCGTGGATTACCGGATTAAGACAGATAATGTAACACACACTCGGCTCTGCAGTGGCTCCGGATTACTGTCAGATCAGCACAGCACGCCTGGGTTAGACAGCCGCGCTAACTCTGTGAGACTTAGAACAGGTGACCCCACTCATCCTGTCTGTCTGAAACAGACACACACACAGACACTGGAGATGACATACACTAACGCAGAAAAACACACTCAGTGTCTCTTCTGGTACAATGTTACTTTTAATGATTAATTTTATGATTATTATTTATAAAATATTGTGTAAATTATTGGTTTTCTAGAGGTAGTGTGCACCTGGTATACATATAATGCCATGTAGGGACTTCTGGGAAGTTCTTTTAAAAGTGACAGTGACGTGACATACAGCCAAGTATGGTGACCCATACTCGGAATTCGTGCTCTGCATTTTACCCATTCGAATGCACACACACAGCAATGAACACACACACACACCGTGAACACACACTCTGAAAAAAAGGTTCACAGAAAAAAGGTTCATCGACGAATATTTTTCGTCGTAGTCTTCGTCGACGAAATTAACACTGAACGCAATTACCGCAGAGGCGGGGCTAGGGTTGGCCACCCCATTCACAACTGCTGCCTCTGTCTCTTTTTTCTTGCAAAGGATTGCGTTTATTTAGAGGCAGAACGTCTTTATGACCACATCAAACAGTTTCGGTTTCGAGTCAAACGACCGCAGAAAAGATACTGTGCTCATAGCGCGCGCTCTTCAAATACATGCACAAAGGTGCCAGCGCGCGCTGTAGCCTGTATCATTTCATGTCAAACAGCAAAAGAATCTATGTGCATGCAATGTTCTAGTTAAGACATGAAGCTACCAAAAAGGCGATTAAAGCTGCCTTAAAACTCTGTGCATGCAATATGTTATATATTGGGCAGTGGGCAGTCGTGGCCTAATGGATAGAGCGTTGGACTTGAAACCCGAGGTAACCCAAGGTTGTGGGTTTGAATCCCGGCTCTGGCAGGAAGTGTCCACGACTGAAGTGAGACCCTTGAGCAAGGCACCGAACCCCCAACTGCTCCCCGGGCGCCGCAATGTCGGCTGCCCACTGCTCCACTTGGATGGGTTAAATGCAGAGAACACATTTCACTCCTCATTATACTCTGTATAATTGTGTATGTGACAAATAAAGCTCATCTGAGCTTAATTTGTATTTGTATATTTGTAGGAACAACTTAGTTGTTCATTTTCTGAAGGGGTCTAGGAGGCTCAAACCGCACCGCCCTGTCACCATCCCGACATGGGACCTGTCTACAGTGTTGAGGGCTCTGAAGAGCCCTCCTTTTTAGCCACTACAGTCTGTCGACCTTCGACCTTAGCACTAGCATCGGTAAAACGCACGGGAGATCTGCAGGAGCTATCAGTCAGCCCTTCTTGCCTCGAATTTGGGCCTAACGATTCTCTAAGATCGTCCTGAAACCAAGGTAAGGCTACATACCCAAAGTGCTCTCGAATCCATTCAGAGCAAGGCCAGGGTTTGAATCTACTCTGCCCTGTCAGGGCGTTGAGAATTTATATTGAGCGTTCCGCCCCCTTTTGGCAGACAGAACAGCTCGTTGTATGCTTTAGCGTCCGCACCAAGGGGTCTCCAGTCACAAAGCAAAGACTGTCCAGATGCATAATTGACGCTATTAAGCTAGCATACTCTTCTTTGGGCCAACTATGCCCCATGGGAGTAAGAGCCCACTCGTCTAGAGGCATCACCTTGTCCTGGGCAAGGTCTAGCGGTGTGTCCATTGCAGAGATATGTGCAGTGGCCGGCTGGGCCTCACCGTCCACATTTGCCAGGTTTTATAATCTGGAAGTCCCTGCCTTACTGGCACGGGTCCTTTCTGCTTAACAGGCTCACTTTGTCACATGACAACCAGAATGGGCATTTGCCGCCTTCTGTAAGCTCTTGGCCCTCAATCGAGCTCCGAGGTTGTACAGACTTAGTTGGGACGATTACTCAAGGCTGGGTCGACCTCGATGACTTTGACCCTTTGACTTTCTGCAGGGATTCTCTGTACAATACTTTGTCCCTCAGGGCCCCTCTTGGTGTCTAAGGCAAGTTCAAGTGTTGGTCGTTCCCCTAGCATAGACACGGCGGGATTATACTGGTTCCCCTAGTGTCTTAAACAGACGCAGTACGAAGTGTAGTATCGATAGGGAATGTACTCGGTTACTAACGTAACCTCGGTTCCCTGAGATATGGAACAAGTACTGCGTACTTTGCCGTGCTATGCGGCTGCACGACTCAGTCGTTGCTTCAGTCAAAGTAACCTGAGGAGCCTTGGCGAATGCCCGCATTATATAGCCAGATGCCCCGCCCAATCTGGCAGGCTTTGGCGGGCTTTCCAGCCATAGGCTGTGCAGCTCCACTGCCACCATTGGTTTATTTGCGGTAACCGCAAAACAGTGGCCATGCAATACCTGCATTATTTAAAAAAAGGCTTCAGAATCGGAGAAAAGGGAATTTACCCTAGCGTCTTAAACAGACGCAGTTCCATATCTCAGGGAACCGAGGTCATGTTAGTAACCGAGTACATTTTCATTAGCATTAAAAGCTAGTAGTGTCAATAATATGTAATATTATACATAATATTGTTCACTAATGCTACTGTCCGGCTCTAGCTGTACTTACGATTTTTCAGTCTGTTGCTCACTGTATTTACACTCATGCAGTGCCAGAGGATAAAGATCTCTTAGCATGACTCTCACTCGCTGTTTAAAGCTGTTTAAGTCAAATTACCTCACCTTGAATATGCAAAGAACATAACTGCTGACTGGACTGCCCTGAGAGTCAACACACACACACACACACACACTCACACACATACAGACTGGTTTTAGATCACAGTTTGATGCCTTCATCAGAAGAGCTGCTGGCTAAACTAAAGGCTTGATTCTGTGTGTGAGGAGAACATGTGTAAGTGTGTGTGGATGTTATTTGGATGTGTGTGTTGTGGAAGAGTAAGCAGGGCAGACTTTGATCGGCGGAGATCAGTGTGTGTGTGTCAGGGGAGACAGCAGTGCCAGATGTCTGGAGTTCTGCTCACTTCCTGCCTCTCATCCTGCTGCTGTCACCCCAGAGACACGCACAAACACACACACACACACACACACACACACACACACACACACACACACACACACACACACACACACACACACACACACACACACACACACACACACACACACACACACACACACACACACACACACACACACACACACACACACACACACACATTATCCCTGTCTAACCTCTCCATATCAAATGTTCGGAAGGTCATGGCCAGTGTGTTACACTGAGACCCAAACCCACTTCTCCTGTCTTTATTGAACGTTAAGTGCACTGCTGAGTCTCTGATCTGATCCCAGCTGTGACAGAATGTGGTGTGTGTTTGTGACTGAACAGAAAGTCCATCATCATTTCACATAGCCTGTGATTTTAACTCTACACTGATGCTTTACATTCAGTACAAACTCTATAACTATAATGAAAGTGAAAGTGACATGACATACGACCAAGTATGGCGACCCATACTCGGAATTTGTGCTCTACATTTAACCCATCCAAAGTGCACACACACACACACACACACACACACACACCGTGAACACACACACGGAGCACTTAATGGAATATTCAGTAACACTTTAAACTGCTGATTGTGTCAGGCCAGAGGAGAATGACACTATTTCGACACATTATTTCCCTGTCTAAATACTGTGAAAATGATATAAAGCCACCCAGCTTTATATCAAGCTGATGTAAAGCTGCTTTGACACAATTTGCATTGTTAAAAGCGCTATACAAATAATAGTGACTTGACTTGACTTTGACTCACTATTAATGAGTTGCTTATTAGCATGCATATCAATGTCGTATTGGCTGTTTATTAGTACTTACAGCACATATTAATACTTTATTCTGTGTTATAGATTCCTTGATCCTACCACATACCTAAACTTAACAACTACCTTACAAAGTATTAAAAGCAGCAAATTAGGAGTTTGTTTGTGCAAAAGTCGTAATTAATAGTGAATATGCATTCCCTAATTTAAAGTGTTACCGAATATTCTTGATTATTCACATATTAAAGGAATAGTTCACTCAAAAAAATTGTCATCAGTTACTCAACATCATGTTGTTCCAAAGATTTGTATTTAAATTCTTGAGAGATTTCTGTACCTACATTGAAAGTCTATTCCACCAAATTTTGATGTTTCAAAAAGCTCATAAAGACATTGTAAAAGTAATCTTATGAAGGGTTTAACACAAGTCTTGTGGTGACACAATCACTTTATATGATGAACAGACTTAATTTAGTCTTTTATTTGCATATATACATTGATCAATGCATGTAGTGAACATCAAATATGGTAAACAGATTACATTTTCAATGTCATCTCAGGTTTCATTAAAATATAGTTTGTTTTGAAGATGGACAAATGCCTTATTGGTTTGGAATGACATTAGTGAATTAGCACTTTAATATTTATAGACCGCATCTTTATCCATTGCCACAGACAAAAAAATAAATATTTGCCCCTTAGTTTATACAAATGGACTTCAGTTTTCTCTGTAGCTTAGATGCTAAAATCCACTCTATTAGCCAAATATTACAAACCATAATTTTTTTTTTTAAAGAATGACTGACACATTTCTCTTTATTGTAAACACTATCACTTTTAAAAATAATTTTCATAACTCTAAACAGAAATTTAAGATTTTACATAATTTGTTATTAAAAGCACTAGTCATGGTTTCCAATTTGTTTTAAAAACGGCGGTGACCATGGGCGGCCACAGACATGTGGATTGTGATGTCCTGAAACAAAGAAGGTTAAGCACATATACATTTAAAGGATGCTTTATTGTCTATGTGATGTATTGATCCAGAGATCAGTAGTAGAGTACTTGCTCATTTTGAGTCATAACAGAAATGTAAAAGTCTTCAGTCTCCACAGTGAGAGAAAGAGTGTAGGGCTCAATAATGATTCGGAAAGTACTTTGGAAAGAAGGTGAGTGCATTAGATTATAGGAATGGAGTATGTCACACAATGTACTCAGTTGTATACTGCATCATGTTGCTCGTCCTTCACCTTTATTTATATAGCGCTGTATACAATGCTGATTGTGTCAAAGCAGCTTAACAGTGTCAAACAGGAATCCAATATCCTCTCTTGATATCCTCAAGCAGAAAGTAAGCAAAAATATTCAGGTTTACTTATTTCCGGCATTTATGGATGTATTTATTTATTTATTTTTGCAGAACTCCAAAAACGTCCTTATATATACAGTTCACTGCAATTTCTAGTTGAAATGAACAATAGTGGCTGCAAAGCCTCAACAAATTTGATTCCTTTTCAAACTATTTATAATTATAGCAACAGATGATCAATTGGTAAATATTTGATTTCACGTGGTTACTTACACAAAATAATGTTATGACCCTAATTATTTTACCATAATTGCTAAACTAATACATTTTGATGTGTACATCATATAACCAGCTCCCTATGCATGGTATTTTGGATGATGTAAACTTGCTTAGTAGCTCACCTGGTACAGCACTGAACTTACGATGTGGAGCTCTCAAAAAATCGCTTGTAGAAGCTGCAGTGGCATGGTTGCTTCTTTATCACGTTGGTTAACACTATTGGTTCGTTTTATTGAAGGGTTTAGTGTAGGTGGTATGTTATTTTCAAAAGTGATAGAGCATTTACCTATTAGCGCCACTCAACGGACACTTCATTTCCAAACTCCCACAATATGCACAACAACTACTGGGAAAAAAACTTTGCCACACATTCCTCTGTTTCGGATGAAACTGACCATGACATACAAGTTTCAATAGAAATGTCTTTAAAGAGTATTATAGTGTACCAAAAATGCATGTATACTTCAACCATGTTTCAAAGATAATTCAATTATCAAATCACATGTAAAGTTGTACTTAAGTCGGTCAAAAAAGCACTAATTGCATTTAATATAAATTTAAACTATATTATTTTTCATTTAGTTGCAATTAACATAAGTGTCTGAAAACAATATATTAACTTCCCACTTATATTCTTTTGAAGTATATTATTTACGTAATAAACAATGGTATGAGTATTTATGTAAACATTGCAAATATTTCTTTCTACTGAGGACCAAGTTAAAATTATTTTCTGCGGTATTCGACAGCATCTGAATAATAGACATTTAGTTTGGAAATAACCGAATATTCCTTCAAAGTAGAGATCGGGAGTTTGGGTCTCTCTCTTTCAGCCCCTCAGCATCATAATTTACCTTTCTTGTTTTCTCACTGCTGACATGTATGTTTACCAAAAACATAATCTTTATAAAGCGGGTTAACATAAGGAGCTCAGCTTTCATAAACCATGAAGTCTGATCCTTTTTAGCAGAGAGAGCAACAGAAGAGAACTAACTTGCACTTATGAAGTATGGACGTTTAAAGACAATGATGCGTTATTCCATATACATAAGTGTCCTTGAAAGGCATAAAGAAAATTCTAGAAAGAAACACTTTATGCTGCCTTCTCTTATTTATTTGCGTGCGGATGGCAGGCCTGCACATTTGCCTGTAGGGTTCTGGGGAGTGGGAGTGTTAGAAGAGTCTGATCTGGGCTTTACTCAGTGTGTTGGCTGTGAAACACACCTCTGAACATGTCATCTGAATGCATCATCGAGTACAAGATCAAAAGTTTTACAGGATTAGCATAAATGAGTAACAAAACAAATAGTGTCATCCCTAGTTAGTGTGCCTTCACTCACTTTGGTGGATTAAGTTCAGGAAGTGCACATTTCTTCTAGGTAGTTTGTGCCCAAATG
Source organism: Ptychobarbus kaznakovi (assembly GCA_027422405.1). NCBI lineage: Eukaryota > Metazoa > Chordata > Actinopteri > Cypriniformes > Cyprinidae > Ptychobarbus > Ptychobarbus kaznakovi. The sequence goes on from CM049804.1 coordinate 2,596,431, forward strand.
AATTTAATCTTGGTTTGCGCTACAGCCAAGTCTTCTCTTTTGATTTGTTCTAAAACTGTTACATAAGGAACTATGATCTACAGGAAACAATGCCGTCATATCAAAATAATAAGATGTTATGATAGCACTTTAAAATAAACTTAATTATGGTAATTTGTGGACATTATCATCTTGTATAAATACGTAATAGATCATAGGCCAATAAACATTCATAGTCACACATAAACGTCTTAATTGGACTTACATGTAACTACATTATAATTTTAGTTATACATTTTTTGGTTATACTTTATTTTAAGGTTTTCTTGTTACAGTGTAATTATACATTTGTGACCCTGGACCACAAAACCAGTCATGAGGGTCAATTTTTTCGAAATTGAGATTTGTACATCATCTGAAAGCTGAATACATAATATTTCCATTGATGTATGGTTTGTTAGGATATACAACTATTTGAAAATCTGGAATCTGAGATTGCAAAAAATTCTAAATATTGAGAAAATCGCCTTTAAATTTGTTAAAATTAAGTTCTTAGCAATGCATATTACATATCAAAAATTAAGTGTTGATATATTTACGGTAGGAAATTTACAAAATATATTCAAGGAACATGATCTTTACCTAATGTTCTAATGATTTTTGGCATAAAAGAAAAATAGATAATTTTGACCTATACAATGTATTTTTGACTATTGCTACAAATATTCCCCAGCGACTTAAGACTGGTTTTCTGGTCCAAGGTCACATTTAAGTACTGAGTAATATTAATTGCCATGTATTTACTATATTGTAAGTGTTAATATTATGGTTTGGCTTAAGGTTACTTGCATGTAATTATGCATAATTTATTGTTATTATAAGAGTAAGTACATGTAATATGTGTAAACAGTACACCTTAAAATAAAGTTTAACCAATTTTTCTTTATATAGTATTTTTAAGACCCCAAGGCTACCTTTAAAAAAAATCATACAGCAAAAAACAATTAACAAATAAAGAGCATTGCAATGTCAAAGCCCATAATTAAAGCAAATATCAACAGGACAAAGCAAAAAGAAACAAAGATACAGTTACATTAAAATAAATAGCATCATGGAGTTAAAGGTCAGAAACATTAGAGTAACAGTAGAAAAAAAGGGTTAAGGTTAACCGTACAGCTATTAGTACTACTTATTACTAGTTACTTTAATTACTTAAGTACTATGCTCTTACTAACTATGTATTTAATTAGTGATTAGTGCAGTATGTATGTGGGACAGGATTGTAAATTAGTGCTACCTCGGTTTTGTTTATCCTCATTAATTAAAGCTGCAGTCCGTACCTTTTTTTTTGGTTAAAAATGATCCGAAATCAGTATTCGAGCAAGTACATAACCAGCCAGTGTTCAAAACTATGGCCTTATTTTATCCCAATTCACAATGGTTAGCTTATAATAATGTTTCTAATTTGAGTGGTATGAGTAGGTTTTCACAGGAAATTCGAGCATGGAACTCCGTCATTACATTATGTCTGTAAACATAAAGAAGTTTTCCCAGCTAGTAGGCTATCGCACGTGAGGATCATACAGGTGGCGGATCATTTATAGCCTTTTCTCACAGCAGCTGGAATAATTAAATTAATAGTTTTAATGGTGGATTGTGATCCAGAAAGGATTATGTGATTATTAACACATGTGAATGAAATTAAATTATATTCCAGTTTTAAGCGTACTTCTGATTACAGATAGCCTGGAATTACACAAGATTTGTATTTTAAAGAAAACCATTTCGAAGGGAGCATAGTTTGCTTTTGGGGTTAAAATAATTTCTTAATATGAAATTCGAATGGTGTGACAATTAGAGATTAGACTGTACAGAAATTGAAATCTACACGCTAATACACACTATACTCATAGTCACGCAATGCTGATGTTGTTAACATTAATAATTTGAGAATAAAGTATTACAATAATAATAATAATTTGCACGGTTTGATGTGATATGAGCTAATCAATCGTTAGATTGAATCGCCATTGGTAGCGCAATTTATTGTAATGCTTTTTTCCTCAGTTGGGCAAAACAATCATGGCAGACTTGTTACTTACTTGTTCAGATGACAATATAAGGTGAAAATTCTGATTTGGGTCATATATTCCAAGACATAGGCTAGAATCTGTGATTACTGAACAAAGCATTACAATAAATCGCGCTACCATACAGATCTCAAATATACTTTATTCTCAAATTATTGATGTTAACAACATCAGCATTGTGTGACTTTGAGTAGTATGTATTAGTGTGTATATTTACATTTCTGTACAGTCTAATCTCTATTTGTCATACCATTCGAATTTCATATTAAGAAATTATTTTAACCCCAAAAGCAAACTATGCTCCCTTCGAAATGGTTTTCTTTAGAATAAAAATCTTGTGTAATCCCAGGATATCTGTAATCAGAAGCAGTGATAGAGCATTGCGTCAGCAGCACAAAAGTGTGTGGGTTCAATTCCCAGGGAACACACATGCTGATAAAAACAATTGTGTAGCCTGAATGCACTGTAAGTCGCTTTGGATAAAAGTGTCTGCTAAATGCATAAATGTAAATGTACAGCCCACATAATAAAGATAATTCCGCACCTGGCTGCAATACCAGGTTTTCAACAGAGATAGGCAAAACTTACAGACTCCAGCTTTAATGAAGCATAATATAATTAATTAAAGTCCACTCTTGAATAGGAACTTCATAAATATAAGGCTTTTTCATATTTAAATCATAATGTGGAAAGAAAAATGTATACATTGAGGTCACTAAAATCACCAAAACACCAGCCAATTCAAACACATCAAACAAAAATGAGAAAAGTGAAGTTAGTAAAGAGAAAATCAGTCGTTCACAATTGCTTTGATTTTAAAACAAATTCAAAGACATTCAGAGAAGTTGAGAATTAAGTGTTCAAATACTTTTGTAAGCCTGTATGCATTAGAAAATTGTTTTGCTCACAATGAGAGTGCAGAGCAATATTTGAATGTCTTGTGACATTTAAACTGCTGTTCAGATTATTTGATAGATTCAGGCTGCATGTGCATAGCACTGTAAAGTCATTGACTGTGTCTAATTGGCTGCTCTGCTGACTGTGTCGGCTGCAGGGAACATGTCATGTCATGCAAGATGAACATAGATCTGGAATTTATTTTTTGGGTCCTTTACTGTCACCAGCATAGTCATCATATCTGTCTCACCAACCATCTGGAGTTTATCCAGACAATCTCTCTCTCTCTCTCTCTCTCTCTCTCTCTCTCTCTCTCTCTCTCTCTCTCTCTCTCTCTCTCTCTCTCTCTCTCTCTCTCTCTCTCTCTCTCTCTCTCTCTCTCTCTCTCTCTCTCTCTCTCTCACTCTCTCTCTCTCTCACTCTCACTCACTCACTCACTCTCTCTCATTCATACAACATGAAAGTGCCAAATGCTAGTAAACTACTAACTAGGTCAGACTAGCAAGTCTCATAATCAACCAGTTGGTGGGTTGTCTGAATGGTTTCCAGTCTTAGGATATTATTGGTCAGTACCCTTGATCAAACGCATTTCTAAAGGAAAAATTATCACTCAGTGCAGCCCTTCAATAAGGTAAAAAGCAGATATCTGACAAGTAAAACAGTTAATATTAGATTTTATTAAAAATAAAAACAATAAAAAACAGTCCAGTCACACTTTATTTTAAGGTCCAATTCCCACCATTAACAAATCATTAACTACGACTTTTGCCTCAAAAAACTCCCAATTTACTGCTTATTAATAGTTACTGAGGTAGTTGTTGAATTTGGGTATTGGGTAGGATTAGGGATGTAGAATATGGTCATGCAAAATATGTGCTTTATAAGCACTAAAAAACAGTCAATGTTAATAATAAGCATGCTAATAAGCAACTATTTACTAGTTAAAATTCGTCCCTATATTAAAATTTTACTAAATGTCCTCATACGAATTTCTCTAATAACTAAATGGTACAAAACTTCCTGGAGGCACAATGATGCACTTAAGTAAAAAGGTAAGGTGAAAGGTAAAACCAATATACAATTAGTATAGGGACCAATTCTCACTAGTAACAAAGTTCACTTTTGAGCACCTATTCACTAAGTGATCTCTGTTACCATTCAAAAATCCAATACTGTTAGATCAGAAATATCGTGACTGTGTAACATCTAGTTTGTGGGATCCAACAGTTTAAGTCTTTTCTATTGCAATTATTTGTTGAAGCAGCCATCTGTCAGACGGCAGTGTTCTGACAGACGCACAGGATTGAGCAGCACACCAAAATGAATAAAGCAACAGACTCTAGAAAAAGACTGTCCTTTAATCTCACAAAGAAACCTGTGGATTTTGCATAATAATAGGAACATTCCTCGCAGCAGGGGATTTGAAGTCTGATAATGATTGCCCTGAAATTTGTTGTTTAAGTGAATTTGCACATACACTTTAATCCGTATAGTGGCTGTGTATAAAGTATTATAAATAGAAACTGCTCAGAGAAGGTTTTACTGTGCTGATTGCATTAGTACATTGTGCACACTCTCAGAGAACTTGTGTCTATGAATTATTTGAGAGTTTGTTCTCTTTTAAATTCATCACCACTAAATATATTAAATTTAGGCTACATGGCATAAAAACACGATTATATGTTTGCAGATATTTAGGACACATGCTAAGCTCACACACTTGTTTCTCTGAAAAACAATGCTACAGCCAGTTCAATCATGACAACTCTTGGAAGATTTTAGCATGGTGATGGATATGACAAAGTTAATGATAAAAGAGAAGAGAGCGAAAAAAGAGAATGAGCTTTATTGGCCGGCCAGGTATGTTTACACATACAAGGAATTTGTTATAGTGACAGAAGCTCTACATTGCAACAGAATGACAGCAACAGGACAAGACACAGATAATAAAATAATAATATACAAATAGGCAATGTACAAAAAAAGCAAACACACAATATGTAATATAGACATTTTTGTGTGTACAGGTCTGGTATGTGTGAATTTGAAATAAAAAAGTATGTGTTGTGAATAAATAATGTATAATAGTGTTGTGTGTTCCACGTTTAATGTCAAGTGTCCATGAGATGGATTGCTTGAGGGAAGAAACTGTTCCTTTGTCTGGTCGTTCTGGTACTCAGTGCTCTGTAGTGTCGACCAGATGGTAACAGTTCAAAGAGGTAGTGGGCTAGATGTGAGAGGTCCAGAGTGATTTTGGATACTGAGGAGGGTTGTACAATGATTCGCTCAACAGTCCGGACAACCCTCCGTAATCTTCTGAGGTCAGATTTGGTTGCTGAGCTGAACCAGACTGTTATTGACGTGAAGAGGACGGATTCGATGATGGCAGAGTAGAAATGTTTCAGCAGCTCCTGTGGCAGGTTGAACTTTCTCAGCTGGCGAAGGAAGTACAACCTCTGCTGGGCCTTTTTCACAATGGAGTCTATTGGCGCTTTTCCACTGCATGGTACGGTACGGTTCGGCACGGCTCGGTACGGTACGGTACGGCTCAGTTCGGGTCGGTTTGCGTTTCCACTGCAGTTTAGTACCGCTATAGAGTGGGCGGGATTATTCACGCGTCGTTATAATTGCGCCGCCTCTACTGCCGTGACATCATCGTAAACGCGCCACAAACAAACACACAACAAAGAAAGGAGACGGAATAGTGTTCTTCATTCTCGGCATGTGGATGTTTTTAACAGCAATGGAGAGGACTATGAGAATGCTTGGGATTTACCCCCAGCAGCAGAGACTGTGGTGGCAGTGCCATGGGCTGTAGAGGAGGAGGACAGGTGTGCTGCGTTACTTGATTAGTTAACTATTCATGTAGCGTGTTCTGTAAAGTGAATTATCAATAAACTTTTGAATATTTCAAAATTTACAATGTATCCCTTGTTTTTTTTATTTATGTGATGGTTTTTATAATCGTGGCATTAATCATTTGTCTTTTTCAAGAGGTTCATTACGTGCTCATACAATAATACATATTTAATATAGTCTGGAGGTACACTTATTCGATCAGATTGTTTTTAATTGAAGCAAAACACAGATACAAAGGTAAAAATATAAACAGAAGACATACTGTGAAAATATAGCAAGTTCAAAAGTATATAAGTTACATAAGGCTTTTTAATTCCGCGTCACCCCACCAAGCTCTCACTGGATCCGCTCCTCGGCTATCAACGAGAGGAACGTCTGTACTTCCTCAACAGACAACGACACTGCTATTTTGTGGTTGATACAAAAAGGTGCGTTTGTTCAAACAAAAGTTGCGTCCGATCCTTTGCTGGCTGTGCTGATTTAAATCTAGCGGGTATATGTTGGGTCTCATGTCGCAAGTTCAGTGACGCAGTAATGGCGATTCTCTCCGGCCAATCAGTGATCAGTAGAGTTTACACGTCACGTTTTGGTAACGGTATGGATCGCTTGGAACCCCGGCCGAGGTGGTACTAAAAAAGTACCTGGTACTAGGTACAGTACCCAGTGGAAAACCCCCCAAAAGTGAACCGTACCGTGCCGTACCATGCAGTGGAAAAGCGCCATAAGTGAGTGTCCCACTTCGGGTCCTGGGAGATGTTGGTGCCCAGAAATCTGAATGACTCCACTGCAGTCACAGTGCTGTTCATGATGGTGAGTGGGGGGATGGTAGGGGGGTTTCTCCTGCAGTCCACGATCATCTCCACTGTTTTGAGCGTGTTTAGCTCCAGGTTGTTAAGACTGCTCCAGAGAGCCAGCTCCTTAACCTCCTGTCTGTAAGCAGACTCGTCACTGTCCTGGATGAGGCCGATCAATATGGTGTCGTCTGCAAACTTCAGGAGCTTGACAGAGGGGTCTTTGGATCTGCAGTCGTTGGTGTACAGGGAGAAGAGCAGTGGGAGAAAACACAGCCCTGAGGAGCTCCAGTGCTGATCGTACGGGTACTGGATGAGAATTTTCCCAGCCTCACTAGCTGCTGCCTGTCTGTCAGGAAGCTGGTGATCCACTGACAGCTGGAGGTGGGGACGGAGAGCTGTGTCAGTTTATTCTGAAGGGTGTCCGGGATGATGAATGAATGATGCATTTATATAGCACTTTATTGTGTATTGTTGTACACCCAAAGCACTTTACAATCATGTGAGGGGGGGGGGGTCTCTCCTCAACCACCACCAGTGTGCAGCATCCACTTGGATGATTCGACGGCTGCCACAGGACAATGGCGCCAGTGCGCTCAACACACACCAGCTACAGGTGGAGAGGAGAGAGAGTCATAGAGCCAATCAAGTGGATGGGGATTATTAGGAGGCCATGATTGATAAGGGCCAGTGGAGGGAATTTGGCCAGGACACCGGGGTTACACCCCTACTCTTTACGAGAAGTGCCATGGGATTTTTAATGACCACAGAGAGTCAGGACCTCGGTTTAAAATCTCATCCGAAAAGACGGTGCTTTTTGGTAGTATAGTGTCCCCGTCACTATACTAGGGCGTTAGGACCCACACAGACCACAGGGTGAGCACCCCCTGCTGGCCTCACTAACACCTCTTCCAGCAGCAACCTAGATTTCCAGGAGGTCTCCCATCCAGGTACTGATCAGGCTCCACCCTGCTTAGCTTCAGTGGGCAACCGGTCTTGGGCTGCAGGGTGATATGGCTGCCGGTGGTGTTAAAAGCGGAGCTAAAGTCTATAAACAGGATCCTCACATAAGTCGCTGGTCTAGCCAGATGCTTCAAGATGAAGTGCAGTCACATGTTGACTGCATCATCCACAGACCTGTTTGCTCTGTAGGCAAACTACAGGGGGTCCAGTAAGGGTTCATCAGTGTCCTACAAATTAGCCAAAACTAGTCCATTAAATGATTTCATGGCCACAGACGTTAAAGCCACAGGTCTGTAGTCATTAAGTCCAGTAATTGTGGGTTTCTTTGGAACGAGGATGATTTGAAGCATGAGGGGACTTTGTACAGCTCTAGTGATCTGTTGAAGATCTGTGTGAAGATGGGGGCCAGCTGGACAGCACAGGTTTTCAGGCAGGCAGGTGACAAACCATCTGGGCCTGGTGCCTTCCTTCTCTTGTTTTTTTTTTTTAAAACCTGGCGCACGTCATCTTCTCTTATCTGCTTATAGTGCAGAGCAGGAGAGGGGGGTTGCAGGAGGTATGAATGGTGTTTTTTCAAACCTGCAATAGAACTCATTCAGATCATCTTCCAGATGTTGGTTCTCCAGAGTGCTGGGGGATGGTGTCTTGTAACTGGTGATGTCTTTCATACCTTTCCACACTGAAGCAGAATCAGAGAAAGAGAATGTGTTTCTTAGCTTGCCAGAATGATTCCTCTTTGCCACTCTGATCTCCTTTTCCAGTATGTATTTGGCCTGTTTATACAAGACTTTATCCCCCTTTCTGTAAGCATCTTCTTTGGAAGATGCTTAATGTATTTGGTCATAGCGGAAAAGATCTGCTACACCGCTGCTGCTGTTGAATTGCTGCTGCTGTTGTTTATTGCTGTAGTTGTAGATTATTGCTGCTGCTGCTGCTGCAAGCAAGTATAGGAACTTGCTACTGCCAATGCATATAGTGATACGGTTTCTTAGTGGGGCCAGGAAGTTAAATCCTCCTAGGCCTCTCTCCCTACCCTCTTGGGATTTGGTGAGGGCCTACAAACTTCCCCCTTTGAGCATTTGCAGTCAGTCAAGTTGAAGTTTCTCTCTATGAAAACCCTACTCCTGACTGCATTGGCCTCGATCAAGAGGGTGGAAGACCTGCAGGCATTTTTGGTCGACAAATCGTGCCTTGAGTTTGGGCTGGCTGACCACAGTGCAACACTGAGACCCCGGCTCAGCTACATGCCCAAGGTTCCTACCACTCCCTTCTGGGACCAGGTGGTGAACCTGCAAGCGCTGCCCCATGGAGGAGACAGACCCAGCCCTAGCTTTGATCTGTCCTGTACGCGCACTGCGACAGTACGTAGATAGAACTAAGAGCTTCAGGAACTCAGAACAGCTCTTTGTTTTGTTACGGAGGACAGCAGAAGGGAAAGGCTGTCTCCAAGCAGAGGATGGCCCACTGGATAGTGGATGCTTATGAAGCACAATGTGTGCCCTGCCCGCTCAGGTTGCGTGCTCACTCCACTTGGGGTGTCGCATTGTCCTGGGTGCTGGCTCGCGGTGCCTCGCTAGCAGACATCTGTAGAGCTGCGGGCTGGGTGACTACTAACACATTCGCTAGGTTTAATAGACCCTTTTAGGGCCGACATCACAATTACGTCACAGCGCTAGCTGGAGGAAAAACAAAGGCGGCGGCCAATTCAAAACAGCACAGCACAGACACAGATATAAAATATCATCTTGTTGTGATGTCGGGTGCTAGAATTGATGTAGTAGAGTTTTCCATTTGAAATTTTAACGCATACTGCTGTCTCTGCCAGAGAAAAAAACGACGACAGCTGTGGTTTAACGAGATAAAACGAACACGCGTTTGCAGCACACTTCTTATCAGAAAAGGTTAAATAAAGTATTGTCTTTTGTTATGGGCGTGTCTGAAGATTTCTTGCATCTCATGAATATGTCGTGTATGAAATAATGCCTGTGTGCATGTGTGTAAAACAACAAACTGACGATTTGTATGCTTAATCATCTGTAATTGTATATACATTGTTGTAATTAATTGTGGCTTAAATAATAATGTAGCTGTACAAATGTGACTGACCTTACATATGCAGGTAAAATTACTCTTTCTGCCTCCAGCTAAGCTCCGCCCACAGAAAAACGTCACAATGTTTACTAACAGAAAAAGGGTCGAACCGGTTTCCTCCTGTGTTCTCATGTCAAACGGATAGTGGCACTGAGAGGTCCGGTTCAGAGTCGGCTTGCGGCGTCCTTAATGCCTAATTCTCCAGAGAGTTTCTTAACCACGCAAACCCTGTCGAGTCCTTCAGCACTCCGGCATCCAGATGTGGCGGAGCGTCCGTTCTCGAAATCTGGTGTGAGGCTAGTGCCCATATGAGTGACCCTGTTGGGATCCCATATGTGTTTTCCACGGTATTCTTACTAGAGCCGTGTTTTTCCCCTGGCAGACCACGTTCTGCCGTCTCTAATGATGCAGCCTGAGCCATCTCAGAGACTTCCATGTGCAATAGGGCCCTACAGGGTTACTTCACATAAGTAAATGTCACTTAACCCCCTCTGGGAGGATGTGACTCTGCAGTGTGCCTCTTCCAAGCGGAAGGACACGCTTCCCAGTGTTATTCAAGTCCTACTGTTTGGGTTGCTCTAGGAACAGCAGTAGTTGACCTTCTCTGTGTAGAGCCCGGTCCTATCGTCTGTCTTATTAGAAGGATCAGGAGGTCTACACAGAGCGCTGGAGAGGGCAGCTCCAATGGCGCTTTGATAGGGATCCCAATTCGTCGGTCAACAACGGAGTGACCGACTGAATGCGAACGTCTCGGTTACGTATGTAACCCTCATTCCCTGAAGGAGGGAATGGAGACGTCATGTCCCGTCGCCACAGTTGCTGTACCACCGATGAGTGGCCGGGTCACCGGCTCTGCTCCTCAGCGAAAGCATGAATTAATGCGGTGCAACTGCTGCCTCGTATACCCGCGCTGCGGGTGTGGCAGCCAGATGCAAAATCCGCATGCCAATGTCCATTGGCTCATTTAGTTACATTTGAAGTGGATAGGTCTCTCTAGCAAGATCCCAATTCGTCGGTCACCGACATGACGTTTCCATTCCCTCCTTCAGGTAACGAGGGTTACATAAGTAACTCAAGACGTTTCTTCAGACAATTTTTAAGTTATATTCCTGGAACAGTCAACCCCATGCATGGCATTTCCTTTCCATTGACTTCCTTTTTATAGTTTTATTAAACATTGCTGTTGAGCATTATTTATATTTATAGTATTTCAAAGTTAATAATTTTGTAATATAAATTTAAATCATATAATCTGATACTTAGCCTATATAATGTAAAACATATTGCCTTCTTAGTAGTTAGCTACTTTTTTGTAAGAGTAGCTTGACTTTGATTAGATGCTTTCCAGCTCTGGCTAAACATGCTCTTCATTTCTCCACCTGTTTTCAGAAGGTGAGATTTGGCTGAGTGAGCGCTGTATCGTGGGAAAGTCTAGTTAACTTGGTGCCAACTTTTGGAATCCTCTTAATGTCAGTGAGAAACAGAGTAACTTTAACAGGATGTACTTTCACATGGGACAGTAACAGACTGAGTCTTTAAGATTATACTTATACTGTCCTAACTATTAGAATATTAGCATCAATGGTATTATGGTTTAAGTCTTGGTGATGATTTGGGTGGATTTCCCTTCATCCTCCTGAGGTGCGACTGTTTTGAGTTAAAAACTCGTCTTATCATGTCAGATTTCCCATGACCACGGACATCACGGATAGGTGTGTTTTACATTTGGAGATTGGCCCAAAGTAGATTTTGTTTCAAATTATCAACGTTCTTTCGTCAATTCATAAATGGATACCTGAAATAAAGTATTGTGTTTCAGAAAAATAAGTATCACAACTGTTTTCAACATCATTGGTTACAATCAGAAGTGTTTTTGAACAGCAAATCAGCATATTAGAATGACATTGAAGACTGGATAAATCACATTTTAAAATAGTTTCAATAGAAAAATGTAGTTTACAATTGCACTAATATTTCATAATATTGCTGTTTTACTTTTTTTTATTAGTAATGCAGCCTTGTCTGACCTACCCTAAACTTCTCAATGATAGTATAAATACATCACACTAGTATTTATTTTGCTAAACCTTTTTTTTATTTGAAAATATTATTGTATATTTTCACTATTGAATTACAGTATGTTAATGAAGAATATTACAGTATGAGAATGATATTTTTTTCAAACGACAGTAATAGGAATAAGATTATATGCATTACTATGACAATTTGAGGGGAAATGTGCTTAACAGATAAAATAATGCTGCAATACTTAATCTTAAACCTATAAATTAGGTTTTATTTTCTTTATGCAGAATGTATTCATTAGTTTAGTTTAGTTTAGTTTAGTGCGTGCGTGCGTGTGTGTGTGTGTGTGTGTTCTTTGTAAATTCCCTGCAGTGTGTGTAACTTCAAGCACATTGGGATTAGATTTTAACAAGCCTGTTTCAATGATGTCAGAACAGTTCCAGATTGGCCTGGAAATCATTTTGCTTTAGTTTTGTTCGGTAGCTTTGTTTGGGGGGTTCAAGAATGCAGTCTATGTGTACTTTTACAGGACAGGTTAAAGTGTATATGGGGTTTCTCTTTGCATTTTTGTGTGCATGTATGTAGGTATGTGGGTTAGTGTGTGCTTTTATCTGAGTGTGTGTGTGTGTTGTTTCTCAGCATCTCTGTTCAGCAGTGTGTGTGTGTGTGTATGGTCTGGTCTGCACATGCTTCATTTAGACATCAAAGAGCCCTGCTGATGATTTTGCCTTACAATCCCCCCTCTCCTCCATCTGTACAAACAAACCCCGACGGCTCGGCCCAGCCCGAGACGTGTCAGGTGATCACGCACGTGAGCGACGGGAATCAATACGCCTCCCGCGTTTATACGGCTAAAAACCCTTTTAGCATCTCTTTTATGTAGTTTCTGAAGCGCGTTATGATTTTCAAGGGATTTAGAGGTGCTTTTTAAGAGCCGGCCTGAGTCTCGTCAAATTAAAACCGCTCTCTGAGAAGAATTCTCAGGCTTTTTATCTATCAAATACAAACATTTACTATATGCAAGGCAAATGGTACAACATAAAACTCAACCCCTTAGTGGTTTATTTTATAGCTTTTTTCTTCTTTTCTTCCACCCAACAGTCTATAAGACAAATCAATAAGTCCGGAATAAAGGATTATATTTGTGAAAACCTTCAGAGATTGCTGCCCCTCCCAGCACAAACACATTCAATGAGAAACATACAAAGGTTTGTTATGCCGTTAATGGATTTGTGTGACCCTGGCATTGTTTCTTGCCACCCAGTGGCATTAAATATTCGATACTTCAGAAAGGGAAATATATATATATATATATATAATGTATGTGTATATATATTCTGATTATGGCTCTCATTCTTAAACACGAATACATTTGGCAGATGCTTTGATCGAACTTTGCATTCAAGGTATGCATGTTATCTGTTCTATTACCTGGGAATCAAACCCATAACCTTGGTGTTGTTAGCGCCATGCTCTAATGTTTGTGCTACAGTATTTTTATTGCTCATGTGGAGTATGGAGGTACAGAATCATTCCAGTAGGCTTTTGTGCCTGACTTTTCACAATAATGTGATGTTTATTGAGAAGAAAAGAGGTCCCAATACCGAAACCTGAGTTACACCGGTGGTTAGCTGGTTAACAAGCTAGCTGGTTTCACTGGTGTGACTAGCTGTGTACAAAATGTAGTGTTGAAGACTATGCTGCTGCTCTTGCAAATATTTAGTTTTAACTGTTCCAACTGTTTTCAGAAATCACAGAGTTAAGAAGTTAAAAGAGTTAAACAAAAAGTAAAAAAAAAATATTATTCAAAATATAAAAAATTATAATCTTATGTGTGTAAATGCTATTTTTGTTTGAACTTTCATAATGAAACCTTGCTTAAAGTCTAGAGTTTGCTTACATGTCCAGCTCCCTATGATTTTCTGGCTCTTTGTTTTTTCTTGTCCTCTGTGATAGACAAACGACTGACCAGCTAATATACTGCACAATAGAACTTTGTTGATGCAGTCATATATCAGTATATCACAATTTATTACCTTGTGATACTGAATCGATGGCCAGTTCAATAAACATTTGTGTCTAACCGTTTTCAAAGAGAAAAAAGCTGTCTTTTTATTGTGATTATGGAGTGGGTTCCCCTCTGTAGAGGGCTAAGCCGCTGGTTTTGTCTAGGGTGGGATTCTCTGCTCCAGCGGTGTGGTACTCAGGCCCTATGCGGGATGAAGAGCGTTTAGATGGCTTTTGGCTGCCCGTGTGCTGCTGGTCTATCAGAGCAAGAGCGGCAGCCCTGAGGGAGAACTCGGGATCAAATGCTACTGATTTTCCTGACAAAGGGGGAGGATCTGCCACTAACCCACATGTGTTTGTGTGTGTGCGTGTGTGTGGTAGTGGAACTTACATATCACTAATTGCTCAAGATCAGACTATATAAACTCTGTGTTAGAAGAGTAACTGAAAGGTATTGCCCTCTCTCTCTCTCTCTCTCTCTCTCTCTCTCTCTTAGTTGTTTAAACAGCATTCACTTTACTTAAAGTTACAAGTTCAGTTGCACTTTCTGGCATTTCAGATCTTATTAAGCAACTAAATTAAGTGCGATATAAGAGGATATTCAACAAGGAAAAAGTATAAAGTGGGATTTAATTTTACCCATTGATAATTGATTGGATGGTGAAAGGTGGGCAGTTGAAGGGGAATAAGCAACAAAAATCATTTTAGAGGAGGAGCAATTTATTACATTATAATCAATGATTACAAACTTTTCTGTCTTTACAATAATAACTTGTTTTATGCATTTAGCAGATTCTTTTATCTAGTGACATTTTTATTAGTTATATATTTTTATTAGTTGCATACATTTGCACAAATTTGAATTGTTAAAAATTACACCTGGCACATGTATTAATACAGGGGGAAAGAAATCAGTTTTGATTTGTTGAATTTAATCTAAGACTTTTAGTGAACTAATTATTTTAGTAAATAACTATTAAATTATTCAGTATAAATATAATTTTTTTTCGTTGATTGATTTTCCCAGTATTATTTTGCTGGGAGGGAATATTCTTCTGTATGCTTAATATCTGGATGAAATTACCGGTTTGATGTCAGAACAAATTTGTTCATAAATGTGCTTTTCAGATTTTTCATCTCTTATTTTTGTCTTAAACAGTTATGCTCTATTTTTGATCTCCTCTCATTGGGTAAATATTGAGTTTCTGACCAAACAATTTTGATTTACAATCGTGAAATGACTTGCAGAGCAGTTCTGTTATGCAGGAAGCTTGTAGGTCCTTAAGCATAGGGGATGGAAAAAGTAAACTTTTGAGCAAATAAAATTGAATTTAAAGTTTAAAGCGGTTGCAGCGTGTGACACTGAGTGCTCTTGACCCATTTGGAGAACTTGTGCACCAGAACTGTGCAGCCATTACAAGTGCATCAATGCACAGCAGTAGAGCACATCACCCGCTCTTTAAATGCTTTTGAAGCAGCAGAAAGTCAAATCTATGCAAAGTAGAATTACACCCAGCCAGAGAAAGACTGAACCTCAACACTTTGAAGTGTGAGAAGGATAGAGATGTTCTGTGGTCTGTTCAAAGTCATCACGCCATTCTGTTCCGGAGCGTTCTGCAGAACGACTACATCACTGAATTCTGTTTTAGAGATTTACGGAGGATCTGGAAAGATGATGAGCGGAGAAGCTCTGATTCGTCTGAAATGAAGGCGAGATGAAACAGGCCCAGATATTAAATATACATGGCGGCGTAGAAAGGTGTCCTGGATTTCTGCTCATTTTGTCATGTTTGTAGATCTGAAAGGTTACGAGTGAACATGAGGAAGCAAGACTCTCTCTTTCTCCTCTTTCTGACATGCTGTTTGATCTATGATAATTATGAACCGACAGAATTTTGGTGGATCAGATGGTCGGGACTCATGTATGATTGTGAAAAGTACACACTGCATATTTAAACTACTTTTATATGTGATAGCAGGAATTATTCGAAAACCGTTTCACAGATTAAAAAATGATCAACCATTTTCAACATTGATAATGAGAAATGTTTCTTGAGCAGCAAATTAGAATGATTTCTGAAAGATCATGTGACACTGAGACTGAAGTAATGATGCTGAAAATTCATTTTTGATCACAGCAAGAAATCGCATTTTAAAATATATTCACATAGAAAACAGTTATTTTAAATTGAAATCATATTTAATAATGCTTATCTTTTTACTGTATTTTTGATCAAATAAATGCAGCCTTGGTGAACATTTTTTCGAAATATGTTACTGAATTAAATACACTGTTTTGAACAAAAAATCATTGGGTTACACTTTATTTTAAGTGCTTTTGTTATTACGGTGTAGTTAAATAAATACTCTGTAATATTAATTAACTACATGCACTTATTATACAACTATAGGGTTTGGTTTAGGATTTGTTGCTTATAATTACTTGTAATATCTGTTATTACTAAGTACATGTAATGTGATGTTCTGATGTCTGTAATATGAAAAGGACATAAATCACACCTTAAATCATGTGGCTTGTTGTGGAGGGGTGTACCATTACTGATTTTTGGGTAACACTTTATTGTACAGCCTTGTTCTGCTTGTGCATACTATGTACTTATTATAGTAATTACAATAACTGGATAAGAACTAGGTAGGCTGCTAAACCCAACCCTACCCCTAAACCTAACCTAAACCCATGTAGTTGCCTTATTACCCAGTACTTTCTTAGATAAGTACACTGTAAGTGCGCATACTGTAAAATAAAAGTGCAACTGTTTTTTTAGCCTGCATGGTGGACAATAAAATGGAGGAAAAATCCCACATAGTTGCACTCTATTGACTTGGACCAGTAAGAGACCACCTAATTACCACTCACAGCACTCAGCCACCACATAGCAACTTTTTTCGAGGGCAAACAGCTCTCACATTTTCTTAAAAAAATTATAAAATCTTGCAGTGCACTATTGTTCAGTGTGATGTATTTATGTCAGCTTTATTTGTGCTACTCTGCTTATACAATTCCTGCAGGGCAACACAATGGGAGATGTGTCACTGATCCGTCCCGCACGTGTGTGTGTGTGTGTGTGTGTGTGTGTGTGTGTGTGTGTGTGTGTGTGTGTGTGTGTGTGTGTGTGTGTGTGTGTGTGTGTGTGTGTGTGTGTGTGTGTGTGTGTGTGTGTGTGCGTTCGTGCGTGTGTGTCCCGCAGGTCCAACGTTGAAGCTACATCACCGTTCCCCTCGGCGAAGAGGACAGCAGCCCAAGCTCCTGAACAGCCCGGAAGACAGTCTTTATTACAACCATCTCAACGTGAGTTCAAAGCCTTTCATGGAAGCCTTTGTCTAACTTTGTTTCCAGATGATAATACAATTAAAGCTACCTGTGCCAGACCCCCGAGCCCCCACCCCCACGCCGCTCTGCCGTTCTGTTGTCTCCACCATGTGCTTTGGCGCTTTATCTGTTGCTTTCATGTGAGGATGTCTCCCTTCACGGTGAATAATTGATGTGGTTTATCAAAGCCGAGCAAGATGCCTGCCTCATCAGCCTCAGCCCCGCGTGCTTTGATCAAGAAAAATTATGCTGTGACTTCTGATATTATCAGCATCTGCACACATTCAACACAAAATCACTTTGAATTAAAAATTAATGATTCTCTTGCGCATGTTTGTTGCTTCGCGCTTGTCTTTTCTGAAGCTTTTCTAACTCTGTGCGTGTGTGTGTGTGTGTGTGTGTGTGTGTGTGTGTGTGTGTGTGTGTGTGTGTGTGTGTGTGTGTGTGTGTGTGTGTGTGTGTGTGTGTGTGTGTGTGTGTGTGTGTGTGTGTGTGTGTGTGTGTGTGTGTGTGTGTGTGTGTGTGTGTGTGTGTGTGTGTGTGTGTGTGTGTGTGTGTGTGTGTGTGTGTGTGTGTTTGCATGCGCTGGTTCTGTGTCCTCTCTGCAGAGAAGTCTGGATTATCAGGGGAGCAAGAGGAAACCCAGAAAACTGGGGTAAATAACAGCTTTCCTTCTTCGTATCTAAACACCCCACCAGCTCAGGAGGGGAGCAGAGAAGACCACAGCTCTGCTTGCTTCTCATGCAAATGCGCAGCTGAAAATACGAGCTATTTAAGAAGCGTCTTTTTTCCCCTATTATTTTTGGGAGGAGAGAAGACGTGATATAAGAATGCATGCATTAATTGTGAGATATGTGACCTCACAGTCTGTGAAGTTAAGCCTGGTTCCTCTAATACCTCGAGCAGGCTGTATATCAGCACTCTTTATGAAAGGATTAACCGTTTCTTGCTTATTCTTTTATTTATTTATTATTTTTAACCCCTGTGAAAAGTAAGGCAGCTTTCTTGCCTGTTAAGTTTGTCGTTTTAACCTTTTGGGGTTATTTGTTTTGCTTTTTTAACACTGTTAAAATTAACATGAAAACATAAAATGAAAACACCATTTTATTAGTTCAGTGCCTGTATTTGTAGCACTGAGGTTGCTTCACCACAGAGATATTTCAGAAACAAATACAACTGACTGACATGAGAAACACACATATTAAGAGTCAGAGGCAGGGAAATTGTATTGTGGGAAAAAGTAGAGTGGATAGAGAAGATTCTGCAGGGACTCAATGGGAGTGAGTTTCAGTATTTCAGAGTGATGATACTAAATGATCTTCCACCCACAGAGGAAAGTCTGGATGTTTTGACTCTGAGAAGCTCAGAGAGTATATGTGAGGCTGAAGTAAGTAGTTGAGATAGTGGAAAGGTCATTTAAGTATCTTGTAATGAAAACGAGAAGAGACATGCAGCCAATTAAATTTAGAATGTAATTAGGGAAATTTGCATGTTCTGCTATTTTTCAAGTACTTTAAATATTTTTTTAACAGCATTGTGCAAATTTTTCTATCATTATTATGCATGCAGTTTTTATGAGCTCATATTAGGTGAGAGATTATGTTTAAATATTTGTATTTAATTAATTTAATGAATTAATTTGCCACACCATAGGACAATTTCATTGAACTACTGAAGACAAAAAAGTATACTTTATTTGCCTCAAGGGGACATTTATGAAAATAATAATAATAATACATTTGTGAAAATAAATAAAAACCAAACATTATGGTGCTCTTTCCTCTACATGATTGTAATTGCTGTCTGTACCCAGTGCATCAACTTCACACTAAGATTTCCAAAACACACAGTTTTTTCATAACTAAAAATGCTTCCTAAAACAGCCAGATCAAACAATTTTTAACACAATTTTCTTATCAACCCTATCAAACAATCTGCATAAAAGTGCAACTTCTGATGTGTGTTTAAAACCTGGAAAGACTTGACAGAATTTATGAGACACAGAACCCTAAAATAAGCCCTCTTCCTGATGTTATAGGATGCCAGTTTTAATGTAATGTCAAACAAGTTTTAATATAAAATATTGGCATTGATTTAAAAAATAAAATCCACATTATGCTTACTTCAAGAAACTACTTTAAAAAACACTTTAAAAACCCATAATATATTCAAGGTAATTCAGTGAAATTATTATTATTTTTTATTTAATAGATTTTTGAGTTAATTTAGATACTGTATTACATGAAGCATATTTGTATTTTACCAAACCTATACAGTATTTTAACAGTTTATGCCCTGTTTGGCTTAATGTATCAGTGACCCTCTTAAATGTCATTCTCATTTCTCAGGCAAATCAAGCTTCTGGATGGAGAGGATGAATATTATCATTTACTGTCCACTATAGAGGCCGTCTCTGAGGAGGAGATTTTATCTGGCCCTCCCCAAACCCAAAGACTGCCACACCCACTGCCCTCCCATTATCTCATCCAGATGAGCTGAGCTCCACCCACCACTTTGACACGTGCTGACAGTTGGTGAGAAACCACTGCGCCTGTACACAGTTAAACACACACTACCAGCCAGCACCATTACAGGGTGACCAATTTATTGGCTTAGATGCATATTGCATCATGGTTATAAAGTATTTAAAGGGACAGTTCATCTAAAAATTTAAGTACTATCATCATTTAGTCTCTCTAATTTTGTTACAAACCTGTGCGACATACTTTGTTCTCTGAAACATATAAAATATATTTTTAAATGTAGGTTTATAAATTAATTAATTTGTTTGTTTGTCCTTATAATGGTCAATAATCGACAAAGCTGTTTGATTACCAAAATATGGAAATTCATACAGGTTAGGAATGACATGAAGGTGAGTAAACGATGACAGAATTTTCATTTTTTGAGTGAACTATCCTTTAAAAGCAATAACAATAAAGCCATTACAGACTGTAATACCATCATTACAGTGATTTTACCATGGTTAAAGATGACATGAAAGCATCGCCTTTAGTACTTACCGTAGAAATAATACACTTGAACATTTTAAATGATTTACTGTAGATGTAATGTCAAATAACACACTACAGTTTAAATTATAATCAAGTCCTATAATCAACTTCTTTAAATCATGACAAAAGATTATTTAAAAAAAATGTAATGCACTTTAAATGCTTTTCATTTGATGTTATTACAAAGTGCACTTTTAAAAAGGGATTTAAGTATAAGAAACATAGACATGGAAGTGTGCTTTCTTTATGTACTCCTAAATGACCTTTTATTTCATAATATTGTCTGCTAGTTTTTAAAAATAGACTTTTAAGATTTTTAATTACATTCGGTGCATTTAAACACACTTCTTTTTCACAAGGTTATGCTTCTCGTATAGATACCGCAACCTTATTATTTAATTATAATAACCTTATATAACACAGAATATATATATAGAACACAGACAAGACCTTTGATTTGTCCAGCACCAACATTCTGTTAAATAGAAAATATGCCAACAGGAAATAACATTTATCAAACAATTAATAGGGTGTTTGTAGACATGAAGTGTGATTAAATTACGCCCTGCCTCAAGTAGCCCATTGCTTGTATAAAAGGAGCAAAATAGGGTAACAGCCACCAGTGTTTCATAAAATTACTACCATTTCTTGATAATATGCAAATGCATTCTTGTACTAAGTAATATAATTAGTGTAGAGAATTAATATAGAATTAATAACTATAGAATAATACACAAGTTTATATGTGGTCCCGGATAGACCTGTGTGTTATAAAATGAACAGTGCCTTTCCATAATGCTTGATTGGTCAATCCAGCATTCCAGTTATGAATATAATAACAATAAATCAATAATTATTGCTTAATTAAATTGGCCTCAAAAGACATGGCTCATCCAGGCAGATTATAGAAACTCAACCATCTGTATTTTTTGAAGATGTATCCTCGGCACAGGGCTGGCAGTGGCAGCATCTCTCTCTGTTCTTCAGAGAAACATGTGTCAGTGTTCAGTAACTTCAAGTACAGCATTACAATCCCAACAATATGAACAAATCATTCATAGGCTGCTTAGTTTGTCCCTTTATTTCTGCACTATTTTTTCCACCTCTTTCTGTGATTATAGTCTTGTTTTCTGTGGCAGACACGTTTCACCCTAATACACCTGACAGACAGTGCAGATGTCACATGGCATGAATGAATGAAGAATGTAATGATAGAGCTCATTGAGTTTGGAGACGTCGACGTCCTGTGGTGTCATTATAGTCATTCAGGACACAACACTAGTTATTCTGCAGAAACTGACTTTCTGTTGACTTTCTACACATATACAGCGCCAACGACCCCAAAACATACTTAAGACACTTTTATTGGAAATGGCTTTTATTTTAAAGATAGCAAACACACGTTTAAAGGAAAACATTGACACAATGTGTGTGAACTGATAAAACAGATAATTATGTTTGTAAATTTGTGAAATACAAACTTGCAAAATTTAAAAAGTTGCAAATACATTATTTTTTATTCCATGACTGGAAAAAATGAATTGGGAGACTCAGAATAGCCTGAAAGAAAGAAATTATGTGTTTATAATATCTCATAATTCACACTTTTCCCCATAGATTTGCAAGAAAAAGTCAAAATTGTGCAAATAAAAGTCAATTTTTCATTGCATAGTGGAAAGGGGCTTCCATAGATAACTGATTAAATGAAATCAACCAGTAATATGACACTTTGTGTTGTGAGTTTTGAGACATAGTATTGTAACATGTTGATAGTTACTGTGATTGTCTACACCTACGGTTCCTCTGCTTGTGTAACTTGAGGAGAACTGACTTCATACATCCACTAAAAATCACCAAAACACCAGCTAAATAAAAGACATTGAGCATTAATTAGGAATAAAAATAGGTAGTGAGGAGAAAAGCTGTTGTTGACACTTGCTTTTATATTTTATATATATTGCTGTGACATTCAGATATTTTTAAGTGTGATTTCAGTGTCCAATTAAGGTTCTTTGTATATAAAGTTATGAAGGTAATTCAAAGCAAAAATAAGTTTATTATTATTATTTTGTAAATCATAAACACTGAAATGGTGCTGAAAATCTGAGAATTAAATAAACATTTAATGAATATTTGTTTAAAAGTGTTTCAAAGGAAATTGTCCTTATTGTGTAAAACTGCTTTTTAGGGCCCTATGAACCAAATATTTAACTGCCCCTTTTTGTGATGTTTATGACAGCCCTACACCCTCAGAGATGGATTTGACCTTATCTCATAGCATCAGGGAATATCTGCATTTCAAAGCCTCTCATGGTTATGGAAAGTTTGAGGAATACCCTTCAATGTCTTTCTTATTTTTGATTCACATCCTTGATATAATTCTTTCATTAAACACAGTTTATCAAACCAATAATGATACAATCATTAATTTGAATTCTCCTCAAGGAGGCAGATAACATTAGCACATGAAAAGTGATTCTTTGCGTTTGATCCCCTCTCACAGAAACAGAGACAAAAAGACATGAAGAGAGCAAGATAAGACTGTTATGAATGCCTCGCATTTCAAATTGTTTTCAACTTTGTTCTTTAAAAAAAAAAAAAAGTATTACTTTTTCTCTAAATATTTTTTTCAACACTTCCGTTTGTGGACCTGCCGTGATGTTGGTATAGATGAGAAATTTTGGTCAAAACTCTCTCTGAGATGATAAAGGCCACACCGCGCACACAAGCCAATTTGTGGCGCTGTTTTTTAAAATTAGCATATCATTTGGTTCATCTGCAGTTGTTGACCCCTCAGGGCCTGCAAGAAATTCTGATCTTTAGTGAGGATGTAGACAGATCTTATTCTCTCAAACACCCTCCATGTCTTTCTCTTCCAATTCCTTTGAGGTCAAAAAAGCCTTATTAGCATGCTTGCATTATTGGCATTGGCAAGGTTAAATTTTCAATATTTTCAAAGAATGAATAAATATTGCACACATATTCGAACTATGGGTGTGCCATATATATCGTCTGTGATAATATTGTAATTGTTGTTTTAACGATGTGGGATTTAACATTATCGAGTATTTTGCAAAAACCATTCAAAACACCCCTATAGAGTGCACGCATACATTACGTGATGAAGTCTAGACATGCGCGAGAGTGTGTTCTTTCACTGTATGATTCAGTCTAACAAAATGCATTTAGAATGATCACAAAATTTAAGATGTGGAGGCTGAAAATGTATATATTTAAATAATTTCATGTATTTAATCAGTATCACAGAAAGAGTGTCGTTTCTTTCTCCAAAAATTACCATAATCACAAACGTAATATTGATTTTTACAACAGTTAAGAAAACAAGAAGTTAATTAAGACACATTTTAGACACCATATTGCCTGTTTTTGCTCTATTTTGACAGCAAAAACAATTCCAAACACAGCCACATTGCCGTTCTCTTTCATAGGTAACTCAACGCTGCGTAACTACGCACTGGGAACACCTCCCAAGTGTGCCGATTGTCTGAAGCCCTTATAGAATCACGCCAATTCATTGGCTGATGGCGCGAGATACCGCCCCTACATCATACGTGTTTGACATAGACCCGCGCCATCTTACCCCTCAGATTTTATTCTCTTCAGAAGCATTCGCTTTTGCGGTTTTTCTGGCACAATTATTAGCAATAACGTGCTAATCTGTGACTTTTCCACTTCAGCGACCGCATCCGTGGAATTATATTTCTCCTTGCGGTGAGTGGAAATGTACTTTAGTCGATGCCAACCGCCGTGCTCTCGCCTCATCGCGAGTGAAGACCAGCACGGTAAGTGCGTCAGATGTGTGGGCCTGGCCCATGCACGAGACACTATTTTTGGCATTTCAAATTGCAAGTACTGTGAGAATTTTACGCTTAAAACCCTGCGCGCTAGACTCACGTTTTTTGACCGAGAATCTGCCGTCCTTCCCTTCCGCGCTGCTCCGGAGGCCTCCTTCCTCCGTGAAGTCGCGTCCTGGAGTTCGGAGGCGAGAGTGGGTAGTTTTCACTTTCTCTCCCTCCATCGCCTGGGCATCACCTCGCAAATTCTCCGGTCCAGTTTTCTCATGGTTGTCTTGCACCCAGCCCGGAGGCACGGGACACCGTTTCCTTCGGGTTGGAGGACATTTTATATACCGCGGCCTCCGACTCTGAGGAATTCGGGGCCGCATCACTCAACGTTCTTCCCCTCTTCAGCCGCTGTTGAAGGTAAGAAACAGGTTTTCTCCCCTCAGAGTTGCTGCAGGTTGCAGGCTTTGTACACGCGAGAAGGGACGCCCAGCGCTTTCCCCACGCGTCAGTATTCCCTGCCCTCACCTTTACGGCCTCATTAGGTCATGCCTCCACGCACGAGGACGCTGTGAGCTCTCCTCTGCTTCGGCCGGGTTCATGTCCCTCCCTTCAGAAGTTCAGAGCGGGGACCCTATGTTGGTATCCCCCTTGATACATTTCACTCTGCTACCTCTGTCGGCCCTCCTCCATACCTGGAGGGACCTGCTGGGAGTGTCGCCCTGGATTCTTCGTACGATCCAGTTCGGTTACACACTCCAATTTCTTGTTTTTAATACAAGAAGTTCTATTTATAGCAAATGTAAAAGCCCTTTCACACCAAAAAGTGTAATGAATAAACCTCAGACAGAAGGAAGAGTAAATCACGTCTGTACAGTAGAACGCAGAAAAAGAAGCTTCAACACTCTTCAGCAATAAAAAACAAAACAACGAAGCACAATTGTTAGTTTATCTAAAGTAATTTTTGCTTATTAGTATGGTTGAACTGGATCATCAAAGGTCAGCAGCAAACACATTGATTAATAAAATGAGAATAGATACAGTATATTTGTGTTGTTTAACATATTTAATTATTGCAGGTTTGCGTCATATTCTGAGTTTTACTTCATTTTGATGAATACTGTATCTGTTTTTTGCTAGTGGGATGAATTAATACGCATTCACATTTAGTCTAGATTAGAACTACAGTAAGATCATGTTCACACAGCGCACTGTCAGTCAATAAATGGAAAAAAGTAACTGCATTACTTTTTTGAAAAAGTAACTCAGATATTTTCTAGTAAATTAAAAAGTAAAGCGTTACTTTACTAGTTACTTGAAAAAAGTAATATTATTACATAATATATACTCGCGTTACTTGTAATGCGTTACCCCCAACACTGCCCAATGCTACTTATAATAAACACACATTAGCCAGATTTGGGTTTTAGAATTAATTTTATGTTCAATTGAAAGTGTAGATTTAATTCTTGTTTGTTACAAAGTACATGTGACTTAAAATGTATGATTAACAAAATGAATTAAAGCATAATTACAGATGACAGTAATTCCTATACCTTCAGACAGAGGCAATGTAGATAAATGATCATCACAAAGTTATTTTAAAAACACGTTTGCCTAGCGCGTGTGTGTCAGTGTGTGCATGCAGAGTAGCTCTAGTTCTAGTCATAGTTGGCCATGTCCAGTTTTCTTGCACTTGGATGAGGCGGTAATGAGAATATTCTGTGAGCATTATTCCCCGTCGGAGAATATTTAGTTCCTCTGAAAAGCGCCGGCTGAAATAGGTCACTCTAACACCCGCGAGTGCCTCTTTAAAGAACATCGAATCCATTAAGAGAGATCTTGTTCCCTAGATTATTTTGGCCCTGTTTTGCCATGCAAATCAATTTTGAACAAGCTCTCTAGTTTTTGTGCTTGCCTCTGAAATTCGCCTTCACGGTGGAGACTGTTCTTCAGTAGGCATCCTTGGTTAACCGAGACAATATCAGACCGAAGAAACTCCATGTGACGTGACGTTTAATAATCAGAAGCAGGTTGAGAATTAAACAGAGCTGTAGAACTGTCAAACACAATGCTTTTATTGACAAGCTAAAGCTACCGATGATCCCTAAACTTGTGTCTGCTCCGGTAAACAATGTTGGCCATGCACCTGTGCTCTTTAATATCTAAATAACTCTCCATAAAACCAGGACGGCCTATTCTTTGTGCTCATTAAAGCGCCCTTCGGCATCTGGAGCTCCCGACGATCTCTTTTAATGTGGTCGGCACACAATGCCAAAGAGTTTTTCCTCTCAGTTTTAACTGTTTGTTCTAGAGCGTGTGTTTTCTTTTCCAAGTATGCGGAGCAATGTGGCACCTTTCAGATATTTTGCAACCGTAATCTTCAGATAGAGCAGTATTTATTGTCAGACAGCACACGCTCTCATACTAATAGACAGGGTGGACTTCAAAGAGGGAACACAAATAGACTGGCATTGTCCTGTCTCTATATCCTCTAGAGTTCAAAGGAAGAGTTTTGAATAGCAGTGTTTCCAAAGCCTCTCTTTCAAACCTGCTGGGATGTAAAGCAGGTAACCTGCCATTGATACACAAGAACACACACACACTCCCGTGCTCCCGCGTATATGTTCATTTGCTAGTAAACACTTCCTGTGAGCCGCATCTCGTAATCGTGGTGGGATAATAAAGCTGGGAATGAAAGTAAACATTTTATTTTGCCGTCTTTGCTCGCCGCCTCTCAGAATAAACAGGTACTTTAGGAAATTTGCAGATTAGCGGTGCACCGCTTTTACGCTGACTGATGTGTGACAGACAGACAGTCATAAGAGCCAAACAGATGTCGGGTACAGGAGTGGGTGCCCTCCCTAAAGACTGATTTAATGAAGAACCGTGGAAAGAGAGCGGGTTAGAGGAGAAAGACAGAAGGAGAGAGTGGGGTAGCGTAAGATGTAGAAAGAGTAGGGCTGAGAGGGGGAGAAGGAGATAAAAGAGCGAGTGGAGTACGCACATCAAAGACTTGCTAATGATGCTGGATGCCATTAGGGCTTGTAGTGGCCTTTGTTTCGGCTTCCTAACACCTGCAATTTGTTGAGGGCTTTCTATGCCCCGCTGAATTACCCACATTTGCATGAGCGCTGAGTGAATACCGGAGGGATAAAAGTGGGAGATTTTGCCCCGCTGCATTTGGACTTGAATGTGGGCTGTGGCCAAATCTTGCCAATGTTCGGCATCTGTCTCAGGAGTAACTGAGCTATTAGCCAACTGGGTCTAAAAGATTTACCAAACTAGTCTTGTATCTAAAAGATTTACCAAAGTAGTCTTTACTTTGCCAGTTGATTCGCATGAACTTAAGTGCGTTTCCTCAACTACGGGAAACTTTTTGGAAACTTTTCACCGCTGCTTCATAATTTATTTTTGTTACATTTAAAAATGACTTTATGTGTACATTTCATTATTGTGCCCAGATTTTTGCTCCTAAAATATAAAAATCATTAAAAAAAGTTATATTGTCAAAACTATATTTACAACTATGATTTGTTGCAGTACCAGCTGGTAGGGTTTTTTGTTGTTTTTTAAAAGGTTTTTAAGGTTTATGGGTTTTTTATGCTCACCAAGACTCCATTTATTTGATAAAAAATATAGTAAAACATTAATATTGTGAAATACTATTGCAATATAAGATAACCTCTTTATATTTATATGAATTTTAAAATATAAATTAATTTTCTGTAACAATTTAACAATCTTTACTGTGTATTTGATCAATTAACTGTATCTTTTGGAAGGGTACGTAAAATTGACATATTTATATGTTTATTTTATAGTTTTACACAGTTTGGCAATCAGACCAGCAATAAGTCACTAGAATTACTTGTTCACCAAGTAGACAACAGTGTAAGTGAAGAGCATGAGATGAAATATGAAACGTGATCTGTGAATAAAATAAAAAAATCTATGTAAATATGTTTTATTGTTTTGCAAACAAGCTTTTAGTTTTTTTAATTAAATAAAAGGGGTTAAAATAGTATTTAATTGTTTAAACTCTTAAAAGTAACAGTGCTTAAAATGTTCTTCACAGCGATGCCATAGAAGAACAATTTTTGGTTCCACAAAGAACCATTCAGTCAAAGGTTCTTTAAAGAACCATCTTTTTCTTACCTTTTTATAATCTGAAGAACCTTCTTTGACCACAAAGAACCTTTTGTGAAACAGAAAGGTTCTTCAGATGTTAAAGGTTCTTTATGGAACCATTTAGACAAAAAGGTTCTTCTATGGCATTGTGAAGCACCTTTATATTTTAAGAGTGTGTGTGGGGTTAATAAAATCCTAACTGTAAAATTAGTGTTAGCAAACAAAAGAAAATGTGAAAAATGTCTTTCCCACCACAGAACGCTATTAAACACAGTACATGCTATTTGACACAATGGGAGAGAATGACAAATTTGTCCTTTGATGTATGAAAATCTCCTGTTAAACACTGAAACACAAAAATTAAATAGACTGTGAAAAGTGTGATTTAAGGGAGTTTATCTTTCCAAAAGTGCCTGTAGTTGAAGAAACAACATGAAAATGCTGGATCCTGTAATCATGAGGTATGAGCTGAGGACTATCCTGCATGAGCACGGCCATATGGAAGCACATGTAGCCCATATCTCCTGAAAATGAGCTAAAGTTTCTTTTCCTGCGGGGCTTGGATAGAGGTCTGGGGAAAATCAGAGCATGAAATTGCGATTAGCCCCTGTTGTTTGTGCAGACCAGGAATAGGCTACAAGACTTGGCATGGCCGAAGGTGTAACCTGTTTTGTTTGGCCTTGCTCAAGCCCTCCCAGATGGTGCTCGCAGCTGCCACTGAGTAAACGCAAGCAGGGCAAGCGCTGAGAGAAGTGGCCAGGACCTGTTTACATTCAGGAGACAAAGCAACAAATCTGTCCCTTACAGTCGGGACAAGCCATGGAAAGAGTCTCAGTTCAGACGGTTTCGTACCGCTAATCATAATCATACACACATAACGATTATGGAAAGTAATTTACCTAATTCAGCTTGAAACATTAGCCTCTCTACACTAAGCATTACAGAATATATATATGAGTTCTGCCATCATAAAAAAATGTAAGTGGTTGAATCAGTTTCATTTTAGTATCAATGATACTATTATAGTTTTATTAATATTTTTAGTTGTGTATTATGAATTGTGCTGTGTTTTTGTCCGTTTTGTGTCTATATTTTATTTCAGTTAACATTTATTTCAAGTAATTAAACTTTTCATGGTTTTAGATTTAGTTTTAATTATTAACCCTGAGTTGAATGACAAATTGAATATAATAAAATCACTAAAATGCCATACTAAATATTTAATATCTCAGTTCTGGCTGTGATTCAAACACAGATTAAATGAAATAAAGTGATTCACCAATTTTTATTCTGAGAACAAATACCCCAGTATTCTCTCAGGTCTACTTTAAAGTTTC
Source organism: Ptychobarbus kaznakovi (assembly GCA_027422405.1). Taxonomy (NCBI): domain Eukaryota; kingdom Metazoa; phylum Chordata; class Actinopteri; order Cypriniformes; family Cyprinidae; genus Ptychobarbus; species Ptychobarbus kaznakovi. The sequence goes on from CM049804.1 coordinate 2,625,749, forward strand.
AGAAGAGATCTCAACTATTTCTCAAATTGTAATCGATTTGGCAAAATTCTTTGTTTGCAAATCAATGTAAACTCATCAAATTCTTCCAAAGCCTAATAATCTGAGCTGCTGTCTACAGGTACTTTATATCTCTATAATTGTATTTAAGTCACTATTGACTCATCGAGTCAATATGCATTTCACAGATTTGCATACAGGAGCACACAGGAGAAACATTTGAGTTGAGCTGAGAACACGAGCTGAGAACATTCTGAAGTTTCTTAATAGCTGAATGGTTTTGCAGCTTTATTTTCCATCTTTCAATGGTTTGAACAATATCTCAAATTCCAGTTGGACTGCTATTGTTTAATATTAATTTGCGCAGAAAACAGTTTGTTGATATGAGTTTCTAGTGAAATCTAAATGTTAATTATCTCACTTTCTGTACTCTGAAACGTTTGAATAATTCAGCAATGAAGAACGCCTCAATTGTCCCAAGGACAAACATCTGCACAGGGCTTCAAACCCCATCCGCCTGAATCTAAAATTAGTAAAAATCCATAAACTAGATGTTCTAGCCCCTCCGTATAATCCCAAACCTCTGATCATGCTCGAGGAAGCCAGACGTGACCCCAACAATTACCCCGGGCTGGTGGGAACAGAGCGGGTCAGAGCTGCGATGCCACACACAGCGGCGAGCGGGTGTTTAAGGGGCGACCTCTCCCTCATCTCCTGACCCGAGGCCCGTCAGCACACTGCTCCAGCCTGAGCACAGGCAACAGGATCAGATTTCAGGGGAAAATGTTGGAAATTAGCAAGAGCAGAGTCAGGCTACACAGCGTCGAGGGCAGAACACAATGGCAGCTTTCTGTCAGGGAGAGACTTCAAAGGGCCGCTGAGTGACTACTCTGAGTTGGACTTTGTTGTAGATCACTGAGGAAATTCACAGATGTTTTCTCATACGAGACACCATTACTGAGGCTCTCGTAGCCAGTAGCCCCGAGCATTTCTCTGCCTTTCCATCTCTCCTGCTCTTGTATGTGAGACAGATGTGGAACCCCCTTTTTTCAGACTTTTTGCTTTATTTTCTTCTGCTGTCTGTCCAGAGAACATGAAAAGTTCAGCTCTGACCTGTCCGAAAGAAGCCTTAACAAATCAAGAATCTCACTGTTGATGCTTTCATCAAAAACTCACAGGCAATGCTGTGATCCTGTCTAAAGAAATCCATTAAAGTTGTGCATCACCACCAAACTCGTGTAGATTAGATCGATATTTTGCAATATGATTTGATTGAGCTTTTCATGAACTCTTTAAAGCCTACAGTTTCTTGGTGTCTAAATTATTAACATGATCAAAACTTTACTGAAAAACCTTTTTACACAATCTACTGCATGCCTTCAGTCATCTGATTGATTTTTCTAACTTTTTCAGCAAGTAAAAAGCCATTTAATGTGATTGTAGAATCGCCCCCCTTCAGCTCATGGTTCACGTGTCTTTTTACTGTGAAATCTTCACTGATTTTTAGAAAGGTAATGAAAGAATACATTTTAATTGTTAGTAATATTTCTAGATGAACACTTACTGGACTGAAGTTGCTTAGGTTTATTATTTGATTATCCATGCATTTTTTAAAGTCATGTTAAAATGTATGAAATTTGATACAACATTATTTGAACATTATATGTTATAACATATTTATTAACATTATTATTTGTTCATCTCTCAAAAATCATTGCATTGCATTGCATTACATCTACGTCTGCTTTATTTTTTAATAAGATCATTGATTTAAATTACAAGCTATCAAAATTACACTTACACAGTTAGATTTGTGCATTTATGTTTTATGTGACCACTGAAAACTAATCACCCTCTTTTTTATTTTACAGATTGCCTTCTCCTGCCTTCTGCTACGAAATGTGCTGTATATATAAAATAATGAGGGGTAATTATTTATGTATGCAATGCATTATTTTCTCAGTATTTGGATTCATGTATTTATTACAAAAGACAAATTGTATCAGTTTTCTTGTAAAATAAAAAAGGAAAAATGCATACTGTGGTTAATTATATAAGGACTCTCCATGGCAGCCTGTTGAACTGTTAATATTTAAAATAATATGTTGCCAAACAACATGATTAGAAGAGTAATGGCTGACTCACTGTGCTTCATTTGTTTATTTTTTTCTGTTTGGTCTGAGCTGTTTATGAGCGACAGACCACAGAACGAAGTGTGTTCAGTGTGAGAGAAAGTGATCGGCTGTTCAATAATGTGCTCTCTTCACTTTATAGAAGCAGAGCGTGTAAATGAGCGGTGCTGTAATGTGAGACTTGCTGTTCCAGTAACAGTTTGGTACAGATCTTAAATCTCCATCACTGCTTCTCATGTTGATTTTATAAAACTCCCTCTGGTAATGGATTCATTCCAACTACACAGTAAAATTTAAAATATATACAACATCTGGAAAGTAACACTGCATGGTTTTGAATGGTGTGGTTGTGAATTTCACTTGTACAGTGTTGGTGTTCTCAATCCAATCTTGCCAGCTGTTTTGTATCCTAATCTATCCAAAAAATAAAATAAACAAAATCAAGTTTTATTTATTGTGTGCCGACTACTTTAAAAAATCTTTGCATTCACTGCATAACCTAAATTAAGGTTGCCAAAAATGTAAAAACTTATGAGGCTGTGGCACCCAGAAATATTATATAGGTTATAAATATATATAGTTGAACACCATATAATTGGAGGTGACCCTTAAGAAGAACAAACTGAATTGTGCCCTCTTACAATTCTCTACGGACTGCAGGAAAACTGAGATCTCCTCCCGGTGGGAATCCCCCTCCTCCCCCATTACTTTGGGAGAAACCTTAATCCCATCAAAAGAACTGATCTGCTTCAACATCAACTACTCCAAACTGCTCGAAAGGGACAGTTTAAAAAGCCATAGATTAGACACATCTCTCTGTGGGCGTTTACTTGTCTTGCTTTTTATTTCGTCTACTGCTCACATTTGAAGCTGCACTGATATGACAGCTTGCAAAACTTTGAAACTCCTAAACACATCATACTTTGAAGCACTTTAGTTTTTTGCACTCTTTTTTACGATGCTTAGTGCTTGATTCCTGTGATATTTGTGGAGGTGTCGCATGCGCTGGAGGCTGAAGGCTTGACTGGTTCAAGGCGGAGCAGAGGGAGGAGAACTGGAAAATGTTCAGACTTTCTCAAAGATTGGATCTCCTCCTCTTGCCAGCCTGCAAATCACACAACTAAGACATCATCACCATCACGTCCCCTCCACACCTTGATGGCTCGACGTTGGCGTTGTGGGATTGTTCTTTTCTAAATGATTTGTCTTATAATTTCTTATCATGTCTTATCATTCAAGATTAATCGCTTTATGTATTCCCCAATTGTAAGTCGCTTTGGATAAAAACAACAAAAAAATGACTTAATGTAAATGTTATCAACTATGAAAACAATAAGCAGTCGCTTGTTCTTTTTGGTCTTTAATCACAATCAATTAGTGCAACTAAAGAAAAAAGTTATTTGAGAGCTGCTTTGTTGACTTGTGCCAGAAACAACCGCATCCTGTTTTTATTATTTGTAAAAAAATTGTCTGTGGAAAAAATAGTTGTCTGTGTTTCAGACATATTTCGTGGTTCATTATTACTGTTGTGACTAAATTATAATGGCATTGTTGCGTTTACTCACAGGTCAGATTTCATCTATTCTATTTATTCGTTTCAGTTGCATTTTTTTTATTTCTACATGTTGTGTTTATATATAACATACAAACAATATCAGTATATTTTATGACATGTTATATCACCAATAACTGCTAATATGGCGTGTTGGCTGTGATTTTTGGAAAGAGCCAACAAGTCAAAACTCCTTGTAAGTGATGTAAATTGCGGGACAGAAAAACTATGTGTGAACTTTCTACTGAGTCAACTGATTCCTTCCTCTTGAAGTTATCTCGTAAGTCTCTACCAGATCTCTGGAGATAACACACAGTCCTATTGTCGCACAACAAATCCTTAATTACAGAAAGGGGGATCGGGTGACTCCGGCACCCAATAGCGGGGTCTCCAGGCGGTGAGGGGTCTTTGATCAAGAAAATCCAATTATTTGTGTATATACATTTCCCACATAGAGATTACTTCATTAATTGTCCCGCCTTTATCCCCACCCGTCCCATCCCCCCTAATAATCAGCCCTTTTATCCAGACCAACAAACACACCATAGGAGCTTTGTGTGGATTCAGAGGATTTGCTTCCCCCTCTCAAAGAGCCGCTCTTCTTTGATGATTGGGCAGCGGCGAACTTCAAAGTCATAAATCTCACTCCTGACTGGCTGGCGGCCCACCAAAGTCCTTATCAAATCCAAAGAAGTGATCCTTCACTCCCTCAGATAGTCCAGGGATAGCTGGGGGAGAGGAAGCGACGAGACCGCACTTTCCGTGAGAAGACATATTTAAGTATTTCTGAAGAAGCGAATTGTGCTGCTTTAAACCGGGAAGCTTGAGGAACTCGAGGAAGTTTTGCCATGGCAGCTGTGGCTGTGCTGAGGAACGACACACTACAGGCATTTCTTCAGGTTCGTGAAAAGTTTGAGATATTGTTGAAAATGTCCTTCGTAACGTGCGTGTCGCGCATAACGCAAATAAACAGTGCTCTGCTTATTGACGAGAAGTGTCTCTGAACTGCGCAAACTCCTGCCGATAACAAGACAGTTGTACTTTATTTGGCGAGCGATTATTCGAACGATTTCATATTTAACACACAAAAAACACACATAACAAGACTGTAGGACTTCCTTCATCGTTAAAACGATGTTTCCATCCATGTAATTAGTAATTGCAGTGTTTTTGAGAGTTTCAGTTCGATTTTCATCATCAGTAATTAAATTTAGAGGAACAAAAAGTGCAATAAACTTTCTTTGCACTTCATTTTCAATTTGTAATGCAGCAATTAAACTTAAGCAGGTGGATTTTTTTACAGTGTACTTAATTAGAATGGCAAATACATCAGATTAAACGTCATTCTTGATAAAAAATTACTGTAAACGTCACTAATGCAGCTAAAGTTGTGCATATTCAAATAACCAAATTCCGATTAAATGTGAGATTAAATGTGGTCATCATATCCTTCATAAACACTAAGGTAAATTTGCTTTTAATACAAAATTGAGCACAACATGTGGAAAACTTGCCACCTAAAGTCAAATCTGATCTTTAAAAAGTGTTTTCAAGCATGTGTAGCTAAATGTTTTGACACGGCTCTCTCCTACGATCCAGGATCGCACTCCCAACTCCTCGCCGGAAAACAGCAAACACTCTCCTCTGGCACTTCTAGCGGCGACGTGTAACCGGATCGGTCATCATCATCACGGATCTGCACCCCCGGACTTTATTCAAGTTCCCTACGACACGACCCTCGGGTCTCCGTCACGGATTTTCCACCCTTGGAGTAATGAGGCCAATCTCCAGCCCTCGCTTTCCAACAATTCTTCCTTTGGACTATCCTCCAAATCTCACCTGCAGGGCTCCTACACCACCCACCATGAGCTCCCCTTAACCCCTCCGGCTGACCCCACCTATCCTTATGACTTCTCTCCGGTCAAGATGTTGCCATGCTCCATGCAGTCATTACAATCAAGCTGCCCGCCGACCTACGTGCCCACCGTCACCTACGCAGCGCCACCCCCCATCCCGCCCGGTTTCATCCCCGGACACTCAGGCCTGGTCCATCAGCAGCAGAGACAGCTGTCTCCAAATACGGGGGAGGATATACCGTGGTGGAGCCTTCAGCAAGGAAACCACGTCAGCCACCCGTCGCCCCTCGGCCCGCACCGCTTCCCCATCCAGAGGGGCTTGGTGTTAGGACACACAGACTTTGCACAGTATCAGACTCAAATCGCAGCACTCCTTCACACCAAATCCCCTCTGGCCACCGCCAGGCGCTGCCGAAGATGCCGGTGTCCTAACTGCCAGTCGTCCAGCTCCAGTGACGAGCCTGGGAAAAAGAAACAGCACATCTGTCACATCCCCGGATGCGGGAAAGTATACGGCAAAACCTCCCACCTAAAGGCGCACCTGCGCTGGCATTCAGGAGAGAGACCCTTTGTGTGTAACTGGCTCTTCTGTGGGAAGAGCTTCACCAGATCGGATGAGTTACAGAGGCACCTGAGAACTCATACCGGGGAAAAACGCTTTGTGTGTCCAGACTGCTGCAAGAGGTTCATGAGGAGCGACCATTTGGCCAAACATGTGAAGACGCACCAGAACAAGAAGAGCAAAAGTCACGAAAAGACCTCTGATTACATCAAAAGAGAAGACCTGAGACCTGTGTAGTAGTAGACTTGGATGACCATAGACTAGTGCAATAGATACAATCTTAAGGATCCTCATGAAGCGAAAATATGTTTTGTTTGTTTGTTTTTCATTAAAAGGATGATGAGACTTATAAGACTGGGAGTCTTTTTTTGGGACTTGTAAATATAATTTTCAAGTCATTCTCAGTTCCTCAAGGAACCCTGGAAAATGTTTCCTATCTCTGAGCTACTCAAAACATTAACATGTTTTGACTTGTGTTCAGATCTCTGTCTTCGGTGGAAGATTTCTTTATTCTGTAAATATATTGATAGCTTTTGTTGAATGAAAGTGTCAGATCTCGCTCCTTGTGGGGTGTTTTAGCATGCTATTGAAAACCATCTGTTAAACTTTCGAAATTATTGTGTGAGAATAAAGAATATGACTTGTACAGTACATGCCATTGAAACATAAGGTGGTGAAGTGGAGTTATTAACAGTGGATAGATTTATTTTTTCAAGAGGGAAAATGCGAGTTAAACGGATGTCAGAGTTTGAATTTAAGTACGTTTTATAGTGTGTGAGTATGTATCAAACGCTTAACAGAGAAACTGAAACTGTTAAAATGTCTTGAATGAGCCAAGAATGAAGCACTGTGAGATTTATCAGTTTGGTATCAGTTATTAGGATACGTAGAGCTCTGATGTTCAGTTCAAAGGACAGCGTTTATACAGCATTATATGAGTTTAAGAACAAAGTCAACAAAAATGACAATAAAGCAAACGTAACCTGACATTAGCTGAAGTTTTCTGTTTTTCGTAATGTCACTCATAAGCATTTTATAGATGCTGTCAGTATATGATATGTAAAATATATGAACACATTCCCAAGCTATTCTACAAAACATATCTTTAAGAATAATTGTGTAGTTTTTTGCACTGCATCGAAATCCTGGAAACACATTAATGAAATAACGTGACTAACTGTATGACAGATGTGTTACTATCATGTCAGATTCCTAAGTTGAAACTATTCCTAATTGAAACCATTAGAAAACAGAATATCAGTACTGTGGCATTCAAATCTGCTCCATCGTGATGCAACATATTCAGATGCACTGCGAGTAATAGAAAAACCAAATTTCTATGATCCTGATGTTTTTGCTGAACTGAAATCAAATTGAGTCAGTTTTAACCTGTCTATGCATTAAAATTTTTACTAAGTGGTTTCTGGAAATTCACTCTAAATAGGAGTATTGTAGTAATAATTAATTTTCTGTCTGAAATTCTGAATTATATTGACCAGTTTGCATGTTTTGCACAGTGAGAGACAGAACACATTTAAAATGTTTTTTTATTTATTTTTTATTAAAAGAGGTTTCTACTTAAAGTTTCTATTATCTTGCATAAAACTAGCATTTCTGTATCAGTTTAGAATATGTGACCCTGGAGCACAAAACCAGTCTTAAGTCGCTGGGGTATATTTGTAGCAATAGCCAAAAATACACTGCATGGGTCAAAATTATCGCTTTTTATTTTATCCCAAAAATCATCAGGACATTATTTTAGTATATTTAGTAAATGTCTTACCGTAAATATATCAAAACTTCATTTGTGATAAGTAATATGCATTGCTAAGACCTTAATTTGGACAACTTTAAAGGCGATTTTCTCAATATTTAGTTTTCTTGCCCACTCAGATTCCAGATTTTCATAATAGCTGTATCATAATACATTTTTAATAGCTGTATCTCGGCCAAATAGTGCCCGATCCTAACAAACCATACATCAATTGAAAGCTTATTTATTCATTATTATTATTTATTCAAAAAATGTACACTTAAGACTGGTTTTGTGGTCCAGGTTCACAAATAGGATGTTTGTATTATTAATATTTGAAGGGGAATGTTTAGCACCTAGATAGATTGTTTATTCTTTGAACTGTCTGGTGCGGTTTCTCCTGCAATAGCGCCTCCATTGGTAAAATCCCGGTACACATCACTAAACCCTTCTCCACTGTTTGCCAACTTTAGTGTTTAGAAGATCTAGCTATACTACTTATTCTAGCTGTACTAGATAGGGTTAGTCTTTACAGAAGGGCAAATAAAGCAACACTTTAAATAGTGCCATACTGCTTTGATCATTTGAATTACATTTATAATGGTTATAGTTTTGTCATAAATTGTAAAATTTATTAATATTCTACAAAAACAGTTATTTTCCTGTTACTTAGACATACTATACAATAAAATTTGATAAGATTCATAAAACCTATTTCTAACTGAGGACATGCACTGACAGGATGTAAAACTGCTGAAATGTAAATTAAATCATAGTTAAAGTTTCTAACAGTTGGGTGTTTTGTAATGTGGTCCTCGAATACATAGTACCTCTGTATCCTTTAAAGTCCTAGAAAAAAATATTTATTCATTTGTTTCTTTATTGTCCATTATTTTCCCCCTCTTAACAGGAATTCAGGAAATCCATAATTCTAGTTTCCAAACTCCTCATACTAATCATCCAATCACGTACTGGATCTTTATCCATCAACACGAGTGAGCTCAATAGTTTTACGACCACATTCTGAATTATGTAAAGGACAGAATCTTTTTTTTTCAAAATCCTAAATTGTAAATATGTTGATTGAACATTTAAACTTTATTATTAAAACAGATCTTCTATCATAATGAATAGTGATTTTCTCAACATTAAACTAATTATTGTTATTTGTTGTACATGTAAAACAAAAAGACAAATTATTCAGACATTCATTGTCATCTTTTCACATTCATTCATGTTTTTAGCAAGTCATTTCTTGCTAGAGTGGTATAAAAATACATGATCAGAAAGTTAGGCCTTAAACATCATGAGAAGCCACTCAAAATTAGGGCAGCCAATTCGCTAAAGCATAAAATAGATACAAATCGCGATACGAGCATATTGGTATTTGCTTATAATAGTCACTAAATCATGTTATAACTAAACTCACACATTGCCAAGACGAATACCAAAATACAAGAAAAAAGAAAGCTGAGTATTTACTAACATAATCTTGATTTAAAAAATAACATGTCAAGTGCTTTAGTAGATGTGTCAGTTTTGTTTTGACTTGTTTTTGTTTTGTAACTCACATGTCTCAAAATGTCCCATAGTGAAGTTAAAAAACAATTACTGAAGGATCTGCGCATGTGCCTTTTTCAGGTACTGAGTAACATGTCTCAATGTGCCTCTGCAGCAAGCAGTGAATTATTCCCATAGGGCAGAAAAGACTGTTCCTCTCCTTCAGAGAGTGAGATATGGTCAGGCTATCACAACAGCACATGTGGCTTTGCATGGAGGGACTGCTGGAGGGAGTTTGTGTTTAAGCCTCACCGTGACCTGATCTGAATGCCACACTCTGATCTTCCTTTGATGTCAGTCTGTTGAAAGTCTGGCAGAATCAGGCGTTTAGACACACATACTTAAGCATGGCATACTCGCAATCTTACATGTGCTTGTTTATTTTAGAGTATTAAATGTGAAAAAATAATAAACCCAGGCCTAGCTGAGCATCAAATGTTGTTTGGGGTGTGTTTAAGAGCATCACTTCTGACTGGAGAATGAAGAGAACGCTTTGCATGGAAGATTTATACATTTCTCACCTCAACCTCACCATGTGCCCCATGCTACTTTCCTTTCCTTTTTTTCTCTAAACAACCAATTTATTTTGTTAAGCAATGAAATGAAAGATACTTTGCTATATTGTGACCTGACTGCTGTTTATTGCTTTTCTAAAATTATTACTAGATATACAAATATTGCATACATTTTTTTATTTTAACACAATTGTATTAAGATAATTTACTAAGTGAAATACTTACAATGAAATATATAGACCCTATGACCTATAGACAGTGTGCAGTGCTATGATAAACAAATCAAAGCTGTGACTAAAATGTTTTATTTGCCAATCATGGTCAAAACTATTCATTTAAATTCACTATTGATTGATTTATTGATTTATTATTGATTTTTGAAATTTGAACATTTTGCATTTAGCAGATTTTGCATTGCAAGCGACTTAAGTGCATTCAGGCTATACATTTGTATTGTCAGTATGTGTGTTCCCTGGGAATCAAACCCACAACCTTTGTGCTGCTAACGCAATGCTCTAACCACTGAGCCACAGGAACACAAATGTTTCTGATTACCATCACTGGGATATCATTATTATTATTATTATTATTATAATCACTACTTACATGTAGCCTATGAACTCTTGACCACATTCCAAAATGTCAAATATCCATAATGTCTAAGAACAATGTTTTAATGCTATAGAAACAAAATATATATTTTATTTTATTTTGTTGCTTAATGACACAATATGCATATATGAAGCAGGTGTGGACTGTTTTACGGACCGCTACTAATATACCAGCGCCATCTTGCGTCGACTTGAGGTTCTGAATCTTTAAAAAAGGATCATGTTCTGCTGCTTCTCACTGAAATTACTATGGCGTGAATCAAGAACAGCGTTGTTTTTCAAAATGAACGTTTAACCGCATCCATACACCTACTGCAAGACCAAAACACTTAAAATGAAAGTTGATTTATTTTGTAATGACCACCAATGTCTTTACTGCTAATGTCAAAATATGTATAGCTAAACTGTTAAAAAATAAAGGTTCTAAAATTACTCAATAAGCGTTTCTTTGTTCAACAAACAAATAATTTAGAACCTAATGTGTGACTGCCAATTCAAGACTATTCATCAGAAAATGATTCTCCATTGAAGAGGGTTCTTTGAGTTGGAAAAACAATTGAAGAACCTCTTTGTAAACAATTAACAGCGGGTATGATGAGTTTTCAGTTTGATTAACTAAAGCTTAATAAATGTTCAGTGCTGGCTATGTAATTTTTTTGTAGTCCTTCTGCAGATTTGAGTCACAGAGGGAGCTGTCCAGGTGCTGAAACGCCGCGACGCTGTCGTGCACATTCAATATGACATACAATATTACAGAACCTAGCGATCAGTAGCCTGTTACTCCTAGATGGTCGATACATTCCTTCGATGCAAATCTTATTACTTGATGAAAAAAAATTAAACATAAAAGCACTGCATGAATCAACTAAGAATATGCGTGTGAATTCGCTTGAGTTTATTGCATTAATTGAACGTTTGCTGCCACCATGTGGAGTTCCCCTACAACACCAATCTGAACAGCATTCCAATTCGTGTCCAGCATCCAGGACTAAAACTTCTCAGACAAGAGCTTCTCTTTTCAAGGTTAAGAAGATCACTTGCACATAAACAAGGCTAACCCTTCAAAGCTCGACGAGTCTCTCGCTTATAGATATTTATAAATGAATAACCTGTTAAAGAACAGGTGCTAAAACGCACGAACACCCTGACATTTGGTGCTCTACAAAAAGTGTTGTCCTTGATGTTTGAAGGTCATAATGACCCAGACTCCTCTCCGGAGCGGCATGTAATGTGTTGTGCTGTGCGTTGCTGTCGTGTGTGGCTGTTGTGTCAAACTTGGAAAGTGTTTGTTCGTGACTTGCGTTCTCATTTAAGGCACAAAGTCCTGCGGGAAGGTGCCAGAGCTGTCGTAACGCTCGAGCTGATGCTTCTGTAGAAATTAGATTTGTTTCAGAGCCAATCTGATGCTGTGAAGAGGTCCGAGGATTACTAACTGCGCGTCACGCACATGCAGTGTCGAATAAATAGGCGATTTACGCTTTGAGTAGCAGCAAATAAAACATCGCCTCCGGAAAGGTCATCGTGATCCGTCAATGAGATTTGTTTTATATATATATACCCTATATATATATATATATATTTTTTTTAGCTTATTTTGGAGTGAGGGCGCGTCTGACGTCGATTAAATTTCGTTTCGTGGAGATTGTGGATACTGTTGCATACTCTCGTTTCTTTTACAAGGTAAGCGCTTCCTGGACTTTAAAAAATAATGTTTTTGTTGATCGTCTAAAGTAAAACTGTAATTATTATTCTAACAGGTGCTTCCACAACAGTCAGGCATTCAGTGCAGTCTGCGCTTTTGCGCTATAGGCTATGTTTATTCGGTAAAACTGTGGATTTGATATCATCTGAGAAAAAATCATATTTAAATTAAACAATGCCAGTCTATATTGCATATGGATATAGCTTAGTATCAGGTTTCTATTAACCTTTCAACAGCCATCGGTTTTCTTCACCCATATGTCATCTGAATTGAGAAATCAATATGCACCATTTCTTAATCAATGTTAACATGTGTAGTCTATATTAATCAAGACAATATGTGATTCCTATTGGCATGATGACGAGCACCAAATCCATTTCTGTGAAAGAAACTTTTAGAGCTTTCAGATCTAGTCCTAGTTCTATTTTAATACAGAGGTCTTAAAATCATTTTGATCCAGTAGCATTTTCAGTGAGAAAAAAGCAAAATCGTCTTTGGTTTGTCATGGAATGTTTAATATATTCTCGCTTATTTGCTTATTTGAGGAAGTAAGCCTACGAGAAATCATTTGAAGGCTCGGCAACATGTGTGCGCACATGGTTTCTAAAAGGTTCTTTAATTATAATAATAGTTTGATTTTAAACCACATCTACTTAAATAATCCTTTATGTTCAAATGGTTCTTTGTTAAGGTTCGGTTCTCCAGCTGTTCTTCAGAAAAAAAAAAAAAAACGGTTCTGTTTCCAGAGGAGCTTGTAACCCAAAGAACCTAAAGTATTAGATTTTTTTACAGAAAAGAGTGGCACAGATAGTTAATTAACATATTCGACATAATTATTGTTTTAATTTATGATATGAAAAATCTGTTTCAATTAAAAAAAATGCTAGAAGGACCTTAAATGATGCAGTTGTTGATGCTGAACATCCCCTCGAGCTCCAGTCAGCTTGACTTTTTTTTTTGTCTGCTATAACAGGAGCTGTTTTTTCTGAGAGTGACAGCGCTCTTTAGATTGAGGACTTAAACACTGGAGCTGATGGCGGCTTCCTCCTCTTCCTCCTCCTCTGGTGGCGGCGATCCGGATCCCAACTCGACAAATTTACGGCCACCCTCCTCAAGTAGGTCCATCACCTATAAACCGCTATTTCACGCCGGCTATTTGCTTTGTGGCCAACGCCATTAATCTTGTCGGCGAGGCGGGAAAACGGCGCTATTCGCAACGCGTCAGGAGCAACAAATCACCGCAGCATTGAGCGCGCGGCGGACCTCCCGCGCCAGCCAGACCAATGTCGCTGTCAACATAGGTGACGGCCTTTAAACACACATGCACACAGGCAATTAATGAAGACAGACGAGCAGCCAACTCTGATCCGTCATTATTCATTTTAAATACAAGTTTTGCCTTGCTAGATGAACTAAGTAGGCTAATCATCTGCAACCCACTTTTGTTTAAAATGTAGGCTAGCAATTATTAAAATTAGGCTATATATAATTTTTGTAATTTAAAATTAGCTAGGCCTATATAATTATTATTAACATGAGCTAATATTAACATTTATTATTAAGATATTGTTATTATATTGCAGAACAGTTTTATAGCTTCAGTAGTACTCAGTATATGTTTTGTCATCGGTCTAAAAGGTAAAAACGGGAACGAGTCTGTCTGTAGAATTGTGTAATAATATGAAGTGTGTAGCTATAATTGCAGGCACTCTAAATCGGTACTAATGGCCCGCTGCTCGCTTCAGTGTGTTTCTCTGTGATGGGGGAGGCAAACAGCTCTGTTTTTAATTTCCTTATGATCGGAACAGCTCTTCAAAAATTAGCCACGGCCTATTGTGACTTTATGTAGGCCTGTGTCTGTTAGCTGCAGGGTAAATTTGCTCACATTCATTCTGGGCTCTGTTTTCTTTATTTTTTTAGATTAGCAATTGTAGATTTAATTTCTCACATTTATATTTTTATAGCCTATTATTATTATTATCATTTTAGATTTTTCAAAAGCATAAAATCATCGCTATTTAATAAATTCCATTATTATATTCTTGAAGTGTTCTGTGTGCAGTCTTTTCAAAACAAGATGTCAATAAATTCGTCATATTTCAACATTCATTTTATGTTTTCGTGCCACATTTATCTGCCAAGCATGGTAATTATTTACATCACAGTCTAATAAAAGTAAATCAGAATTGCAGTTGAAATAGAAAACGATTTAATGCACCTGAGATGAATAGAGGAGAATGCATTTGGAGAAGAATGGAGACGGGATTGCTGGGAGAGATAATGAGCTGCTGGTAAATGGTGCTGAACTCGTAATAGTGCTGCTGAGGGTTTGGGCCGCAGGGGCGGGAGCTCCAGATCCACCTCTTGTCCTGATTTGGCCTGCATTAATGCTGAATTCTGTTCGGCTGCCTGCCACATTAATTTCATATTAGGAGCATAAAGGATGGCGCATTTGCCGCTTGGGTGCATTTAGAAAGGGGGCTTCAATTGTATTTTGTGGATAGGCGGGAACCATGTAATTATTGCTTTATTTGCCAGATTACTTTTCTCTCTGTAGACTATGACTGGAGTGGAGTCGCTCATGGATGTACGAGGAAACTTGGAATGAAGATATGCGGTAAGCTGAAAACAAATTAATTGGCTAAAAATAAACAATTCTGTGAATAAGATGGAAGTATTTCTTGGTTTGCAGGACTGAAATAGCTACTATGTCAACTATTTTGAAAAAACACCTGGCACTGTGGTGCATAATATGTCTGTAGCTATTACTTGCTTTCTAACGAGCTGATGTGTCTCATAGCGCCCCCTTTTGGTGGTTTCTGCTGGCCACCTATTTATCAGTCAACAGCACCAGCAATTACCTCTATTATATAGCCTCCCGATGAATGGAGAAGAGTGAAAATGCGGTTCTTTTTTAAAAGAGAAAATAAAGGGGTGAGTAGCCTATTGGACTTCTCTGAGAGACTGAAGATGCACTGCAGTAAATAGACTACAGAAAAAACAACAGCCTACAGAATTTGCTAGCCTAAATGTGCTTTGCTTAACCACGTAATTTAAAAAGAAAATCCCTTCGGTGCGGTTATTAAAGATAAAGCTTGTCGATTGTTTTTGTCCGGCGTATAGTTACAATCGAGTTAAGAGGTGAGCAGATAAATCTATACGTGTCCCGAGAGAATTTATGCTCAGTGGAGATCTATTAAACCACAATCTGCCAAGCTTCTGTTTTGCCGCGATAACACAAGGCCTTTACATAATGCTTACTGATAAGAGGTGATTTCAAAACAAATGGTCTTTTATGAGTTAGTCGTGCTAAATCTGTTTATGGTTGGGTTTAATCATTTATAATACAATTTATATTTATAATACATTTATAATAGAATATAAATATACATTTTCGAATATGAATAAGATGCCTATAAAATGACAATGTGTTTTACGGAGTAAAAAAAAATTATATCCTTTCCGAAAAAAACGATTTAAATGAAATATTATTTCATTTACAATAGGTTAATTTCGCATAGACCTAGTTCAAGTAGGCTACTTGAAATGTGGCGCTGCCGTGGTGGAAGAGCCATGCACCGCTTGAATGATCCCATATCAGCTGAGGAAGATGAGGATGAGGACAATGATGAAGCGGCAGAAGACAAAATTAAATAATCTGCAGCAGTGGCGTTTATATGCGGATCGAAAGCGCCAGCTGCTGTGTCGATGCAGTTTGTGTGTGTGTGTGTGTGTGTGTGTGTGTGTGTGTGTGTGTGTGTGTGTGTGTGTGTGTGTGTGTGTGTGTGTGTGTGTGTGTGTGTGTGTGTGTGTGTGTGTGTGTGTGTGTGTGTGTGTGTGTGTGTGTGTGTGTGTGTGTGTGTGTGTGTGTGTGTGTGTGTGTGTGTGTGTGTGTGTGTGTGTGTGTGTGTGTGTGTGTGTGTGTGTGTGTGTGTGTAGAACTTGTTATGCCTTACTTCTTCCTCTGTAGCCTAAATGCAGTGTGATGTAAACTCTGCACTCAGGTAGCCTATCTTTTGTTGTTGTTTTTAAACGAAGGCTCCCTGAAAAGCTACAAAATTAAAGTAAAATAATTGTTATTTTTATTTGTTTTTTATTATTAATTATTTTACATGTAGCATTTCTAAACTGCGGCATGATCAGCTCGGCATCGGATCAGCATCAGCGGCGCTCGTGTCTGCTCTGTGGTGCTGAGGGTTCATTTACAGTCCATCTAAATCACTGTTAAACTGATGTCACCAGTGGTGACCTCCCCCAGATCACCTGTGCCATAAATACACATGAGCCGGACACTGCTCCGAAGAGGAGTTTAGACATTGTATCTGTGTTTAAAGATTTGCTGCAATGTTTGGAAACGGAGGCCGCTCATTTCAGTCTTCTTCTCTGTGTAATAATACAGGATTTTTGCAGAAGAACAATAATGTTGACGATAAGAGCAGAATCGTCGGGGTTTTTAACGATCAGCAACCCAAGAGCATTTTAACAAGGGACAACGAGCGAGACCCTCGCTTCAGACGCACAGAGACAGACTTCTCCAATCTATATGCAAGAGGTGAGTGACAATCATCATCACCCTCATACTCGAAGGATAAGTGTCTGTTTTGTGTGTGTGTGTTGTTGTTGTTGTTTTTTTTTTACAAAAATAACTTTTATTTTATGAAACGTTATAGGCTATTATAAAAATATATTTAATTTATAATATACCATTTGCAATGAGATTATTTTTATTTAATATTGTTTCTTCTGATATGCAGTTAATTAGGCTATGTTTTAGAATTAATAAAAAGGCTCAAAAATTAAATTCCAAGCTGTTGAATAGTAAAGCAGATTGGTGTTAAAACAAATTAGTTGTCTATGTCTACATAGTTTCCATGTAAATAATTTGCCAGTGTTGTCAAGCAAAAAAAAGCAAAAATATTAAGGTGATTTACATTTATATAAATGATTTATTTATGACATTTATGTAACATTATTTAAAATATTTTTTTCCGCTCATACAAAAAACTGTTCAAATTATTATGATTTTTAAATGTTTTTGAAGGAAGCCTCTTATGAGACAATGAAAAAAATTGATATGTTGAAGCAGAATTTTCAGCATCATTACTCTAGTCTTCGATAATAATAAGAAATGTTTCTTATTATTGTCACGGTTCAAAACTGTTTATTTATTTATTTATTTTTTAATGGTAGTGTATCATCTTTGAAATTGTGGGAATAATTTTATTATAAAATATTCAAATAGAAAACCGTTATTTAAAATTTTTATAATATTTCATATTAAGGTTTTTACTGTATTCTGATCAAATAAATGCAACCTTGGTGAGCATAAGAGACTTCTTTCAAAAACTTTAAAGAGACAGAAAAATATCAATTTTCACCAGCATGTGTAAATTGCATATTTTTATATGAATGAAGGAAACTGTAAGAACAAACAGCAATTTGATTTACTGATAAATATGTGTAACAACTTTGGTCACAGATCTACTTCCTGCTAAAAATGGTGAGGAGTATACAATGCAGTTCCTGTTGGATGTGGTGGACATCCTCACTAACTATGTGCGCAAGACCTTCGACAGGTCCACAAAAGTGCTGGACTTCCATCATCCGCACCAGCTGCTGGAGGGGATGGAGGGCTTCAACTTAGAGCTGTGTGATCAGCCAGAGAGTCTGGAGCAGATCCTGGTGGACTGCAGGGACACGCTCAAATACGGCGTCCGCACAGGTGACCCTCACCTGCTCATCCTGTCTTGTCCGATTGAATGAATGTTTCAAAATGTACTAGTAACACATGCATATACAATGGTGTTTGTGTCTCATTTTCTTTCCTTCTTTCTCTTTCTCTGCAGGTCACCCAAGGTTTTTTAACCAGCTGTCTTCAGGTCTAGACATCATTGGTTTAGCTGGAGAGTGGCTGACCTCTACTGCCAACACTAACATGTGAGCCCCCCCTTCCTTCATTCAGCTTTGTTGTTCATTTGTTGTGTTGAACGAGTAAATCAATTTGACCAAATAAGACAATTCATCAATTTGCAATAAAACTTTATATTATGAAGTTTTATGGTTCTTGCAAGGCAGAACTTAAAGAATATTCCTCGATTTTGGAACAGGGCTTGTTATAAACCCCTAATGTTAACTATTAAACATATGCTATTAATTTAGGCCAAACTGCTTAATGTATAGCCTCAATTCAAGCCTTGTCAGATAATTTTAGCTTTACATCTGCTATCATTTATAAGGACCTTAGTTTAACAAAATTGACTTGCTGTTGAACATTCGATTTGTAACCACAATGTAAAAAGTGGTGACATGCAAGAATTACCTTAAAGAGCTATTTCTGCTTGATTTAACTGGCAAAATACAGTTGCTGGTATAAATTGATGTACCTGTACAGTCAAACCAAAATTTATTCAGACACCTTCAACATTTCTCGCATTATCACAGTTTATTCGCTATAGTTTAGAAAAGGTAATAAAACATTACAAGAACTCAGAGTTCAACTGTGTCAGAACAAATTCATCTTGTCAGACAACTTTGGTATGTAATGGATTACAATCAACCAAAAAATATGCAGATGTTAAATTTAAGTACACAATTAGATAATACCAATTTAGGCCAACCAATTACCAAGCTATGCTTAATTTTGTTCAGTCTGCGGTGTAAAAAGTTCACATTAGCAATTAAAGAAAAAACATAAGCAAAACAGGGTCAGGTTCCGAATGGATACGACCAGAATGAGGAGTAACAGCTCATTGGTCAAGACTAATTTACAGCTACACACGAGACAGTGCCAACAGAGACTCTGACATGATCCATACCTCCACCCCCATCTGCCCAGTCATCCATTCATCTGTCCATCTAACCATCCACCAATTCATCTGTTCATCCTAAAGGCAGACTGGTATCTGTGAGTAATATTTTGGTGTTCACATCTAGTGTTAAATAATGGCAAAAACAAAAGGGGTGTTATAAGGTTAAAATATACTATTATAGGGCATTGCTTTGCAGTTGCTAGGTTGTTGTGGTTGCTTACAGACTCACTCAAAAAATCCCATCCCAGTTCTGATCTCTAGATATTCCATTTACGTCCAAGTGTGTTCTTTATTTAGTTGTATGACTGTTGAAAATTGATTAGTTTGCTTATAATTTTAATATCACACCTCTTACCAAATTTGAGGTATTATACATGCCTGTAGCACAAATGATGAGGGAGGGGCAACACACACCTTTTTTATATTTAATATTCTGAATCATGAGAAATAGTCAAGTCAAGTCACCTTTATTTATATAGCACTTTTAACAATACAAATTGTGTCAAAGCAACTGCACAATATCAAAATAGACAAATAGTGTATCAATAATGTAAAAATGACAAGATTAAACGTCCATTTTTCAGTTAAAGTCATTTCATTATTGAATTCAGTGATGTCATCGTCCAGCTCAGTTCAGTTTAAATAGTATCTGTGAAGTGTCGCAGTCAGTCCCCTCTCAAGGAGGCTCATTGGGACAGAATTCCTCTTCTTTGGTCTGTCCTGACATGAGCACAGGAGAGACATCACAGACTCCTTTTAGTGGCTCCTTGTTGGCCAGCAATGCCTTGGACAGCTATTGCACAGGAGAGACATCACAGACTCCTTTTAGTGGCTCCTTGTTGGCCAGCAATGCCTTGGTTCAGCTATTGATCTGCTGTCACTGAAATCCTTTCCGGGCAGGCTGCTAGTTCGGAAGGGCCCAAATGGAGGGGCATTTGAGAGGCTGAAATTGATGCTGGGGTTGAGAGGATGCTATCCCAGTGTTCAGTGGGAGTGAGGAATACGGTCATGAGTGCTAGGGCTCCTTCAACATGCCGCACTTATGCGAGTAAGTGGAATTAGTTTTGGATTTACAGGTTGTATTGGACAGGTTGTTTTTAGCACCCTATGAGTCTGTTGAGCAAGCAGACATAAGGAGTCTCTCTATGAAGACAGCATTTCTATTGGCCATAACATCAGCCAGAAGAGTCAGCGAGTTGCATGCATTGTCTGTGAGTTCCCAGTGTCTCAGGTGGGGACCAGAGGACAGACGAACCAGGATACACTCTGGCTGTTCCAGTGGTCTTTCCCGATGGCTGTCTAGGTGATGAGGTCCTCACTGGGGATCTGTCTGTGGGGCTCATCTAGGTGTCCTGATCTCCGCTGACTTTCAGGGCTGTAGAGGTTGTCTCTAGGTGCTGATCCACTATCTGATCTGGATACGGACTGGATCGGGTGGCTACGGTGACCTCGGAATAAGAAAGAAAAGACTAATATTAGCGTAGATGTCAATCTTTTACAATGTAACAAGTCCATCGTGTTTTTGGGAAGTGTTCCCAGTACGGTTTACCTAATTAAAGGCAGCCTAACATCCTGTGCGTAACGGATTTGAATATTAGAAGCATTTTAGTGTGTTAAGTATACGCCAGGTTAAAGAGATGGGTCTTTAGTCTAGATTTAAACTGACAGAGTGTGTCTGCCTCCCGAACAGTGTTAGGTAGATTTTTCCAGAGTTTGGGCGCTAAATAGAAAAAGGATCTGCACTTGATTTTGATATTATAGGTATTATCAATGGGCCAGAGTTTTGAGATCGTAGCAACGTGGAGGACTATAATGCGATAAGAGCTCGCTCAAGTACTGAGGAGTTAAGCCATTCAGGGCTTTATAAGTAATTAACAAGATTTTAAAATCTAGAGGCACAAAATCACTTTCACTGACTTTTTCATTAACTGCTCCCATCTGGTGGAATGACCTGCCTAACTCAATCCGAGCAACTGAATCCTTACCCATCTTCAAGAAACGGCTAAAAACGCATCTCTTCCATCTTTATTTGACCCTCTAACTCTAGCACTCTCTATTCTAATTTTATTTGATCTAATCTGTCTTCTTTTTATTAAAAAGAAAACACACACACATTTGACCCTCTATCATTGCATACTTTATTCTTTGAGCTTATTCTTTGACTTGGTTGTATTCGTCTAAAAAAAAAAGTCCTACATGTACTGCGTTGACTAACCAGGACTTGTAATTGCACTGCATGTTGTCGCTCTTTCTTGGTTTTGATTGCTTCTAATAATGTCCTCATTTGTAAGTTGCTGGATAAAAGTGGTTCTATGATCTATGATGTTTAATAGGCAGCCAGTGCAGTATTTACAGAACCGGCTAATGTGGTCATACTCACTCTATGACTGACCATCGTAGCAGGAGCTGATAAGCATTACAAAGTCATCGGTCAAGGTCCCTGACTGAATTAATACAAGATTCTCGATGTGATGCGCAAAGGAGAGACTGCTCAAATAGCACACCATGTACTGACTGTCTCGACAGGCAGCCACCGTTTAGAACACGGGTAACCAGGTTATACATTTGTGGTTTTTGTCCGATAATTAACATCCTTTTCAGAATTTAGTAAAGAAATTATTTGTCACGTTTTTTTTCACCAAGAAATGGCAAATTTGCAAACATTGCGGTGCTAAGTTTTTTCAGTGTAAGACACTATACAGCCGATCAGAAATGAGCAGTGAGGCTATGTCACGTCAGTAACAGGGATGTAAATTGCTTTCTGAGAAATATTCACATACTTTGCTCCTTGTTTTCTTTCTTTTGTAGCTTTGAACAATACAAATTGTGTCAAAGCAACTGCACTATATCAAAATAGGAAAATAGTGTCAATAAAATGTATCAATTAATCTTATGTAGCAGTTTAAATAGTATCAAATCGCTGGCTGGCCAGATGATAGTAGTTTGAACTCACGGTCACATTGTAATAAGTGGTCTTTTGGCTGTCTAGGTGACGAGGTCCTCACATCTGTCTCTGGGATCTAGGTGTCCTGAGACTTTCATAGATCTCTAGGTGCTGATCTGCACCATGGTGCTGGCTTCATGGTTATAGTTTGATCTCTAATAGTATTGATTTTGGAAGTAAAATAGTTCATAAAGTCATTACTACTATGCTGTTGGGAAATGTCAACACCAGTTGATGTTTTATTTTTTGTTAATTTTGCCACTGTATTGAATAAATACCTGGGTTTATGTTTGTTTTCTTCTAAAAGAGACGAAAAGTAATCAGATCTAGCAGTTTTTAATGCTTTTCTGTAGGATAGGGTACTTTCCCGCCAAGCAATACGAAATAGCTCTAGTTTTGTTTTCCTCGAGCTGCGCTCCATTTTCCGGGCTGCTCTCTTTAGGGCGTGAGTGTGCTCATTATACCACGGTGTTGGACTCTTTTCCTTAATCTTCCTTAAGTGTAAAGGAGCAACCGTATCTAAAGTGCTAGAAAAGAGAGAATCCATAGTTTCTGTTACATCATCAAGTTTTTCTGTGCTGTTGGATGTGCTGAGGAATTGAGATAAATCAGGAAGATTACTTAAAAAGCAGTCTTTTGTGGTATAAGTGATGGTTCTACCATATTTGTAAGAAGGAGTTGAATTTACAGCTTTAGCTATATGGAGTTTACACAAGACTAGATAGTGATCTCATATACAGTATCATCGCTGTGCTGCAGAACTTCAACACCATTAACATCAATTCCATGTGACAGTATTAAATCTAGAGAATGATTTCGACTATGAGTAGGTCCTGACACGTGTTGTCTAACCCCGATATAGTTCAGAATGTCTATGAATGCTGATCCTAATGCATCTTTTTCATTATCAACGTGGATATTAAAATCACCCACAATTAAGACTTTATCTGCAGCCAGCACTAACTCTGATAGAAAATCACGCCCTGGTGGCCTGTATACAGTAGCCAGTACAAACATCACAGGGGATTTATCATTAATACTTTTTTCTCTAAATAATGTTATATGAAGCACCATTACTTCAAAGGAGTTATACTTAAAGCCTGTCTTCTGAGAAATACTGAGAGTATTGCTATAAAATGTAGCAACACCTCCCCCTTTGCCTTTTGGACGCGGCTCTTTTTTGTAACAGTAATCTTGGGGGGCAGACTCATTTAAAATAATGTATTCATCCGGTTTTAGCGAGGTTTCTGTCAAACAGAGCACATCTAGTTTATGATCAGTGATCATATGATTTACAAAAAGCACTTTCGTAGAAAGGGACCTGATATTCAATAAGCCAAGCTTTATCATTTGTTTCTCTGTGTTATATAAATTTTTATTTGTTGAACATCAATTAAGTTGTTACTCATAAATTGGTTTAGACGTTTTTTGTATTTTCTAGTTCGGGGAACAGACACAGTCTCTATAGTGTGATATCTAGGTGAAAGGGTCTCTATGTGCTGAGAATTAACTGACTTCTGTGACGTGAGGCGGCTAGCAGACGGTCGGTTTAGCCAGTCTGTCTGCTTCCTGACCTGGGCCCCAGTTAGTCAAGTACGAGCTCTAAGTGCCATATTTCTAGAGAGAAGAGCGGCACCACCCCAGGATGGATGAAGACCATCTCTTTGTGCATCTCATGAGGCCGTTCACATATCGCGCCTAAAAACGCATTTAAAATGCTAAGCATGCCGCTTTCTTCTTCTTTCCAAAGAGCTCTGTATAGCTTGCGCTCCCATGGCGTCTGCCGTTGCTAAGCAACCATGACCTGCGCTCTTCATGAAGAAGGTTTAGATGACCCAGGGTTAACAATTTCAAGTGTGTAAAGCCCTTATATCTCCCAATAATATGTCTTAGTAAGATGATATTTAAATGCTTAGTTTTATGATCAAAACTCAGTATTTTTGAAGCTCACAACACAATGCAATACAATGATGATTGAGAGTTCTTAATTAAACGTTCTTAAAACTTATGTTTTTGATACTCACATTTTAACATGATTTTTCTGAAAATTGTTTATGGATAATCAAGTAAACCTAAGTCAATTCAGTCCAGTAAATGTTCTTGAAATATTAATAAATATATAAATGTTATTCTTAGGTTGTTGTTTTTTTTTTTTTTTTTTACAATTATACAAAAATACATTTTACTTGCTAAAAATAAACTTTCAATCAGAGGGATGTTTTCCTGCAAAGTTTTGATCATGTGTATCATGTATGATACAATAGGCTTTGTTAAACTTAAAGTTATAAGGAATACTAAAACTAGCCATGCCATTCCTTTAAAAACTATATGGCTGCATTGTCTGCTCTAATGACTCGGATGCCAGATTATAAAATAAAAGGAAGTTTAAAGTATGTTTATGGGTCTGTTGGGATCTTCTTCATTTATATAAGGACAACAGCAGTAGGTCCCCTGGTCCTGTTTGACCTCTGAGGGTCGGAGATTTTATGATGTCTTTCACAGTCCATGCCCAAATTCTCCTTTGATCAATAAAAGATTTACGCCACGTCCTCAGATTTACTTCCATCATTCCCAAATGACTGCACCTTTAGATTTTATAGGCTGTATTGTGTGACACTGCTGCTTAATGCCTATAATGGCCAACAGTCAGTTTTATGGCAGAACTGATGGTGTCATAAAAGCAGCAAATGAACACTCTTAGAAAATGACACCAAATCTGATCAAGAACTCTTGTAAAATGTCTTGTTCTCCTCATGAAGTACTTTAGAGTGATCATCTACAGAAGTTTGACTGTAAGGAATTATATACCAAGGATAGTCCGATATTTTATTTCAGTAAATATTTGTCTGTCCTTAAAATTTTGTCTGAAAAGATTTTTAAAATTTTCATCATTATTGTCCAGGCATTTTTTTCTGTTTATTTGAGCAAAACATGCAGTTAAAAATATAATTAAAGAAGCGAAATACAACAACAACAAAAAAAAGACAGAATTCAAGAAAGGTATTCAAACTGGTGTAATTCATTTTATAAAATTATTCTTATTTTTTAAATAAATAAATAAATAACATTCAAATCTGCTTTTAAAACGACCCTATTGTCTGAATGCACTGTGTATGACTGTGTGGTTTTGTTGTATTAACCCAACAGCTATTACAAAAATGAAAATTGGAAGACAGAATGCAATATAAATATATACATGCATACATTTTTTGAGTTTTGAACTAGATGTTTTAAACTAAAATATAAAACTGCTGTTAGAGAAATGACAACTATAACTGGACTTTTGACTAGAAAACCTGTGACAACTAGCCCCGGTCTCCTCTGCAGTATATGATTTCACCTTCTCATGTTTGCACGTTCACACTGTCTCTAAATTATATGTCAGTACTGTTTATATTGATTAGACAGAACTGCATGAGCACTTGACATTTGCATGTACTAATGAGCTGCTCATCATTACTAATCACCGTGGCTGATTATTGACTGGCGCTAATAGGTTGAAGAAGTGGGGTTCCTCCCATCACAATGATTCGGTGATGGATTGAACAGACTGACATTAATACAGATAGTTAGTGAATTACCTCCTGCTGTCAGGACACTCATTAATGTGGGACTGAGGAATGAGGTGTGTGTGTGTTTACAGGTTCACATATGAAATTGCACCGGTGTTTGTACTGATGGAACAGCTCACCCTGAAGAAAATGCGAGAGATCATTGGCTGGCCAAATGGAGAGGGCGATGGCATTTTCTCACCAGGTGTGGCCATGTAAACAACAGAATAATGAACAATTGGAAAAATGGTTAAGATAAAACACCAATGTCTAATTTTTTCCTCTTAAGAACTGGTGGGTGAACAGATTCACAAACAAAAAAATATTCTGTGGCTCTTTATTGATGTTCCAATTTTTTTATGATGTAGTTATACAAATTGTTCCAATACATATATTTTGTTACAATGAATAATGCAAGGAAAAAAATCCTTACAGTGTTTTAGATAGGAAAAGGAAGACAATTTATGAGAAGGCAAGGGTGGATAGGGGAGCCCATCTTCATCTGGCTGCCATGTTAATACATTTTTTGCTGACAATTATAAATACATGCATGCACAAATATTAATTTGGCCCACTATAATCCAACAACAGAATATTTTAGAACTGTTCATTATTTTGTTGTTATTCACTTAATTTAATGCAAATGTGAATGTTTCTCTGTTTTTGAGATAATTACTTCACAATATTAAGACTGAAAGTCTGATATATGAAAATAATAGTCAGAAAAATATATTTTTACTGAAATAGTATATTGAACTAAACAAAAAACTAAAATTAAAATAAATAAATATTTAAAAAATTGTTTTGCATATGTTTTCTTTTATGTTGAGCGTTATACTAGATACATCAGGCTTTTGTGTCTCCTACAGAATGATATAGGAAACTATGGAGCTCACACTCGAGGAGAAAAAACACCTTCACATTCAAAGGCCCAAACTGTGCAAAAATATGCAATTTGGTGCAGTTGGTGATATTTTATGGCCCTTTATGTAAACAAGAACGTGTGTAGTAGATTGTGTACAACATCAAACTTTTGATTATGTTGATAAAGGCCTTAGAAATATGTGCATCAGATATGATATAGTAAGCTTTATAGGGTTACTTACAGACTTATTTGATGTGGTAACGTGTGTTCTTGCAGGAGGAGCAATCTCAAACATGTACAGCGTGATGGTGGCACGGTATAAACACTACCCTGAGGTTAAAATCAAAGGCATGGCAGCGGCTCCCAGACTGGTGCTGTTCACCTCTGAACATGTAGGTCATTTACTCGCTTTCCTGTCTTCATTCCCTGAAGCTGAGCCTGAAAGTATTCCAAACATTTTAAAGTTATCACTCAGTGTGCATTGTTACTATCAACTGTTTCTGAAGTCAACCCATAATAGAAATGGGACAAAGTATGGAAAATCTGTCATTATTTTCTCCTCCGTATGATTTTCTTTCTTCCTGAAACTCATAAGAATTTTTTTTGCTGAATATCTTGGTGTTTATTTCTCATACAATTAATGCTGTGAACTCCAAAACTGACAAAAAAGCACCCTAATTGTGCATTATATTGTAAGTCTTCTGAAACCATATGCTAGCTTTTTGTGAGACATGTACACCTTATGTAAACCTTTTCCTTTTGCTGCATCTCTTACATCTCATCTGCATGCATTAAGATGTGTCGCACAGGACATCAAACGATCTTGGTTCCATGACAGATCAGTGAGGTCGAACCTGGTGTGATGTGTCTTGATGCACGATATATTTGAATGTATGCAAATGCAAATGAGATGTAAGAGTTATGCTGGCTGCTACTGCTTTATGGGTCTTATCTGTCAGTTTTGAAGCTTTGGATGTAATTATAAATGTACAAACCCTACCACTAACATACTTACTCTGTTACAATGTTGTTGGCAGAGTCACTACTCTATAAAGAAGGCCAGTGCAGTGCTGGGTTTCGGCACAGAGAATCTGATCTTACTGAAGACAGATGAGAGGTAAGTGGAGGCTCTCTGTGTCTGTGCTGTGTGTTTTTGGATTGTCTCATCAACGAAAGTCTGTAACATTTGCATGTATTTGTTAGAGGTAGAGTGATTCCAGCTGATCTGGAGGCCAAAGTCATTGATGCCAAACAGAAGGTGAGTCTCCAGTGCACAAGAATAAACTCTTCTACTCTAACCAAAAGACTTCAACATTATATGAGACTATTGTGTTTAAATTGCATCCTTGTATAAAGTTGTAATCCAGTCTTGAAATTTATGTCACAACCATGCAAACCTTCAAACACAGTCATTTAGACAATAATGCATAATCACGTTTGTCTGTTTTCATCTATTTTTATAGAATTTACAGCTCCGATAACACAGGTTTTGCAAGGAAGAATTAATAGTGCTTGAGCAAAATACAAAACTGCACATTCCTGCCTTCACACCTTTAATAATTTGCTGTGCAGACTTTGATTGTAAGCACACTGAACTTCTAAAGCTGTATTGAAACGGCAACATTTCTTTAATATCACTATTAAAAAAACATAGTGCAGTTGATCAAATGTGAATAACGTATCTAAAGGACATCAGAACCTAGTATCTCAGTACTGGCCCATTAAGATGCAGAGCATGGCATGGGTTTCATTTAAATAAATAGGGTTCCTTTAAGCCCATATTTGTTTCAGAAGCATTTCATGAGTTTAGTTTGAAAGATTTAGTTTTGAACGACTCTGATTTCCATTGTGTATGGAATCTGGTGAAATGGTTGTGTTTGTCTCTGCTGTCCAGGGGTTTGTGCCAATGTTTGTGAACGCTACAGCTGGATCTACGGTGTATGGAGCCTTTGATCCAATTAATGAGATCGCTGACATCTGTGAGAAATACAACATATGGCTTCATGTGGATGTACGTTTGTGTTTATATCATTATTCATTTTAACAGACTGATTATGGTGAAAGACTGTGAATATGGTGCATTTAAACTGATGGTGTGAATGTGTGTTTTAAGGGAGCATGGGGTGGAGGTTTGCTGATGTCTAGAAAACACAGACACAAGCTGAATGGTGTAGAGAGGTATGGTAAATAAATTATGCTCCAAGGGCAAAGGGTTGGTCTGAAAAGAGGAGATACATATTATAAAACGTATCAGCTTGCTTCATGAGTAGTATTTGGGTGACATAACATTCACATAGTAGTCGTAATTTGATAAAAAGAAGCTATGTATGCATTAATGTTTAACACTTTGTTTAAGTGAGATTAATTGTATTGAACTTGTAGTGTACTTCAACTCTTCAAATTATATTTAAAAAAACTGTACTTGCAGCTAATATTAATGAAATAAACAGACACTTAAAGTGTACTTAAGAGAGTAAACTTATATGGACTGTATATATGGACTTATATGCACTTATAACTCTTTTAAAGACTGCACTTTTGAAATAGTCAAAAATAATATTTTATGTTTTTGATGTGGTTTTCTAAAGTTAATTGCAGTTAGCATGCAATTTTTTTGTTAAAAAATATTTAGTTCATGCAGCTGACTACTAATTTTAACTTCGCCCTGCTAACACACAACATAAAACTAAAGTGGGGGAATTGGGTGAAACTTCAAGTTTCAAATGTTATAATGGTTGCTATGCACATGCTAAGCACATAGTCTACTATGTTCTTATCTCTATAACCAACTACACATGTGTGAACAGCATGTTCTGATCAGTGTTGTTTCTGCAGAGCAAACTCTGTCACATGGAACCCACACAAGATGATGGGCGTTCCACTACAGTGCTCCGCCATTCTGGTGCGAGAGAAGGTAAGAGAAAAAAGGAGAAATGGGGGTTTCAAAATAAATGAGTCTGAATAGCAATGGAACGGGGTAAAATTCAGTGATAGAATGCAAAAAAAAACCTGGGTGAGAACAAGAGGACAAGAGAGGCAGAGAGACAAAGAATAAAAAGAGAGACAGCTGCTAGCTGACATTTTATTATAATCATCTCCGCTCAGTGTTCCTGCTCTCTAACTGTGTGTGTGTATGTGCGTGTGTGTTTTCAGGGTCTTCTTCAGGGCTGTAACTCCATGTGTGCAGGATATCTCTTTCAGCCGGATAAACAGTATGATGTCACCTATGACACAGGGGACAAAGCCATACAGTGTGGCCGCCATGTAGACATCTTTAAATTCTGGCTCATGTGGAAGTCAAAGGTGTGTGTGCACATTCATGATATCACAACCTCAGAGCTTGATAATGTGTTACTCATGAATTAATAAAATGCAGGATGCAGAAATCATGGTTTTAATGCAGTGAAGAAAAACAAAGTGGATGGATGGATGCATGTCAGACTTTGTTTCCCTGCGTCTTGTGCTTTTATGTGCTTCCTTGTGTTTCCGTGCCCATATATGGTCCTTCCTGTTTCCCAGTCATTATTAGTTCAGTTAGTCCCAGCCGTGTGTCTTGATTATGTTCCAGGTGTGTCTAGTTAGTTCTATCTATTTATAGTCTGTTCTGCCCCATGTTTCCTGTCGGTTGTTGAACGTCTTCCCATGTGTTCCTGTGTCTCCTACGTTTGTGGATCATTAAAACCCTTGTTTTGTAGAAGCTCCTTGTCTCCTGGCTCCCAGAGGAGTGTGACAATGCATGGATAGATGGGGGGATGCATGGTAGATGGATGCATGGACGCATGGAAGAATGAATGGAAGGAAGGAAGGATGGAATGGAATGATCAATGAATCGATAAATGAATGGTTTTATGGATGGATGAATGGATGAACAATTAGATGGCTGTTTGAATGGATTTAGAATAAATGGGTGGAAGATCAACGGTTTAATGAATAAAGTTGTGGATGGATGGTTGTATAAACAGTTGGAATTAATGATGTATGAACAGTTGGATGAAAAGTTGAATGGATAAAGGATTAATTGATAACTGGTTGAACAAGTGGATGGATGAAACCATCCTAATATTGATCTTACGATCATTTCTCAAATATGCGTACGTGTGATTCATAAAATGGTTGGTTGAATAGTTGAATGGATAATGAGTAAATGGGTGGAAGATGAATGGTTGTATGTATGTATGAAGGGGTGAATGGATGGAAGAACAGTTGGAATTATTGATGGATGGATGAGTGATGGATGCATGGATGGATGGATGGATGGATGGAAAGTTGGATGGATGATGGATTAATTGATGACTGGTTGAATAGAAGGATGGATGATGGATGAATGGTTGGATAGATAATTAATGATTGGAGGTCTCTATTCTTCCCTTCCCCCTGTTCTCTTGTCTCCTGTCTATTGTGTTCTTTCTATTGTAACACTTAACAATAAAGTTCCATTTCTGGTTAACTACATTTGTTAACATGAACTGACATTGAGAAATACTTAATGCATATTTTAATCTAATGGGTGGGTGGTTGATGAATGGATGGCTAGCGAGATGGATGGGTGGATCCAGTTGTATGGATGAATGGTGGATGTATGTTTACTAATTTGTAACATAGAATCAATGTCAATCCAGCTCAAAGATGTTTGTGTAAAATATCAGTTGTGATGTTATGGATCTGTTGTCGTTAACAGGGCACTATAGGCTTTGAGAAGCACATTGACAGATGTCTGGAACTGTCTGAGTATCTCTACCACAAGATAAAGAACCGAGAAGGATATGAGATGGTGTTTCAAGGGGAGGTTAGTGAAAACAGTCAGAATAGAATATAATTTATCACTGTCCTTCACATACTAGTACTATTCAGAGTCAAGGTTTCTTTCATGACTTTTTAATGCTGCCCTTCTGTCTGTTTCTTAGCCCCAACACACCAATGTGTGTTTCTGGTACATTCCTCCAAGCCTGCGGCTTCTGCCAGATGGAGAGGAGAAAAGACAACGACTTCATAAGGTGAGAAGATATTCACACTTACTCCTTCTCAGTCTACATAAGTTGCTCTTATGTAACTGATCAAATACACGTGTATTTGCCACCAATTTTATGCCACTCATTTTATTACCTTAAGCGTCTGTCCTGTGAATTATATCTAGGTTGCCCCCAAGATCAAGGCAATGATGATGGAGTGTGGAACAACAATGGTGGGCTACCAGCCTCAAGGCGATAAGGTCAACTTCTTCAGAATGGTTGTTTCTAATCCGGCTGTAACCAGGTCTGACATTGACTTCCTGATCGATGAGATAGAAAGACTAGGACAGGATTTATAGGGTGCACAGGGCTGGAAATTCAGTAGATGTCAGTAAATTCTGTTGAAATATAGGAAATGGAGAAGATGTTTTTAAGTATTGTTTCAGCTGGACATTCCAGAGTATAAGACCAATGAGGTGCTCTAGAATAATGAACCTCTCGGATTTCTAGAATGTTTCACTAGGAAACTGGACATTCCAGAATGCAGAGGTGGTGAGCTCTTAAAGCTATAATTTCATAATGAAGGATCAGATTTCCTCATATGACATTATATGTCCTCTCATCTTCCCTTCCCCCTGCTCTCTTGTCTCTTGTGTTCTTTCTATTGTAACACTTTACAATACAGTTCCATTTCTTGTTAACAACTGTTGTTAACATGAACTGACATTGAGAAATACTTAATGCATATTTTAATCTTACTTTGTAATTTGTAATATTTACTAATGCATCTAAAATAATTGAAAGGACCTGAGCTAACTTGAATTAGCAATAAACAGTTGTATTATTATTATTTGTTGACTAACATTAACAAAGGTTAATAAAAACTGTTATATTATAACAGTATATTATATTCGTTATATTAATAAATACTACAAAGATATTTTGCTCATTGATCATTAATGTCAAATACTTGATCCTGATTGGCTGAAGAATGTTTTAGGAGTGTGCAGCTTATTTAATTAAAATGCACAGCTAAAATAGTTCCAAGCAGGTCTTGACGGTATTTCATGTTCATATCACTTCGCCAAATTATTTCAGTTATTTCAAAAGTCCTTACAGTCTACAACAGCAAAAGAACAAAATCACACAACAACACTGACCAAACAAATAAATATATTAAACAGTAAGATAAAAATGACAAACTATTTACATGTTTCTCCTATGCTGAAAACTGAAAAGGTGCATGACATTTCTCAGTAGTGAAATGGTAGCGTTGCTGTTCTTGAAGCAGTTAAACTTACAGTCCTTACTTCACCACCTTGGGTGTGCATTATTTTATGAGCATTAAACTGTCCATTTTCAGTTATTCAATATTCAATGCATTAACTCATGTTAAGTAATGGAACCTTGTTGTAGAGTGTTACCCTTTATTTTAACAGGAAATATTATACTGTACAGCACAACTGTTCATTTAAGAAATGCTCATGGTTCAGTTCAAGTTAAGCTCTATGACAGTGTCGCTGATAAAAAACAATTGGTTACTTTCTAGAACCAATTGCTCTCTCAGTGGAAATGTAACAGGCAAGGCATTGGAGTAGCAATACCTCGTCACTGTCACAATTACGATAGAGAAACCTGCAGGTCAAATATCATAAGATAAGCACTTTTAAAAAATAAGAGACTGACATTTTTTGTTTTGCCCCATAGACATCCACTGTAAATGCATTAATTTAAACACAATATTTTTGTATAGACTGAGGGACATAGAGCATAACTTTTCAACTGTGAACATTTCCTTTAAAATCCAGAGCTGGTCTGAATTCTCAATAAAAAGGTTTAAGAATATACTGTAATATACCACCATCTAAGATCCATGTGATTGCACAAATGCATAACTTCGAAGCTGTTATGTCATGAAGATTAACTGAAGTGTGTACCATTTTACCAAGTACTGTATTGACACACTGTGTTTTTAGAATTTATGACTCTTTGTGTAAATTGTGATTGTTTGTGACAAATATGTATCACATAGTTTTACAGTAAGAAATGTTTGAATAGTGGTAAAGATATTATTCCTCTATTTGTACCATCCAAGTATTTTAATTTGTATTTTGAGAGACAATATTTATCTATATTGTTTAAACCAGTGCATTAGAGATTTTAATTCATTTATTAACCAAAGACATAGAACAAAAATGAAATTTCTTTGTCAGTCTACATACTTGTAAAACTCTGCTACATTGTATGGCCAGAAGTATGTGAACATCTCATTCTAATTAATGGATTTTACTATTCCAGTAACTCCAGTAAAGACAAACTTCACTGCTACACCATAATGCCCGTCTAGAGAAGCAGTGGTGCCCAAAAAAGGGTCCATATATGGTTTACTAAGTCTGGTGGGGAAGATTTTGACAGTCCTGCACAAAACCTAGACATGAACCACACTAAAAACGACTTTTCTAGACACCTCATGCAACATCAGTGCCTTTGGCCATATAGTGTATAGTGTATCTAACTTAGTTTAAGAAATGAATGTCTATCTTAAGATATCAATATAACAGAGCATTTTCTAACCATAGTGCAATGAATGCTGTAGCTGAAATTTAGTCAATGGTATTCGTGAATTAATGTTAAAAAAGACTTTTAAAAAGGGAAGAAAAAAAATCAAAAATAAAGTCTCTTAACTTTTGTTAAGAGAAAAGCACAGCGGCGTCACAGCGATGATCTTCCAGAAAGGGAAATGTATTTTATTAGCAGCTATATTTGTGGTATTAATAATTGTTTAATTTCTTCAATATAGACCAAACACAATTTCACATTCCTAAATCAACAAACTATGGTAATATTTTGTGTACGCTTTGCTTACTTCAGTCTGCACAGTAGATGTAAAGCTAATGATCTCTAGCTTACAGTGTCTGGGTGTTTACTAACTAAAAAAAAAGGATTTTAACTGGCTTGCAGTATGTGCAATATTACTGTTTACTGTTACCAGTAGAAATAAACACTTAGCTTGAAAAATCTTGGTTTATTTTGTGTGAATTCATAAAAGAAAGAAATGGTGGTTGTCATATATCACTGAAAAGTGTGCTAGACCAAGAGTTGCCAAATAGACTGACAATAGAGCACTGCTTAGAAATGATTTGCTCCTCCTCTATCTATATAAAAGCAAATAAAAGGAACAGTTCACCCAAAGAGGACAATTTGCTAAAAAAAAATAAAATAATTGACACTCTGAGACCATCCAAGATGTAGAGTTTGTTTTTGCATGGGAACAAATTTGGAGAAATGTAGCATTACATCACTTGCGCACCAATGGATCCTCTGCAGTGAATTGGTCCAAACAGCTGATAAAACATCACTATAATCCACACCACTCCAGTACATCAGTTAATGTTTTGTGAAGTTTTTGGCCACTTCTGGCCAAAATATAATCCATAATATATCACTTTTTTCCAGTGAAAATGTAATTTCCCTTATGTCTCTCACATCAAAATCACCAAGTTTAGAACTATTTTGGACTGATTTTTCTTGATCTGTGCATATTTCTCTCCTGATTCAGAAGAGATGACATTTTCACTGGAGAAAGTCTTCTGGACAGAAGACTCTGTTTTAGCTGGAAGCAATAGTTTGAAGTAAAAATGTCTTGATGAATTTGTTTCTTACAAACATGCAGCTTTCACCTGCACTCGTAAAGAGTAGGGGTGTAACCCTGATGTCCTGGCCAAATTCCCACCACTGGCCCTTGTCAATCATGGCCTCCTAATAATCTCCATCCACTTGATTGGCTCTATGATTCTCTCTCCTCTCCACCTGTAGCTGGTGTGTGGTGAGCGCACTGGCGCCGTTGTCCTGTGGCAGCTGTCGCATCATCCGAGTGGATGCTGCACACTGGTGGTGGTTGAGGAGAGAACCCCCCCCCCCCCCACACGTGATTGTAAAGCGCTTTGGGTCTACAACAATACACAGCTAAAGTACACAGCTAAAGCTAAAGTACACATTGCTAAATAAATGCATCATTCATTCAAGATGTTAACTGGTGGACTGGAGTGGTGTGGATTATTGTGATGTTTGGTAACACTTTAGAATAGGGAACACTTATTCACTATTAACTACGACTTTTCCCTTTATAAATTCCAAATTTGCTGATTATTAAGGTCATTTTTAGTAAGGTAGTTGTTAAGTTTAGGTCTTGGGTATGATTAAGGTCATGTAGAATAAGGCATTAATGTGTGCTTAAGTAGTACTAATAAATGGCTAATATTCTAGTAATATGCATGCTAATAAGCAACTAGTTAAGAGACCCTAAAATAAAGTGTTACCTGATGTTTTTATCAGCTGTTTAAACTCTCATTCTGGCAGCACCCATTCACTGCAGAGGATCCATGGCAAGTGATATAATGCTAAAATTTTTCCAAATCTGTTCCCATGAAGAAATAAACCCATTTACATCTTGGATTGCCTGAGTATGAGTACATTTTCAGCAAATTTTCATTTTTGAGTGAACTACTCCTTGAATATCTCAGATCAAAAATAAATGCTGTGTTCTACCGTATAATGGTTTTCTTTGAGGAAAAAGATGGGTGTCTTCAGTGCATCAAACTGCACTGCGTTGAAGTCATCATTCATTGTAATAGACAAAGAGGCCACACCACTCATTAGACTAGATAAGCTGCTGAATTTCCATGTTCCAGCTCATTTCACAGGGATTATCTTTGAATTTCACAGCCATTGGATATAATGTTGAGACACAGCTGCAGCATTAAATGCAACTCTAATCGAAATGCAATCACTACAAAACGCACAATTACCTTACCCAAAAAGCTTCTTGTGGCAGATTTCCAGGCAGCCTTTCTAGAAAGCCCTTTGCAGTAAATTAAAGTGATTTGCCTTAGGACAGGGAAAAGAGACTCCAGTGGCCTCATTTATAAAACGCGCAAAAATCCATGGCAACGCTCATATTTATAAAAACGGTCTTTGACGTAGAAAAGAGCTTAGCGCCACGTCAGGGTCTGAGCAGACGTATGCACTTTTGTTTGCCCGAGTGCTGCAGGTTTTTTTTTATATAAGCCATTCTTGCCGCTTGTAAAATATTTGGACATTGATTGTCAGGTGCTCTTTTATAAGTCAATGACATTAATTAGACATCGTTTACAAAGCGGAGATCTGAAATTGTTCAGCTTCAATTTCACATCTGAAAGAGAGGCATACGTGCGTTTTTCTGTACGTACGTTCATTTTATGAATCACGATATTTGAGTACGCATATTTGAGAAATTATCATAAGATCAATTTTAGGATGGTTTCTGCTCAATTTTTTTTATAAATGAGTCCCCAGATCTACAGATCTCATCTTGTATCCAGCCTTTCTTTCCTCAGACTCCTCTGTCACTCATCGTTTCTCTCATTAATATCCCTGAGCAGTAGTTTTACTGAATGATCACAGCAGTGAAGTGTTTCCAGTCCTCTGTGGAAGCAGGTTCGCTCATTATTTACCTCTTTAAAGATATTTATCATAAAAGTGATCAGACCTTGTTCTTTTTCATAACCAAAGGCGGCCCCCAGTGAGGAGCCAATTTCAGCTTTCTTTTATCTGGGTTGGCATAAAGCAGGAAAAAGGTATATTCTGTGTGTGTTTTTTTTAAGCTGGGTTTCATTCTGCTGCATCCTTATACAGTGTGATTTCTGCATTGCAGAAGACATGGAAAACAACAACAGCTTTACATTTTTAAATATAAAGCCTCTTATTGTAGTTGTTTAAAGGGGTCATATGATTTTGCTAAAGAGAACATTACTTTGTGTATTTGGTGTAATGCAATGTGTTTATGCTGAAACGCGCCTGAGACATGTGGGGGTGTGTTTGAATGAGCCGTTTTAGGGGCGTGGACGAGTCTTAACTTTTATAAAGAATATCTCTTTGCTTTTTAGACTTTAGTCTTTGCAACTTCAGGGATTTTATCTATACACAAACAGCTTGTAGCACTCAAAGAGAAAGGAAAACTTGAAACCGCATCATATGACCCCTTTAATAAACCAGGCATTGTGTAGACCTATTGGATATTGTTAGCTCATTGACAAATTGCTTTGATCCTCTTTGTTCTTTTGGATAAAAACATGTGTAAATGTAAAGGTTCCAAAAGAAGATGCCATAATGATATACAGACATCAATTATGGAATTACATGAAGATTAATGGTATGTGTATGTAACATCAAGGAACTCTTTATTAATTCTCTGTTGTTAAAACTCTTTATTTATCTATTACTTAAATGTTATTTTCCCATAATGTCAAAAATGCCTTGTGGAACCTTGTGGAAAGCAGCCAATAGTGCTCTCACTTACTCACATTAGCTTAACAGTCCTAGCAGAGCTATTCTGCACCCATCCATTCCAATTACAAGCATTATTAAACTTAGAGCTGCATTGGAAAGAATAAACTTGGCTCTCTTCCCTCACACACACATCTCAGGTGTGCTGTGTATACTGTGGGCAGTAGACTGAGAAAACCAGCCGTCTGCTCTGCCTTACCCCATATATATATAGAATACTTACATGTGATATTTCAGTTTTTCTTTTTTAATAAATCTGCAAAACAGATTGCCATGTGCATAACCATCTTTACAAGTTAATGTCTATTTTTTTTTTACAATAAGGAGCACAATATTCTTTGAAGTGCTTTTGAGTACTGTGTAATTACAATGGTCCATGAACATGGTCAATCATGGTGCATATCAAAGTAAAGTTGGTATTACCATCTGACACTTTTGCTGTATCTCAGTCAAGCACACTTCCCAGTCATAGTTTGTTCTTAGAATCCAGTTTGATTAATAGATATGTTTGTTTGACTTTGATGTATGGGTGAAAAGCAGTGCCTATCTAAAACTGGTTTGGGTTAGTGGTATTAACTGGGTTAGTAAGTCTCAGGCTGGGTTCCTGGTATTTTTTTAAATGTACAGATTCCTTGGGACATCTCAAGTGCACTCCAAAAAATAAAATACTTAAAATTTTACTTAAAATTAATGCTTCTTTGAAACTAAATTGGCCCACTTTTAGTTTATTGAATTTTATTCTTGAGATAAACCTCAAAGGCAAGACAATATATGCAAAAGTTTTTTTTTCCATGCACTGATCAATTTTAAGATGTTGGGATATTTTGTCTTTTTTTCAGATTTTCTGATTTATGGCACAATAAACAGATATATTCAAAATATACCTGTTGTAAAAAATAAATAATAATAATAATAAAATGAAAAAATTCAACAACAAAACAACAAGAAATGTAGAAATTTGAGTCATGTAACAAGATTGCTATACTGTTTACAATGTTTGTAGAGGAATAATGGCACATACTGCTACGATATATATATATATATATAAAATAGCAGCATGCAGCAGTGCTACTGCGAAGTTCTACTGTTCTACTGCGAAGTATGCAGCAAGCCGTGAGCTAGTATGTCTTTGAGACACAGCCAGGCCATCATCTCCAGAAGGCAGCGCTCCAGTGCCCTCCAGCGGTCTGATCTGCAGCTGCTCTCTCAGGCACTGCCTGTATCAGCCACAAACACAGATGATATTGACAACAAATGGGCTGCCAGTTTGTGTCCTGGTCGTTCTCTCCTTTATTTGTTCCTTCCTAAATCCCTTGCTAGAATGCAGTGTAATCAGTGCAACGGCAATACATTGACCTCTGCATAAATGGCAGCCATATCACCCTGCAGCCCAAGACTGGTTGCCCACTGAAGCTAAGCAGGGTTGAGCCTGGTCAGTACCTGGATGGGAGACCTCCTGGGAAAACTAGGTTGCTGCTGGAACCATACTAAAACCATTTTAACCATACTTCACTGATTATTCATTCAGCAATCATTCATAATGATTACTGCATCATTCTCAATGCCTAATCAGTTATGTAAAATACGATTTAGGCTATTATTGAAATAGGAGCTCATTGAAAAGCATAATAATTTCCACAAGCAATTGTTATAGGCCTACTGGTTCTGGAGTGTGATGCTTGGTCTATTCCTAGCCTTCAGAAGTATTTATTTGGTCCACAGTGTGTGAGTCTGTAATTGGGCTGTTGTTAAGATTGACAGTCTGCTGGTGAGTAATTAAAAAGCCTAAATGTCCATCAAGTATTACGTAGGCTACAGTAAAAACACAGGCCACGAAAATGAATAAAATAACTGATTTGTGTATATGAATAGTATGGAATGTTTGATAGCCTAAATGCTTTTTATCTTACCCTGATACCCTATTATAGGCCTATTAATACATTAATACATACAGAATTTGTTTTACATAATTAATATTGAAAAGCTGTATGGTAGGCTAAAGCATTTTAGGCTATTGATTTTTCGTTCTTCTCCTTTTGTCTCTTGGCTTTGGAAACCCTTCTAGTTTTGACACTTGATTTTAGACTTTTTGACTCAGCAACTGAAGAAACGCCAATCCAGAAAAACGGTAGCGATTGGAGTTTTATCAGTGTAAGTATGCAACAAACACATAGCACATTAGTTACAACTCACAAATACTTAGTTTTTAATGAAAATCTTAATTCATCAGCATAGTTTTCTTTGTCGTGTATTGTAACAAACAGCTCCATGTAAATTGGTTGTATAATTTACACCAACTTGGTTTATTGTATTTTATAATTTTCTTTGAAAACCCAGTGTATACAGCACTTGAGTCTACATTGTAGTTTTTTTAACATTATAAACACTGTTATAACCCCGCTGAAAATAACAGCTGAAACCATGCTGCTTGGCTGGTTTTAGCTGGTCTTCCAGTTTGGTCTACGCTGGTTTGAACGCTGGTTTTAGAGGGGGTTTGACCACTTCTTTAGCTGGTCAGGCGGGAGACCAGCTAAAACCATCTACTTCCATCTCAGACCAGCCAACCAGCTTAGGCTTTTACCAGTTTTATTTTAAATTTTTAGTAGGTAATGTAATGTTTTATCTCACATACAGTACAATTCCCACTGAACCTTCCCTATTTTTTCTCCTGAGCTTTTCCCTTGTACAGGTGGAAACACATAGGGCTGTGTTTGGTGTGCCACTGATCATCCTGAGAAAGAGCGGACAGATAAGACCAGGGTTTTGTGGACTTTGTAGATTTTGTGGCATCACTGTAAAATGTTTTAAAGCTGTTTCAACTAATTATTTAGTAACTAGTTCCACAGACATTTTACATTCTGTCAATTTCTGTCTTCAAAGTGTTGCCTGAATTGTTATTTTTTAGTTGGCTCAACCTTTACTGAAATAGTTTTATAGTCCAAATAAATACAGACAAGACCAAATTACCACATTCAGGTCACATTGAGTTCTTATGAAGCTAAACAATCAAAAACCAGCAGCCACAGACATATGAACTGCCAAGGATCACGGTTTCAGATAAAAATCTTCTTTACTGTTCTACTGAAGAAAAAAAAGTCACTGACATCTTGTGTTACTACTGTTACGACGTCAGCCTTAACAGGAAAAAGAAAGAGTCTCAATACCAGAGAGACGTTGAATTACAAGAATTTATTTACAAATAAGGGTTTAGCTTCAGGGGCAAACAAGGCCAAAATAACAAACAAAAATGCTCTTTTTTAAACACTTCCTAAATCAAAGGTTGCCGCGGCTGAAGAGTAGCACATGCAACGCTGCTAACATATTTATATTTCTGTAATAATTCTGGGGTGGCAGGTGGGGTGGCACAGCTTTTTCTCAGTTATCACCCCGTGCCACCTGGCCCTGCGTGCTCTCCACCCTTAATACCATGACTGAGGTGCCCTTGAGCAAGGCACGATATTCATTATATGAATAAACTGTTTATTGAATTTGATATTTTAATAGCACTATCTTAACACATTAAGCCATATTAATTTTTCTACAGGAGGAAAACGCTTAACGAGAAACTTTGCGCATTGTGTTCATATTCTGCTGTTCTGTAGCCACGGATTTGCAGGTCTTGTCTTTTTCTCCTAAGATAACTTACAGGACCCTGTTCGTTATTGTACTAAATTAGTTTTAATCGTTTAACCATTGGCAACGCACACGATTCGTGTGACTTCGTGTCCAATGCAAGTGACGTCGCAGGTAGCGGAGAGTGCAAGCAGCGATTGCAAGTGATATTGTAATTTTTTTTTTTTTATTGTCTTTACCACCTGGCTATTGTAGTAACATTTTGAGAGATAAAATACAAACTATAAATAGAACAAAATAAAAATAATAAAGACTGCTAGTGACGTCACTCGCAGAATACAATGGTTATATTCAATTCCATTTTATTTGTATAGCGCTTTCACGATACCAATCGTTGCAAAACAGCTTTACAAAAACATTAAGTTTCTACATTACATTTAGGAGTAGGTTATTAGTGGTGACTATGGCAGAAATGTACAGTAAGAAATCATGCAGTTAGTTACACTAGATCAGGGTTCCTCAAATCTTTCCCTGGAGGGCCAATCTGCTGCAGAGTTTAGCTCTAACCCTGAACAAACTCACCTGTCTGTGATTTTCTAATGATCTTGAAGACGCTGATTAGCATGCTCAGGTGTGTTTGATTAGGGTTAGAGCTAAACTCTGCAGGAGTGGGCCAGATTTGAGGATGGCTGCACTAGATGCTGGAAATGCTGTTGGATTTTATTAGATCTCAGCTCAGATTTTGACTTGG
The DNA here is from genome assembly GCA_027422405.1 of Ptychobarbus kaznakovi. Lineage (NCBI taxonomy): Eukaryota > Metazoa > Chordata > Actinopteri > Cypriniformes > Cyprinidae > Ptychobarbus > Ptychobarbus kaznakovi. Next base: position 2,667,755 of record CM049804.1, read on the forward strand.
TTAATCATAACATACTTATCGCTCATCTAAAAAATTGCATTGGCCTGGGAAGGAACTACGTTAGAATGGTTCCGGTCCTTTTTAACGAAACAAAATATTTCTGTATGTATTGGGACAAAATACTTCTTCTACTGCCCCTCTGTCTTGTGGCGTTCCTCAGGGCTCCATTTTGGCTCTGACTCTCTTTACGTTATTTATATTACCTTTGGGGTTGATTTTCAAGAAATATGGAATCTCTTTCCACGTATATGCTGATGATATACAGTTGTATCTTTCTTTTAAACCAAATGGAGTAAATGCACTAGGAGATCTGTATGCATGTATCCCGGAACTAAAAATATGGCTTACAGAAACATTTCTAATGTTAAATGAAGGTAAAACCTAAGTAATTATATTTGGACCGATGCATTTATAATGCTAGTAATTATAACCTTGGTCATTTGCATCGGTGGGTTACTCCTTGTGCAAAAAACTTAGGTTTTTGGTTTGATTTGAGCCTAAAGTTTGATAAACAGATAAATGGTGTACACTGTAAAAAATCCAATAGTTGAGATAATTGTATTGCTTGGCCTTAGTTGAGAGGAGACATTATATTAAGTCTACCCAAATATGTTTGAAAAACATTGAATGAATGGTTAATTTCAAATCCAGTCAACAATTAGCTATGCTAATGTTGATTAAACTAATAAAAGCACGTGCACTATAAAACTTCAGTAAAGTTTAAGCCAACTAAAAAATAACAATTCAGGCAACACTTTGAAGTCCGAAATTGACTTAACGTAACATTTCTGTGGAACAAGTTACTAAATAATAATTAGTTGAAAGCATTTGAAATCTTTTTACAGTGTAGTTAAGTCGTGTTTCTTCCATCTTCGTCACCTGGATAAAGTGAAATCGTTCTTACCAACAAAGAATTAAAAAAAGTAATTCATGCATTGGTTATTACTCGTTTGGACTATTGCAATACTCTTTATTATGGGATAAATTGTTCATCTATGAAGCAGTTGCAACTGGTTCAAAATGCAGCAGCCAGGCTCCTGACTGGAACTCTCCTAACAGATTTATCCTATTTTTTCCTATTTTGATCTCCTTGCAGTGGTTGCTGATAAAATTGAGAGTTGAAATACTAATTCTGTTTTTTAAATCACTTAATAGTCTTGCACCGGTTTATCTCACTGAGTTGTTGCTTTCACAGAAACCAGTGAGATCACTAAGGTCGGAGCATTTAAAAATGCTATCATTGCTAGGACCAGACTGAATCATCGTGATGATCGAGCTTGTGCTGTTGCCAGGCCAACTCTTTGGAACAATCTCCCTGTAGCTATCCAAACAGCACCTTCTTTATATACTTTTAAATCTATGCTTAAATCTTATTTATTTGAAAAATGTATGATGGGTTAAAAATAATCTTTGATTGTGCTGTTTTTTGTATATGTTTATATCTTGATTGCTGTTTTGTTTTCAATTTCCTGCACAGCACTTTGGTCAACCTTTTGGTTGTTTTAAAATGTGCTTTATAAATAAAGTTACAAATTACACATAATCAAACAGACGGTGGCCACTATTAACTATTGAGACATGAAACACCTTAAATAACTTGCATACACAAGAACCCCGAGCCGTGATTTTTGCTCCACACGTGTATTAGTGTTCTCTTTGATCGTGGGAAATTTGAAATGTGTGCATCTTTCCCCTATTAGCAAATAAATATTGGCAAAAATAAATTTCCAAGGTGAGATTTTCATTTCACCATGTCCCTTCCACAATGAATAGCTTATTATTATTTTATTATTGTTAAACTTAACATATATCATTACAAACGTTACTCTGTGCTCTAAAAATAGACATATTTTATGACATTGTGCCATGTAAGGTCTTTTCATAATCTAGAGAAATGTGTGAGCATGTCAGTGGGGCACGGTTGAGACACAGTGCTCCCGGATTGGTCTCCTATTGCTTCACATACTGTTTAATTGTACAGTATTATGATAATAGGATAAAAGTCACATTTACACATATGCTACACAAATTCTGTTAAAAAATTACATTTATGGTATTTCAACTGTCTATTATTAATGGACATATTTTCTAACATGAATGTTAAAAGGATTACATAGCATTTTAAGAAATATACAAGGTGGTAAAGTGGGTTCAGTTGAGACACCCTTTATAGGTTGCAATGTACTGTATACAGTAACAGTTCAATCATAGAATATAAAATGCATACAGGCTGTTTGTGTACTGGTATTACCTACATTATGGAGACCAAATGTCCCCACAAGTATAGTAATACCAGTAAATTCACCTTATGGGAATATTTTTTAGGTCCCCATGATGAAAAAAGCTTATAAATCATATATAGAATGATTGAAAATGTAAAAATGCAGACAGATTCAAGTGATGTGTAGTTTTAGGCTTATAGAATATACGGATATGTATATTGTTATTTTTACTGTTATGTTTACATTTGTACTGTTTGCTATATATTTTTGTGTTAAAGTGTTAAATATTTGTTCCTGGTTTGATTAACTGAATCTGAATTAAATAAAGCAAATAAATACATTTGTTTTTAAACTGTAATTATTTAAAAGTGTAATTTTGTAATTTATTACATTTGCTATAAATGGTTAGCCAGCTTTAGAGCATTAAGAATGGGTTGTCTCAACTTTACCATGCTACTGTTTCAACTGGACACCATATGGGTACAGTTGAGACAAAAATGCACCTCATGTTTATGAGCTAATTGTGGAAAATATGAACTACTTATGGCTATTATCAATTTATGATATTTTAGTACACAAGCAAAATAAATATCATGTGGAAAATCACTTCATTTCAGCATCAAGTTTTTGTGTAGTGATGAAAAAAGCAGAAAGTGTCTCTACTGTTCTCGGTCTACCCGTGCAAAGTTACGAGATACATTATGTGAATGCTTGGCTAAAAAGATGTGTCTTGAATCTAGATTTAAACAGAGAGAGTGTCTGAATCCCGAATGTTATCAGGAAGGCTATTCCAGAGTTTGGGAGCCAAATGTGAAAAAGCTCTACCTCCTTTAGTGGACTTCGCTATAGGTACCACCAAGAGTCCCTAGTTTTGCGACCTTAGGGAGCCTTAAAATTGGGGTAATATAATATTTTCTTGACCAAGGACTCTAGCCTCTGCATTTTGGACTACTTGTAGCTTTTTTGATATTCAATAAAGTGTCTGGCAACTGGAGAAGTAACATCACGTCTACGAGTGACTGATTCATGTTCACTATTCTAATTCTCAGTGGCCTCTACGGTTTTTCCAACATACATCAATGGACATGGACATTGAAGTATATAATATTATATTATTAGTAGAACATGTGATACAAGATTTGATATGGTATGTTTTATTCATCAATAAACATGTAGCCTAAACTATTTGCATTGTAGTATTGAAGAACATGATGTACAATTTAGGCAAATGGAAAACAACCTTGTATTCTTGTCATCATGCACTACATCTGATCTAACTAGCATGTTTGACAAATTTTGAGATCTTGTATAAGTGAATGTAAGTTAAAATAGAAATTACTGAAAATTGTTTCCTGTTTTTTTTTTTTGATAATTCATTAACTGAAATCTCTCAGACCTTTGGGTTTAAATGAAGATTTTGATCTTTCATGTTTCTTGTAAGTTTTTTTTAAACAGCATGTTTTGCTTGATGTGTTTTTGTTCCCACTGAAATCTGTTGAATTTGCTGCTGTTATAGATGGATCTGATCTGGAGTCTGTGAACTCAGAAAACTAATTACTACCACCTGATCTTTATTGGTCTTAATATAATCATTGAGTTACTGAGATTGTCACATTGACAGCAAGCTGAAATGTTTGTCATTTGTTTTTATCTCCTGCTAAAATAAAGATATTTTTAATGTGTAGGCCTTGAGTAACGTTAGGTCAAAATAATAACAGATAATCATTTAGTTAGCATATGTGTGAGAGACTGAAAAAGCTTAGACGTGTATTTGTGGAAGGAGCAGACTGAACTAATAAAGAGTGTCCAACAGCTGCCACTCACTGAAATCAGGTTCATATGCTGAAAACACACACGTGCAGACCCCATCCATCTACAAACGTGCACAGACAGAATGCACATATAGAAGCCTGGTTTGGATCAACAGAAAACAACGGGGTTGGTGCCAGTCACCAGAAGACACTTGTGTAATCTCTGCAGTTAACATTACAAGTTTTAAACCTAAATTTTGACACCTTATAACTTAAAATGTGTAAGGTGAGCATGCCTTTTTTTATTGATGCTTCAAGTTTATAGAATAGTTTGCTGTGGAATAGTAACTATCTTTTTGTTTCTAGACCCTGAAGCATGAGATGTTTTTTTATTGTATGTAATGTTTTTGACTATAATCATTTCTGTATTTTTAATCATAATCCAGCCACAATCAAGAGTTACATTTTTTGCCGCAAGTCTGATCATTATTTGTTTAAGATGGTCAATGACATTTCTTTCCATAAAATTTGTTTTTTTTGCTTTGGATAATTATTTGTAAAATTAATCATATTGGTTGTTCAGTGGCACGTGCCATTATGACCATGACTATGAATTGCAGAATCTAGTCCCACACACATATATATATATATATACAATAGTGGTGCCTTATATCTGTTGTCATGTCACCAACATGTCTGGCAAATATTGACATAAACAACATACTTGCCATGTATGAAACTTGTCTTTAGCACAAAAATACCCTTCCACTACATTTATATTGAAATACGTTAAAATTGATGCCGATTACTAGGCAGCTCATCTTACCCCATAGCAATGTATGGATATGTATTTCACAGAAATGCATTACATTTTACTGCATACTGTGTGCATTTGATAAACTCTGGCTTAAAACATGCATAGAGCGTTAATTTGGAAGGCCAGTGGGTGGCGCTACAGACTGCTTGACAGAACAGCAACTCGCATCAACCATATTCAACACACTAAATGGAGCTTCCTGGCATTTATTTGCAATTATTCTTTTAACAGGACTGTACAATTTATACCCCAAGTATATTATACAGCAGTTTGAAAAAAGAGCAACATCAAAACAGAAAAAAAAGCACACCAGGAAACCAAATTTATCAGAAATAAAGGGCAAAATGTTAAACCTCTGTACAGAATGAATCTGCTGAAAGTTAATATCTGAAATTAACGTCCTGTACAACAAATATACATGAATTCTTCAAGAGGATACTTTTATTTTGTCCTGCATAGGATTCTGTACATTGCCATTCATCTAAATTTGGTTATTTTGTGCATTTAACATTAGTATGCTGCCTGGGCCTAGTGTGCCAGTAAGCCACTCTGTATGCAAGAATTACATTCTTGTAGCTAGCTGAACAAAGCAAGGAAAGCTAACACTGTTGTCTGTACCACATTACATTACTACAGAGTGAAGAATGAAACCTTTGCAGGCTTGTTACAGTAACTCTGAATGGAGGCTCTTCAAAGAAATCCTTAATTTACGGAAACCCAGCTGAGACCGTGGGAATTGATACTGGTTTGCCAGGTCTCTCTCCTCTTTGAACGTGGAGGCAACCGTGTGAAACACCAAATGACAACAGTCGCAATTCAAAGTACTTAACAGTAGCAGTGCCCTATCGTGTCTTCAGAAGGCATTATTTTTCTTCAATGACTTTATCGCGACATTCTCTGGGTGTCTAAATATTCATGCTTCATTTTCTTTCCAAACACTTTTCTCTGTAAACCCAAATCTCAATGCTGCAAAAGCACAATAATTCAACACAAACTTCCTCGAGCTGAGGAAGCCAGCTTCTTTTCCTTGTGGCCCCGCCCTGCTCTAGGGAAGGAGATCAGACGCTGGCCAGCCGGGCTGTCAGTCAGTGTTCAGTGCAAGCTGTCAATAGGAGGTGGAGTTTGGTGCCAGGGCTCCTGATGAACTGGCCCGTCTGATGTGAGGCAGCAGGTAGGAGTCACTGCCCAACTGGTGCACATCAAACCGGTCCTCCTTCCTGTAGGCTAGACACCGGCGGATGAAGGCCTACAGGAGACAGTAACATACCATTTATTACAAACACAAAACGGTTTTGCACTAAATAATTAGTGTGTCTAAGAAAATATGCTAAATAATTATTTGTAAAATTCATAAAATTGTCTGTTTTATGGCCTGTTCCATTATGACATTTATAAATTCAGTTATTATTTTGTCTTGTGTAGTATATATAAACATATTATGTGAAATTGCTTATTCAGGACAGTATTAAATAAACAATAACATGCAATTTTCATGATCTTATGATCTCTTATTTTGTTAAAATTAGTAACATTTTGCATATTCTGCAAGTGGCATGTGAATTTAGGAGCACAACTGTATATATTCAGTGGTTCCTTATTGGCATGATTTTTTTTTGTTGTCATGTCACCAACATGTCTGGCAGATACATACTTGCCGTGTATAAAACTTGCATGCAAAAACACGTATTTAGAAAAAAAATACGATACATTAGTACATTTTGCATTTCAGGTATTGCACTTTCACCAGTAAGCACAAATCAACAGAATGCCGACTCATACACATGGTTAAAAAAAAGGTTACCTCATTTAGTGTACGGATTTATTCTAGTGTAACATTCTTTTCTCATCTAGGGACTGGAGAAAATGTGCAACAAAAAAAAAGTTTTTTTGAGGTCATCACTCCCATCCCAGCCAGCTATCACAACAAAATTTGAAATACATTTATTAAATTTTTTGATGACCTCAAAAAAACTTTTTTTTTATTATATAAATTAATAACAAAGACTTATAAACTCTCTCTGTCTACATTAAGAAAACTGTAAAAAAAAAAAGAAAACAAAACACTAAAAACATTATAACAATGATATTCCTAATAGTAATTCAACAATAGTAACGCAGTAATAAACTCCAGATTGTTTGTCGACAGCGCTTCCGCAATATATAGCGAGCGCGTGGTTGCCACAGACAGCAAAAAATAAGCAAAACACCAGGCAGGAAATGTATCATTGTAATAGCGATGCTCTGATTCGGGGATTTGAACTCTTGATATCTGGCAACCGCACACATGACTGCTCGCGTAGAAGAGGTGTGTAAAGCAGTCCGCAATAATATTTTTTCTCTTTTTTTTTGGTAAAGTTATTTTTTGAATACATTTTAGTCTTGTCTTTTTATTGTCAACAAAATTGCATGTTTATATAGTCATATTTATTGTAGTCTCGTCATCGTGTCGGGTGAAAAAGCTCATCAACGAACATTTTTCGTCAGTTTTTGTTAAAGGAACACTCCACTTTTTTTTTTTAAATAGGCTCACTTTACAACTCCCCTTGAGTTTTACCGTTTTTGAATCATTTCAGCCGATCTCCGGGACTGGAGGGAGCACTTTTAGCTTAGCTTAGCATAGATCATTGAATCGGATTAGACCTTTAGCATCTCGCTCAAAAATGACCAGAGTTTCGATATTTTTCCTATTTAAAGCTTGACTCTTCTGTAGTTACATCGTGTACTAAGACCGACGGAAAATGAAAAGTTGCGATTTTCTAGGCTGATATGGCTAGGAACTATACTCTCATTCCGGTGTAATAATCAAGGAACTTTGCTGCCGTACCATGGGTGCAGCAGGCGCAATGATATGACGCAGCATCTGAAAGTAGTCCTCAACTAGGTAACTAGTTATGATGTACTAAGTTTATAGTTGAATTGAGAATTATTAAACTATTAATATATTCTTTGATGTAAATGCACCTGTATGTATTACATGCACATATATTGACGAAAGTTTCACAGAAATACAGGAAATACCTTAGACTTCTCTAAAATGCCCTACCCAAGTTTTGTCAGTGTGTGAAAACAATGCAGGGTGTTCTGAGAGTGAATAGGACTTAGGGAATTGGGAGCAGTGAACACTGTGTAGGCACCCTTTCATTTGTAAGAGTTGAGTTCAGCTGATGATCTGAATCCTGGTGTTACAAAGAGACTAAATATGCAGACCGGAATTGGGAAAGTGGATATTCTAGCAATTTTTTAAACCAGCTTTTTTGTAGTTCATTTTAAATATGTGTCCATAATATTTTTATATAATTTTTTTTTTTAAATATATAATTCCATTCCATAATTCCAATTCTAAAATTTTATATGGATTATTTTTCAAAGAAAATCTGAAATGACCTTGGCCTCATTGCTGGCAATGGGTTTGGAAGGGAACTGAACCTCTGTGGCTTTCAGGATGGTGTTTTCCTTTAGGATGTCCTGCTGGGACTGGTTATGGCCAAATGGCTAGAAAAACAAATCAAATTTGCATGGTTAAACATAACTACAGTGTAACTGAAATCAGGAAAATAACAGCTACTTCCATTTTGCACTTTAACCTGTAGAGGCTACTGATAATATTCTAATTTATTCAGATAATTGCTCCTCACCTTTCTTCCATAGAGGCACTGGAAAAATATGACACCGACAGACCAGACGTCCACCTTATTGGAGATCTTTGGAGGCTCTTTACCCACCACAAAACACTCAGGGGGTAAGTACCTTACAGCCGAAACAAGACACGATTGAGTTACATGCTTTAAAAGGAAAAGGCCTACTTGTTATAGTATCTGTGAATGTGTTACCAGTAAGTGCCTGCCCCTTGTGATGTTAAGTCCATTCCATCTACCCCATAGTTGTCATCGTCCATGATTTTAGACAGTCCAAAATCTGTGATCTTTATCTCGCCGCATGCAGTTCCATCTACCAGTAAAATATTCCCTGTACACAACCACACAAACACAAATAAATACACAATACACTTCTCTATACTGGATAATCTTTGTTATATCTTTCACATATGCATAATAGGGGTGGGTGGAAAAATAATACATATCCTACCATTCAAACATCTGAGGTCAGTAAAAACAAATTACGAAATTGATACTTTTATTCAGCAAGGCTGTATTAAACTGATTAAAAGTGACAGTGAAGATATTTACACTGACCGAAAAAAAAAAGTTTTGAATAAAAGCTGTTCTTTTAAACTTTCTACTTATCAAATAATCCTGAAAAAGTATCATTAGTTTCCACAAAAATATAAAGCTATAAAGCAGTGCAACCGTTTAACATTTAAACATTTTTTCCCAAGCATAAAATCAACATATTAAAATTATTTCTGAAGTATAATGTGATTTTTTTAACTATATTTTTAGTATAAAAAACCCCAAATAAAACAAAAAATGTACATATAAATTGTACAAATCCCAAACCGTTCAAAATGGTCTAACCTGTATATATACACGTGGTACATATCTAAATGCCTATACAGATTAAAAAACAACCGGTGTATAAACAAAAAACAAGACCCTTTGCATATCTGAGGTTATGAAAAGTAAAACGCAGAGAATGTGTTCACCGGGTTTGAGGTCATAGTGTATTATGGGTGGCTTGATCTCGTTCAGGTATCGTAAAGCATTAACAATCTGCATGACGATAGAGCGAGCTTCTTTCTCAGACATCAGCTTGTGCTGTTTCAAGTAGAAATCCAGATCATTTCCTTCACAGTATTCCAAAACCGTACAAAACCTGCAGGAAACAGAAACTCATGTCACTTGTGTCCGTCGCACTGATGTATTCTGATGGTTGGTAGGAGAAATCTGCAGGGCTGGAACTCACGTGTCTGTGTCCAGTGAAAAGTAATCATACAGTTTAACTATTCTGGGATGATCCAACTGTTTATGTATTCGGTATTCCCGACAGGCGTGTCTGCAGAGAAGAGAGGCACAGGTTACCATGGGCAACAGAAGTGAGACCCAGGCGGCCAGCGTCATGAGAGACAGACAGACTAGATTTCCAGACATTTCAAGCTCTGTACCGAATACCAATCGGCATGGAAATACAGCCTTACATAACAATGTCCCCACACCACAATAAGCATGCTACATATCAGTTGCACATAAAAAAAGGGAGAAATGGCTAAAAAAAGAGAGATTATTTAACCTTAAAGAAATGTTCAGGGTTAAATACAGCTCCGTCAGCAGCATCTGTGGAAAGCTGCTGTCAGGGTAATTGGCATATTTGAATCCAAATGAGGCTACCTACCGTCCTTTAAATGAACCGTATTGTTAATGTCAGATGTTTTTCTGGTTAGTTTGGTCTACTTAGAATTTTTGGGAAGGATATATATAAATATTTTTTGGCTGAATGATAATGATCATCCTCAACAACAACATACTGAACAGGATTGTAAGTCTTTTTCCATTGCATAATTCCCTTTTTTCATGTTTATGCAATCTAAAATGTAATTCATTACTTATGGTGAATGGCAGCATGTTAATATTTTTCCACAGATGTAGGGATCCTTTTTTTACCCGTTTTAATGGTAAAATTATGAAATCAGTTAATATCTTTCTCAAATTCAGTTTTAACTTTTCCTTAAACAGTTTTGTTTATACCAAATTTTGTTTTCCATTAATTTTCTAAAATCATTTTAATAATCAAAAGCATTTTTTTTGTTTATTTTTGTGGATCCTTTTTTTTTACTCTGTTTTAATGGTAAAATTTAATTGTATTAATCAAAAAGCATGTATAAGTAATTAAAATCATGAAATGTATACAATTTAACGAAGTGGAATGTTTTAATCTGTGCCTTAAAGTTTAGTTTGTTGCCAAATGCGATGTTTAGTTTAAAAGAAGCTGGCGTCGTAAGTAATAAGTGGTGTGGATGACCGTTAAACTTTAAAAATGTATGATTACACACATTAAAAGAGGTATATCCATGTTAAATCTATGAAATGCAAGAGAATGTTTTAACTTTCGAACAGCCGCCTTCCAAAAATTAAAAAACGAGGCGCAGTTTTGTTTATACCAAATTCTGTGTTTTCCATTAATTTTCTGGATTCAAAGGAAACCCGTTTTAATGGTTTAAAGCAAGTATTTCAAACAAGTCTCATTTAACTAACTGGTAATCAAAAGTATCATTTGTTCTATCTTTCCTGTTGGTTTAAGTTTTAAAATAGCTAAGAGGGCTATTTTAACTTTCTGAGGTGATCGCAAAACCCTTGTATATGTGTTTTATGTCTGTGTTTTTTTTACTGTACCGTAGAATAGCAATAAAATAAATAAACCTTGTTTATTAGAATTGTCTCTGGGGAATGTGATTTTTCAAGTATTTTAATATATTTCTGTCATTTATTGTTCGTGGCCACGAGCGAGATTGATAAAGATGCTGATGTTAATGGTCGCTGGACGAGTCGTTAACAATGACATAAGTTAAAGATTTTTATAATTTGAATCTTTAATAAATTAATTCCCGGCTGAAATAATAGCTTCTTTTTTAATTATCTTACACTGTGAAGACCTTTAAGTTTCTGTTTGCGCCATTTCTACACACAAAGACACGCAGAACATGCAGGATTAGTATTTAAAGTCTTTTTGCGGTTTAATATTCACAGACACATATCGTGTTTTAAGTGGCAAATTCTATGACATTCCACATTATACAGTACATTTTATTTTTATGACTGGATTCAGCGATTCCAGTCATAAAACTGATTCAGTCCTCATTTTCCACATCGTGGAAATCATAGGGCCCCTATACTGATGTATTTAACAAGAACATTTCCTTGAATATCATCAAAAAAAGAGGAACATACTTGTGGTAATTTTCTTTCTTCTCCTCTCTCCAGTTTTTGTTGAGCTGATGAATCTTCACAGCAGCGTAGCGTTGCTCAATTAAGTCAAACGCCTGAAGAGCAGAATGATGAATCCAATTATGCGTGTCTTTCTCAAAGGTCAGCATATATCAGGCTCTGTTATAAATGAGGGGTAAAGATACCTTGTAGACCTCACTGAAGCCACCCCTGCCCAGCAGATGTAACAGCAGGTAGCGCTCATTCAGGGTGGGATGGTCCTTGAATCTGAGAAAGATTAAAACAAAACAAAAAGAGAAATAGGAGAAAAAGGGAGGGTGGGTTGAAAATAATCATGTAAAACTAAATCATGTTTTGGTAAAATAAACAAATACATTTTTTCAGACAACACATATATACAGTACATACACACATGAACTACGGCTCTGTGTATTAACTGCCGCTCCATTTGAAAACAGGCAATGGAGATTTACTGCCAATCACGGAGCCGGCGTTACTGACAAGATGCGCATGAGAATCGCATGTGATTAATTGCACAGCCCTAATATATATATATATATATATACGGGTTATAATATATATATATCTTAGGGGTGGCACGGTACACAGATGTCATGGTTCGGTAAGTACCTCGGTTCGGGGGTCACGGTTTGATACGATTTCGGTACAACAGAAAAAAAAGACATCTACTATGCTCGGTTTGTTTTCATTAATTTTTTCAAATTACAATTGTGATTAGATGCAAATGAATTATTAATACTAAACAGTTATATTATATATAAAACAGTGTAAAGTGATTCTAAAAGGAGCAAATTCTGCTGGTTAAAGAACAAAAAAATTACTACAGTAATTGTACTTTGAGTATTTTATTGTGTACTTTTAATAATTTATGTATGTACTGTATTTTTTTTACATATTTTATGCTTATTTTTATTTTTATCCATCAACGTGATTGGGGGGGGAGAGAGAGAGAGAGAGAGAGAGAGAGAGAGAGAGAGAGAGAGAGTAATCGGTCTCGTGACTTTCGTCAAATCAAATTGTGCATAGAAAACTTTAACCGCCAACTGCAGTTTATCATGGCTGCTGGAAGTGCATTCTTCAAGCATCAATTCAATCGCATCTTCCTCTAATATGTTAAGGTAAATTTAGGATTTCTGCTTACTAAATGATTTGTATATATGCTTGCCTATCTATTTAACTCCCGCAAGTGCCACGTTCGGTAAATTCCCACTCACTTATGAGATACACGATCTGCGCAGTCTCGTCTCCCTCACGTGCGTTCTGCTGCAGTCACTTGGATAAGTCGTTGTTGCTTGTTGAACTTGTTAACTTTTGATGAGTTTGAGCACGTGAAGTGTGTTGGAAACACTGTAAAACGATTTGAAATAATGTAATCAAACTGAGGACCAATCTGCACCTTATTGATGACCCATGGCCGTTAATATAGCCTACTGCATCTGTGTTAGCGCGTGATGTAACAAAACTGCAGCTCGTTAATAAAAGTTTTTTTTTTTATCCATTTTATACAATCCGCCTTCATTTAGCAATTTTCAAGTTCAACATTTTTTGTTCCATTCAGTTGTGGATGCTGCTGTTTCACCGACCGACGCGGCTCAGCAAAGAGAAGTGCGTTTGTGTTTTCTTTTGAAAAAGTTTCCCCAGAAATACTTCGCTATTTAATGCATTTTTCATTACAAATTGCATTATCAGCATAACAATTAGAGTAAATGTTTAAAAGCTATGGCATGATGCCATCCTTCTACAACAATGTGCATTACTGCATTTATGTTAAAATTGTAACAAATTATCAAGTTTAGTTATTATTCTTATTTCTTTATCGCAAAATGCTAAAACTGGCACCGTTTTGGAGAGAAATGGGTTCTCATTTTAACCCATATCATGGTGTGTGATGCTGAACTATGAGTTTATAATGGTGTTTGTATTTGCACTGTTCCTAAACATTAATATTTTATGTGCAACAACAGCATGCTGTCTCAGTGGCCTTACACAATGATTTTAAATCCATTTTTTCAAAATTGAAATGGGTGATGATTGTACTGAGAATAACTTTCATCTTTTCTTCAACTGAATACGGTTTCCATGCTGTTTTGATGCATTTTGAAAGAGTTGGCAGTAAGAAATTAAAACTGCTGGATGATAGACATTCTTAATGAAAAACAAGATAAATGTGAATTACAGAATATACAACATTTTTTTAAATGTATAAATTGCACGTGTTCAGCATTTATTATGAGGGGTAGAATCCACAGCTCAGTACTCAATACTCATGAGTACTTTTAAATAGGCTACTCTTTTACTCTTACTCAAGTAGTTTTTGGACAAGTACTTTTACTCTACTCACACTAAATGTTTTGGAAGGTAATGGTACTTTTACTTGAGTATATTTTTTCAGAACTCTTTCCACCACTGATAAGGAAACTGTTGAAGTGATCGTGCACTGGAGCGCACACGCACACTTTTTAATTAATTGCATATATTAAACATTTAACATTCAAAATTATTACAAAATGTTTATAACATGATCACGTTTCCTAACACACACACACACACACACACACACATACACGATACACAGAGTACACATCCCTACAATACTCACACACTACACTCTTACACAACACAACACACACACACACACACTTTTACTCACACAATTTTTTTGGAAGGTAATGGTACTTTTACTTAAGTAACAGTACACAGCACACACACACACACACACTTTTTTTTATTAATTGTATATATTGAACACACAAAATTATTACAAAATATTTAAAACATGATCACGTTTCCTAACACACACAAACACATCAGTTCCAGCATTGCTAAAGTTTGTAGGCTACTTATATCAAAATAAAATACAAACATCAGCGCACCCGCCTCGGTGTCACCGTTGGAACGCGACTGAATTAACTTACAAAGCCTATAATTTACATAATAAATAATAGTTTAGCATTCATATAAGTTACATCGCAAACATGGAACTATTATGGAATATTTGGATTTGTGCCGCATGAGAGAGGTAGGATACACGAGCACAAAGCTCCATTTCGCAAACAGTTTAGTGCGCAAGCTTTTGTCAGTCCAATGTGAGAGACGCGTTCAGAATCAGCGCATGGTTACTGTTTAGTGGGCTTTGTTTTCAAGTGCGCAACTCAAGGCATTCGCTGTTCTTCTGCTGGCGGTTATCAAACAAGTGTTGCATTACTGCAGGCGCCCCTTTCTGGATTGGGGGTGAATTGCCTGTATTCATCGTAAGGCCACATGCACAGAACAGAGAGGTCTGTACCGTGACGGTTCGGTACGAATACATGTACCGTGCCACCCCTAATATACTATATATATATATATATATATATAGACTACATATAAATGTGATCCTGGACCACAAAATCAGTCATAAGGGTAAAAAAACGTAATTGAAAAAACAATTATCTGAATTTCTGACTTGCGAATTCTTTCATCATAAACAACAAAGTGCAGATGTACGTGTGACGCAAGTATAAGAGATTTATTTATCATACAGTGTAGATTCACTGATTATAACGGGAGTGTTTTTACAGTGCATAAAAGCACGCTAGACAGAGCTTGTGATGATGTTCTTTGGTAATGCAATGTTCTTTGCTTGTTTTCTGTAACTGTTAGCTGCTTTTTTGAATAACTGAGGAAATGTAAGCATTATAATTAGAAACTTACGATGTGAGTTGGTTCACTTTCTGGCAACAAAACTAAGTAAATAAATAATTAAATAAATTAGCACGATAACATCGTGTATCGGCGATTTCATAGGCTGACGATAAGACAATATTAAAATATCGCACAACACTAATGAGGAGTCAATGTCCAGTACAAATGACACAAAATAAAATGAAAAAGATCATGGGCTGATGTCATCATAGTGTGGGTACATACTGTGAACTGTCTTCATTGTTTATTCTTTTCAACTCTCGAATGTGAAGATTTCGCACCCTCTCCAACCTCTCCAGCTCTGCCTGAATCTCTGCCTCCTCCTACAAATACACAAATGCATGAAGAAAACAAACACAAACATACATTTATAAAATCATATTGTGGTGTATTCTGACACAGGGAAATTAGAAAGTGGACAGAAAGTAATGGGTAAGGCTGCCGTTTATTTAAGATGCTCTTTTTTTGTTGAAATAAATGAATAATTTTGATTTAATTAAGCAAAGACACATTCAATTGATCAAAAGCATATGCTGTTCTTTGGAGTACTTCTGCAGAAACAAAAGACATTATATATATTATTTTCTATTTTTGAATTGTTTTTACACGTTCTGATTTGCATGAAGATCTAAATCATACAGGAGCCACTGAGCTTGTGCACTGACCTTTTTGAGATTACCGAGTCTCAGTTTGAAGATCTCCTCCTGCTCATGGTACTCAGCTAAAGTTAGCCTGCAGGAACATCAGAGGAACAAGATTAAACAACATCCATACATGTAGTGGGCTAGAAAGATCCGGCTGTCAAAGAGTGAGAAACAATCACAATTCTGAAGGAGCTGATGCAATTTATCCACACTGCTTCCTTAGAGACTTGTGTTGTAGCAGATAAAAAGTTATTTTGACATATAGTGGAAATTTGGCTCTTATAAATCATGTCCTGCAATTCATCAGAAACATGTCATTCAAGTGAGCCTAAAATGTTGACTTCCAGCTTAAAGATCTTCTATAAGATTTTCTGGCAAAATTAAATCAGTTATTTGTGAATGTTAGTGATGCTGAATTATTATAATGTTACTGCAGTTTTTTGCAGGCACTCACAACTGAGGAAGGCTGGGTTTGAGGAAAGGGTCATTCTCGGAGCCGTTCACAGCCTTGGTCTTGCGTTGTTTAGGCTCAGAGTTGGTGCTAGGCGATTGTGAGCTGCTGGCTGATGACGGTTTTCTCTTAGCTAACAGTTTTCTCTTTCTCTCGATTTCTTCACGTTGTTGAATGAGCCATTCCTGCTGTCTGCATAAAAACAGTCAATGAAAGACAGTTCATATAGGCAAATCTGTAACCTGTAATGCACTCACTTGTGGATCTACAAGAGACCTACTATAGATGAGTGAAAATTAGAGTGAAAACAGACAATTGTTGAGGGACTTTAGTCCAAGGTGTTGTCAAGTAATCGTAAAGTGTTCACACATGCATAGTAGTGTTTATTTTTATAAGGCTAGAGAGGACCGCATGTGCAAATTCAGAAGTACAGGTGCATCTCAATGTCGTGGAAAAGTTCATTTATTTCAGTAATTCAACTCAAGAAATTTTGGAGCACTTCATCCTTCTGCTGATCAGCTTTTTAAAGATAAATAATTCAATGCACACAAACTGAAGTAGTTTTAAATCTTTGGTTCTTTTAATTGTGATGATTTTGGCTCACATTTAACAAAAACCCACCAATACACTATCTCAACAAATTAGAATATGGTGACATGCCAATCAGCTAATCAACTCAAAACACCTGCAAAGGTTTTCTGAGCCTTCAAAATGGTCTCTCAGTTTGGTTCACTAGGCTACACAATCATGGGGAAGACTGCTGATCTGACAGTTGTCCAGAAGACAATCATTGACACCCTTCACAAGGAGGGTAAACCACAAACATCCATTGCCAAAGAAGCTGGCTGTTCACAGAGTGCTGTATCCAAGCATGTTAACAGACAGTTGAGTGGAAGGAAAAAGTGTGGAAGAAAAAGATGCACAACCAACCAAGAGAACCGCAGCCTTATGAGGATTGTCAAGCAAAATCGATTCAAGAATTTGGGTGAACTTCACAAGGAATGGACTGAGGCTGGGGTCAAGGCATCAAGAGCCACCACACACAGACGTGTCAAGGAATTTGGCTACAGTTGTCATCAGAGGCATCTTACCTGGGCTAAGAGAAGAAGAACTGGACTGTTGCCCAGTGGTCCAAAGTCCTCTTTTCAGATGAGAGCAGGTTTTGTATTTCATTTGGAAACCAAGGTCCTAGAGTCTGGAGGAAGGGTGGAGAAGCTCATAGCCCAAGTTGCTTTAAGTCCAGTGTTGAGTTTCCACAGTCTGTGATTATTTGGGGTGCAATGTCATCTGCTGGTGTTGGTCCATTGTGTTTTTTGAAAACCAACGTCACTGCACCCGTTTACCAAGAAATTTTGGAGCACTTCATCCTTCTGCTGACCAGCTTTTTAAAGATGCTGATTTCATTTTCCAGCAGGATTTGGCACCTGCCCACACTGCCAAAAGCACCAAAAGTTGGTTAAATGACCATGGTGTTGGTGTGCTTGACTGGCCAGCAAACTTACCAGACCTGAACCCCATAGAGAATCTATTAGGGTATTGTCAAGAGGAAAAAAGAGACCAAAAAATGCAGATGAGCTGAAGGCCACTGTCAAAGAAACCTGGGCTTCCATACCACCTCAGCAGTGCCACAAACTGATCACCTCCATGCAGAGGTGGAAAGAGTACACAAATATTCTACTCAAGTAAAGGTAATGAAATTTTACTTAAGTACAAGTAAAAGTACCATTCTAAAAATCTACTCAAGTAAAAGTAAAAAGTAGCTCATTTAAAATTTACTCGGAGTAAAAATTACTTGGTTACATTTTAACAGTGGGAGGGACGCAAAACTGGGATAAGCCAAGGGTGTCAAACTCAGTTCCTGGAGTGCCACAGCCCTACACAGTTTAGATATAAACCAAATTAAACACATCTGATCCAGCTAATCTAATCATTTAGGATTATTTTAAAACTACATGGTATATTTGTTGGAGCAGGGTTGGAACTAAACTCTGCAGGTCTGTGGCCCTCCAGGAACGGAGTTTGACACCCCTGGGGTAGGCCAATAAATCTCAAACTAGTTGTTTTTAATTAAAGTATTCAGTTATTTAAATAAGACATTTGGGCTGTTACCAGGCACATTAAATCAGTAAAATCCATCTTTGCAATGCAGAACAAACACATAAGCTTCATCTGAAGTGGCATTTAGTTGTATTTACAAAATGTTTAATGCAGGACATGAATGCATTTAACCTGCAGTGACATAAAGGATTCAGTTTTTAAATAAGACATTATGTCAGCAAGTCACTGTTAATAAGGGAGCCATAGCGTTTGAACCGAATCATTTAAACAGTTGATTGATTCATTCAGGAACGAAACACCATCATTGCTCAGAGACGCAAAACAGTGCTGTGGCTGTGTTTGGAACGATTTTTGTTGAAGAATTAGAGCAAAACAGGTAATATGGTGTCTAAAACTTAATTAACTTGTTGTTTTTAACTGTTGTAAAAAAACTTATGTAATCATGCTGATTTTTGGATATATATATAAATATATTTTTTCTCCATCTTCAATTTTGTGATCATTCTAAATGCATTTTAACAGACTGAATCCCACAGTGAAAGAATGCACTCTAAATGTGCGTGCACACTAGTCTAATCTACTAGACTTCACGGCACTCTGTAGGAGTGTTTTTGGCAAAAGACTGAAAATGTCAAATCGCACATCGTTAAACCAACAATTACGACATATCGCAAGACTATATATATCGCACACCCTGCACCACTGTCTTTTTGGATAATTTGTGCAGAACCTCTTGCTAAACTGTCAAAGCTTCATTTTAACCACCAATGCAACGATGCAAGTATTTACCTTACCCTCTACATCCTTGCGAAGGGTTGATGTCGAGATTTTATAAGCTGCTAGTTCGGTCTTCCGAGGCAAACACTTACATTGCATAATAGAGCATAAATAGGGGTTCACTTCATTTCCTTCGAGTTCAACTTCAGCAGAATACAACAGGGTTTGGTTTTCAGCTGGGTCTGCACCATAACTCCTGTCTTGTCCTTCTCCATCTTTCTTGTGATTTTAGCACCAGTTTGTTCTCCTGCCCATTATTTACTGCAGTAGTTTCCAGGGAGCAATTTTTTTTTTACTCAGTAATTAATGTGTTTTAAAATGTAGCCAAGTACAATACTTCAAACAAAATATACTTAAGTAAAATTACAGATTTTAAAAATGACTTAAAGTAGAACACAAAAACGCTTCTCAATTACAGTAACGCGAGTAAATGTAATTCTTTACTTTCCACCTCGGCCTCCATGCCATGCCGAATTGAGGCAGTGATTGAAGCAAAAGGAGCCCCTACCAAGTATTGAGTACATATACAGTAAATTAACATATTTTCCAGAAGGCCAACAATTCACTAAAAAAAATTTTTTATTGGTCTTATGAAGTACTCTAATTTGTTAAGATAGTGAATTGGTGGGTTTTTGTTAAATGTGAGCCAAAATCATCACAATTAAAAGAACCAAAGACTTAAACTACTTCAGTCTGTGTGCATTGTATTTATTTAATACGGGAGTTTAACAATTTGAGTTGAATTACTGAAATAAATGAACTTTTCCACGACATTCTAATTTATTGAGATGCACCTGTATACTTTGGGCTTGTGTCAATCTTCATTAAGCGTCTTACTTGACGAGGTTCTGGAAGGCGTAGCCGTCTGTCCACTGCTCTGTAAACGAGGCTCCGTGTCTCACAGTGGTGAAATGACCCAAACGCAGTCGATCCTGCATGCTCTTCTCCCGACACGCCTGCTTCTCCTGTGTGCTCTGGACAAACACACACAACTTCAGAAAAATCTTATTCATTTTACAGTTGAAACTATTCAACTTTAAAGCTTGTGGTTAAATGATGCCATTACACAGCAACCTTGAACATTTACAGATGAGGACTGGGTATTTTTTAATTCAAAAGATTTCTGAAATATCACCAGGATGCTTCACCTTCTCAATCAGAAGCTTTTTGCTCATGGTGATGCACTTGTTTAAACGTTCTTTGTACTTTTCTAGAAGCTTTTGCTGCTCGTCAATTTGTCTCCTAAGATCACAGTTTGCCTGCACAGAAGAGAAAGAAAAAATGTAAAACGTTATAAAAATATTTTTGTTGTTAAATTCTTAAAAAAAGTTGCAACAAATTTCCAAGACAATTGATTTCACATCAAAACTATTTACAACACATTTGTTTTGGACTTATTCAATTAATAATCTCCTCTCACCCGCAGAAGATCGTCTATCCTGCCCTCTTTCTTCTCCAGGTCCAGGTTCTTATTGCTCTCTATAGTGGCCAGTTTTACCGCAGTTAGGTCAGTCTACAGGATGAACAAAATACACAAACACACACAATTCTACAACTTAATCATGACAGATATTCTTCAAATACAGTCATTTTATGTTACAAGGCTTCATTTGTGATCAAAACCAATTTCATACTTTTTTCTATTTTGTTATATGAAAATCAAATAACAACGGTCATGGAAACCTTTTACTATGCATTAATCATTTATTTGTGCTACTTTCTAAATGCCTTTAATTTGTACATTGTATTGTTTTATCATTATCACAGGCTCATTAAAAAAAAAAAATATATATATATATTAAACTCAAAAACATTTATGACAGCCAAAAAATGGCTAAATAAAATATATATTTTAAAAACAAATCCCTATTCTTTAGATTTTTTTTTCCACTTTTCAAAAAGTTAGCAGACTTGTTTACCAAGAAGAGTGTCAAGTCTACTTAATTTATTATTTGTTCTAAAACAACTTCCAATAAGGTTCTTGTTATTTGAGAGTAAGAGCACTTATGCAGAGTCCCACCTGGACACTCTTGACCGCCATCTGTCTAGAAGAAATCATAGAGTCCACAAAACACAGATCAGTGGGCGATGAGCTGCTCTGCCCGGTCTGAAACACATAATTGTACAACATTAGCCCGTATAGAAATGTGAGAGTAACTGTGTAGTAATGAGAGGCACACACATAGGCAGTGTTGTGACGTGTGTGTTCCTGAGTGAGAATGTCAGTTGTTTATGGAGTCTGTGTTTGATCATGATATGCAATTACTGGACTGAAATAAGCCAGAGCATTAGCATCAGTGTCGGATGACCCAATCACAAGTTGTCTGTGTTAAATACAGGTGCAAATGCAGTCAATTTTTGTGGTCAAACCCTGTTGTACATACGGTAGTAGTTGGAAACATGTACTAGTGGTGTAATTGTACACAAAAATGTTCAACGTGCAACTTGCTTTTAAAGTCAAGGTTTAGTATGTTCTCAGTACAGCGGTTGAAAGAACAAAAAATGGCTCCTTTTTTTCTTTTTATTAAACAGTAGTTTACTGAGTATGGCTCTCTCTGTAAATAAATCAAATCTGTCAATACTGCTGAAAACCTGTATTGCCGTTTACAGTGCTGTTGGGCAAAGACATTTGAAATGCTTTCACTTTTGGATGCTAAATACTTAGGCAAAATATATATTTTATTCAGAATTATGTTCCTATTCTGTCGCGTTCTGTCTTTTAGACACTCATGCACACATAGGTGCTTGTTCAGTGAAGTCTGTGAAGTTTAACAGAGACTAGCATCCTTTCATTTTCCCCTTTATTTTTCAGATGTGTTCACAATATCATCCCTAAGGTCTGCACAGACAGAAGTTCCATACATGCAGTGGTTAAACTGCTGCATTCATTCAGTACAAGACATTACAAGACAGTATCAAACATTTCCCATACAAATACATGTACCATTATGCCCCTAATTAGTGTAAAGAGCATCCTGACATCAACATGAAGCAACACACATCCAAAGTTCAGTTAATACAGATACTTCTAAAATCCTAAAGAATTTCCAAAAGAATCTGCTCAAAACAGAATAACATAGCGATTGGTATACCAGGTATAACTGGTGGTCTGTCCAATTGTGATCAGATCATCTGAGGCCGCCTTTAACACCAGGTGTAAACAGAGTATGAAAGAGTGTGTGTGTGACGTACGCTGGATCCTGGTGCAGAGTGGGAATGTGAGTTCTGGGGAGAACGGATGACTGGTGGCAGACCTCTTACTGGACTTGACCCATTACCACCCTGAAGCTACAGATAGAGGGAAATAAACAAATCATATGGTTTTAAATGATAATCTACGTAAGCAGTTCTAGACCTCACTCCACTGAACACCACATAGACTGTCCTTTTTGGAGTTTGACAGCCACTGGTTATCATACACTTTCATTGCATGAAACAGCAACTTTGTTTTCCTTCTGACTGAAGACAAATCATTTGCGCTTGGAATGACATGAGGGTGAATAGATGACAGAAATGCAGTGTTAATTTTGGCAGGCTTTTTTATTTAGTCTTAGTCTTTATCTTGAGATGAAAATGCTTAATAGTCTTAGTCACATTTTAGTCATTTGAGTCTTTCATAATTTTAGTGAACGAAAAGTCATTGCATTTTTGTCAACTTTTAGGCAAACTGCAGTTACCAACATTTATTTTGGTAGCTATTTTATATGTACTATTCAAACAAAAAAAAGTCATAAATTATTCTCTCTTTAGACCAAATCAATTAAGCTTATGAGAAATTTGAATCAAGGATTGAATTTGGAATAAATTTATATTTTTTGGTAGAAAAACAAATTAAATTAATTTTTCAGATACAGTAGGTATACTTAACAAGTATACATTTATTTAACATCTTTTGTTGGTTAACATTGATGACACAGATAATTAGTAATGCTGTCCCTTTAAGACGGAATGTATGCATTAGTGATGCGCGGATGGCGGTTTTATCTGCGTGCCCTGCGGGTGATCCCCGCGCAGGTCGGGTAATAAAAAATTGCATTCTGATTATGTGCGGGTGGGGTCACGGGTGGATAAGAAATCATTAATCATGCAAATATTAACTACATTTTCTAAAATATGAACGTTAAATAGGCTACAGAAATTGAATAAACTGTAAATTAACAAAGTTATTCAACAAAACATTATTTAGTCAAGAGCAGTGAGGGATTTCTTCTGTCTTTTGTTGTTTGATTAACATTAATGACAGACGGCACGGCTTTATTAGGCTGCTGTCACAAGACCTAGCTATTTCACGGATGCGTTTTCAATCGCAACTGTTTACATTATCTTAAGACAAAATTGACAGTGCTTATGAGGATACTCGCCAGACGACCATTTTGACGTTATTTTGTGTGTATTTGGCCACTTAAGCGCAACAAGCTGCTCAGCGCACGCTCTGGATTTGACATGGAGCACACAGAAAAGCGCCTCTGGAACGCGCGAGTACCAAAAGGCTTAAAAAGATGTGCAAATAATACATTTTTGTGACGATGCAACAATGCTATTAACAATTAGGCTATTGTAAATTATGTCAACTATACCAAAATGTGAGCTAAAGTATTGTATCGCAGCGTTCAGCTCTAGATGCGCCGATGTGAAGAGAAGGTCAAAGAGGGAAGACGCGGTACAGCTGAATCCCTTATGCTGTTTTCAAATGACTGATTTGATCTGATGGTTTGTGTGGATTTATTTACTCATCTAACCTATATGCTATATTGAATAAATGTTTTGCAGTAATTTCCCTCATTTTAAAGTCAAAACGTGCTGGAATATATGCGTAATCCCAAAAAATCAGGACCTGGTTAAACAATTCTATTGTACAGAGAATTGTGAAACATGACTTTTCCAAAACTTTCTGGATTTATTTATTTTTCCAAAACTTTCCAGCCTGGAAATTGCTGTTTTAAAATTCCATGACTATTCCATGACTTTTCCCGGTTTTTCATGACTGTATGAATCCTGAATGTGACGATCGGTGCGGGATGAATGGATTATTAATCATTGACTCTCAAAGTCGCTCAAAGCCGCAGATTCCTTCACTAACAAAACACAGCTGTTGCTTGAAGACCCACACCAGTTCTGTTGAGGATTTCATTGGAACGGTTATTATTTCATTATAAAATATAACAAACAACTTTGAAAATATTGTTTTAAAAATGTAGGCTACATTTAAAATGTAAAATGTTCACTTAATATGACCTTTTTTGGTGAACTTATTTAAAATCATTGTCACATTTGCAATCGTTTATATATTCAGGGAAAATTGCATTCTTGCTCGTATTTTGAACATGAAACAATAACTCGCACAGGGTGTTTCTGTATCAACGAGGGTTTCTTAAATCAATCTCAATGTACAGTCCAACAATAGTTGGATCTAAATACTTTAAGTTGGGGTAGAATTAAATGACTGCCAAAACTCAGCATTTTGTTTTCTCCGTGCACCTCACGTACCCCAGTTTGAGAACCACTGCTCTACACGATAGACATTTGGACTACAGTGTGTGTATTTGAGCACTGAGAAATGATCGCACGCTGTATGAGACTGAAGAAGTACGAGCGTGCGTGAGAGAGCACTTCTATCAGTGCGATTCTGCCTATCCCACCTTCACTAACTTTAAGCTAATAGACAACGAATTTTGACTCCCAGGAAAAAACGGGATGTCTGGTCACCCAGTCCCTAACCCTTCGGGTGCTGAGGCCATTGTTTCAGATCGCTAGTTTGCATTTTGGTAGCCTATCCGTCCACTGCGGCTGCCATACTGAGACTAGATATAAAGCCCCTTATCCAATGACAGAGACGCACATTTTGAAAGATAGGACCGTTAATTTAGCCTATAGGATGTATTTTGAATGTCCGGTAGTCCACAAATAAAATTTGAGTCCCGTCTCGTCTTGTTAACGAAGACGAGGCATCAATTTCTCATAGTTTTTATCATCAGATATTAATTCTAGCTTGTCAACGTCTCGTCTTAGTTACAGAAAAAAGGTTCGTTGATGAATATTTTTCATCGTAGTCTTCGTTGACGAAATTAACACTGCTCCTGATATAGTAAAACTGGATCAAATTTGAACCAAACCAACCCATTTTTCTTTCATCAATGAAAAATATTTCACCACTTCTGAAATGACTCTGATGTAACCAGTACTGCCTGAGAGGGAATATAACATTAAATATAAATACAATTAATATTTACAAAAAAATACTACACTATCAAATCACATAACTAAAAACAAGTTTTGCTTGAAAATTTTAACTATGCTGCAAATATGGTTTCATGTTTTTAAAACAACATCCAAGCTGCAATCACTACATATCAGTTACGCGTTTGTTGAACCAATGCCAACGATTTATCATGTGCTTTCATTAGCTTACCCACAAATTATTGACAGGTACTCACATCAAAATAATCACTAATTTTGGGTCCCCGAATAACAGACTTCCCTATGAGAAAAAAAATAAAAAAGATGTATGATTAAGCATATTAAGCTGAACGTAAAGAGCATACTAGAAAACACACACAGAGAGAGAGAGACAGAGAGAGAGAGAGAGAGACAGAGAGAGACAGAGAGAGACAGAGAGACGTTTACCCTGACTGCTCTCTGATTGGTTGTCAGCTTTCCTCTTCCTGCCCCGTGATGATTCAGAATGCTTCTTTTCAGGAGTCTATAAATGAGAGACATTACATTCATACACCATTTGTTCTGAATTTATTCAGGTCTTATTTTGCACCCGATGCACAATAACGCTGGCCTCAGCAAGCACTGAGCACCACATTTAAATTCATAGTGTCTTGAGAACAAATCGTACAATCTCTGAATATCAGCTGAGAGTATAACGAGACATATTGTGTGTCTTCAAACAGTATTTAATGACTCTTGAGGCTAAATGACTAAGAATATCCCTAATGTGAGAGTGTATAATCTGGGGCCTGGACCAATAATCACAGTCCATTTTCTCTCTCACTGGGGAAAGGATGCAGAAATATCCTGCTCTTTTCAGCACAGACAAAGAGGGGTGTGCTGCCAAGGGCATCTTTGCATTCTGATCAGAGAGGAGTTCTCGCTCACTGCTTGGACAAACCTCCACGTCTGCCACCAAACTCCGGTACCCACACACCAACACTATTAAGAGATAAACTGTCCTACACACACACAAAAAGAAATGCTGCCTCATCTGTATGTTGATTAAAATGCTCATCTTTTTAAAGCTGTGAGGCAGAGAGAGTGTTTTCAAAACAGATATGATTAAACTCCGCCCTGTATATTATACATCGCTACTTTGTATTAATTTCTCATAATCCAAGCTTAATTTGTGGTTATCGTAGAAAATGATGAAGGCTTGTGTGGGCTAGGCCAGTGCTTTTCTAGAAACCACATCACGTCTCTACAAAGAGTGGACTGTCGAGGTCTCTTTTCAATTCTCACATGACTGGGACAGAGAGACTTACTGAATACGCAGGAGAACTTCCTCTTTTCCCATCTGATCCCTGCAACAGAGAAAGAGGAAGAAAGAATGAGAGAAGAGGAAAATGGAACAGGAGAACAAATGAAATGAGACAATGAACGATAAGGGGAAGAAGAAATTAGGAATAGATATAAAAAGGAAAACAGATGAGGTAAGGATAAGGAAAATGAAAAGACAAATTCAAGGAAAACGGGAAAAGGAAGGATAAGGAAAAGCAAATGAGAAAAAGAAAAGGAAAACAAAGGATAAAATGATGAGGAACTAAAGGAACAACAAGAAGATAAGACAGAAAGGCAAGAGGAAAATAAATGAGAGAATGACAGGAAAAGGGAAGCAAAAGAGGAAATTAAAATAAAAAATTAGAAAATTAAAGGACCGGAGGGGAAAGAAAATAAAAAAAGGGGAACAGAAAATTAGAAGGAAGGGAAAATGATAGGATAAGGAAAAAGAAAAGGGAAGTAAATGGAAATGAGAATGAAAGGAAACAAAAAACAAAAGAGGAAAATAAAGGAATACAGGAAGGATACAGGAAATTATAGTTTTGCACTATACTTAGCACACTATCACTATAGCACACTCTATTCTAATTGTATTCTTTAAAAAAAAAATGCCGCTTTTAGACTTACACTATTCATTTACAAACGGCTTGTTTTCTTAAAAAAATAACAAACACTAGTTTCTTTAATCTCTTTGTATTCTATTTGTTTCCTTTTTATTATACAATTAACAAAGCAAAAAAGGCCTCTAACACTAGATAGCTCTATTCTTTTCTATTGTATTGTTTTCTTTTTATTTATTATATAATAAAAAAAAAACTTGCTACGTGTACTGCGTTAAGCTAACAGACTTGTTATAGCACTTGCATTTCATTGCTCTTTTGTTGATTTTGATTGCTTCCATTGTTCTTATTTGTAAGTTGCTTTGGATAAAAGCATCTGCTAAATGACTAAATGTAAAATACAGGAAGAGGAAAGGGAAAGGGAGAAAATGAAGGTAAAAAATGATATGATAAGAAAAAGGGAAGGAAGGGGCAACGGGAGAAAATAAAAGAAAATAAGAGAGGACAGGATATAAAAAAACTAAGCAAAAACACTAAAGTAAAGAAGATTAATTAATAAAAGGAAAAATAGATTTAAAAAGGGGATTGGAAGAAAAGAGATAATGAAAGAAAAAGGTTAAACTAAATAGGAAAGGAGAAGGAACAGAAACGAGAGGCAAAGGATAAAGAAAAGGAAAAGCAAAAGGGAGAGGAGGAAGAACAGGGAAGTGTTTTTAGATGCTAGTGGGTCAGGAGCTGTAGACTACAGGACTGAAGCTGGTGTTTATAATTAGCCCTCAGTGACAATGACAGAATGTCACGGTGGCCCTAACTAGCCGGCACAGCCTGATATTGATGTTCTGCACGCTCCAAACTGGCACTTTTGGGTCACAACGGCCACAAGCTCAGAACAAGCAACACAAAGAAACACGCTCGCCATCAGAGAAAATCTACAATTACTATAGCTCCAGTATAATATGCAGACGAGTCACAAAATTTAAATGCATCAAAAAGAGAACAATTTGTGCTTCTTCATCTGTCAGTCGTCATTTGATAGAAGCTACAGAGCAGGACACCTCAGCGCACGAAGCCTTCAGAAATAAAAAGATTACATATCTTCATTCCTGTCACTGAAAATGGAAATCTTTGAAATATAGATATACTCAAATCCATCATGAATATGCAAATCCTCCTGCATTAAATGAGTCATGTGCTTCAGGCTGCAGGTGTCGGAGGCTGTGATTAGCGTTCAGGGGATTATGGGTAATCTAGTGTATGTAGTCTGAGGTGGGGCTGTAATGGAGGTTTTATGGGAAATCTGATGTGTGTGTGTGTGTGTGTGTGTGAGACAGGTGTGTGCATGTGTCTACACTATCTAGGTGTCTGACATCTGGCATAATAAGCAGCTCACAGCCACATGAGAGGAGTTTGTTCTCAACCTCCTAGTTCACTTTCTCTCTCTCTTTTCATAACTCGCTCCATTGGCTTCCTCCTCCTCTCTTTATGTCACAGCAGGTGTGTTATGCAGGGGGAGGGGAGGACAATTCTCCTTACTATGATGCTGTGTGTGTGTGTGTGTGTGCGCGCACATGTGTAGTACTTTGCCTGCTGATGGTTTAACTATCGGGGGTTATGACAGATGCCAACCCAGCTTGAGTCTGCAACAAAACCTAAACACACACACACATATAGAGTGATACAGCATCCTCTACAGTGTGAGGCAGAAGCACAGCCCTCAGCACACACAGAACTAGAGCTTCATTACAGGGAATATTTCCCATCGGCCTGAGTCACACTCACACACAGCATCTATTTCTTTGTAACGCTTTGATTCAAAGAAAACACAGCAGAACGTCTCTGCACCATCTGCTGAACTATGAGTTATTAACAACAGCTTTCATCAGGACTCAACCGTGCGCAGTTAGAAACGGAGCATCCATTACAGATCTTAGTTTAGAGTAGGGTTGGGCGATATGGGAAAAAATATAATATCACGATTTTATCATGATTCTTTGTCATGTTGGTTTTACTATTTTGTCTGAGCATTACAGCCAAACTAATTTCCCTATTATAAAGACAAAGCCTTTCAAGGTAACAGAATATAAAAAAGAATGGTGGATATCTATGCCAAAGTGGGCGAAAAAAAAAATCTTTGTAATTATTTTATATTTGTTATAAAAAAAGAAGAACAAAAGATACACATTACAAATACACAATGTACAAATAAAACAAACAGTGCTTTATTTTCAGGTACAATAGGCATATTGGGAGACACAGAAACAGTTTCTTTCCCCAAGCAATCCATCTCATGAACACTTGATATTAAATGTGGAACACACAAAACTATTATACAAATATTTATTCACCACACAGACTTTTTTTTCAAATTTGCACATGTCAGACCTGTGTGTACACACATAATTGTCTGTATTGTATATTGTGTTTTTGATTTTTTTTGTACATTGCCTATTTGTATATTGTTCTTTTGTTGTCTGTGTCCTGTCCTGTCACTCTGTTGCACTGTAGAGCTTCTGTCATTATAACAAATTCCTCGTATGTGTAAACATACCTGGCCAATAAAGCTCATTCTCTCATTCTCATATTTAGCAGGAGCATTCAAGAAATTGAATAAACAAATATAAAAATAAAACCCTATATAGATTGATTCCTATTAAAGCAACTATATTTTTTTTCAGTCAAGAGTAGTGTTCTTTTTTTCTCTTTTTGTTTTGTTGTTTTAACATTAAATACAAATTCTGTCATCTGTCTGTCGATTCTGTCAGGGTTTTATATTTATATATAATAATTTACTCAGTTTTAAACCTGAATGAGTTTCTTTCTTCTGCTAAACATAAATGCTATTTTGAAGAACGTGGAAAAACAAACAGTCCACAGCAACTTCCATAGTATATTTTTTCCTACTATCAAAGTCAATGTGAACCAGCAACTGTTTGGTTACCCGTGTTCTTCAAAATATTTTCTTTTGTGTTCAGCACTAGAAATAATTTAATACAGGTTTGGGACAACGTGAGAGTAAATAATGACAGAAATTACATTTTTGGGTGAACTATCCCTTTAAAGACAGTCGGCTGCATGTTTAGCACTGTCCCTTAAAGACCTGCACGCATCTAATATACAGGCATCCCTTTCTCTCTCTACTGTTTACTTAAATTTTAGACATAACCAACCTAGTCTATATGTAAACCTTGTGTGTTTTGACAGTATTATCTCAAAAGATAACTTAGTTGAGAAATCAGGCGCTGTTAGGCAGCGTGTTTCCCACAGGATTTTGTGAGACTTGTGGCGGCATGTGACGTCACATATTAATTTTCATATTTATGATGTCATTGCGTCAAGTTTGCATACAGACGAGTTTTGGGACTTCAGATCTGTTCTACTCTATGAATTGTCACATACTGTAATACAACTGAATGCCCAATAAAGCTGTTCACATTATATTTTCTGTAGCCATACATAAAAGTATAAATAGTAAAAACGACCCATCAATACTACATTAACCAGGAAACACTCTCACTATACTCCTTAAATCCTGATTTATAATCGCGACATCGTCTGATAAAATCAATATACATCTAACGTGAGACTGACCGGCCGGTCACCGATCCGGGCTGGTCATGCGAAAAACCTAAGACACAGAATTTGATAACAATAAAACATAAGGTTGGAAAATTAAAAAAATTAATACGGCCCTAAACATGTCATTTTTGTTACACTTTAATAAATGAATGTTAAATTGTATAAGTTTCGTGATTTTAATTAATTAGACATGCTTTTTGATTAATACAATTTAATATGACCATTAAAAAGGAGTCCATAAAAATGAAAAAAACGGAATCCAGAGAAATTAAAACGGAAAAAAAATAATTTAGAAAAAAATAAAACAGAATTTGGGAAAAAATTTAACGGATTTCATAGGGCCCTATGCAAGCTAGTGAAGCAACCTACTTAGTCTACCTACACTCTTTTCATGTTGTGTGTGAGGAAGATGAGTTTGTTTAGAATCGAATATTCTGGTCCAGCCCTACTATTTTCTGTCCTGTTTGGTACTTGATAACGTCAGTCAGCTCGCCTTAGCTACTGCTATTTTTCTCACTGTATTTCCAATAAGACGAAATATGATATCAAACACCACTGCCTCTTTTCGTTTTCATTTAAACATTAATAGCCACAGAAATGTAATTCAGAAACATTGCAATGAAACAATATTATATCAAACAGTATTGCCTCTTATTTCATTCTAACATATTAATAGATTAATAGAATGAAGACCACAGATTACCTGTTAGATTTACCCAAAACAAATGATATCTTATGTTTAACCACTACAGAGACATCAGAGCCAGCTGCAAATGTCAGGACTAGCCGAGTTGAGGCTGTTCTCGTCAGGAAACATGGATAATAAGCGCCTGCTCACGTCTCCGAAATCAGCAAAGCACATTTTCAAATATGCGCTGTCTTTATAAATAAACTGCAGATTTGAGAATTAAACAACTAAATTATCACCTGAAATACTTTTAAATCTACATGTCATAACAATAACAGTAATATTTCAAAAAAGTATGCCAATATATGGTGGTTGAAATAAAATGCTGTGTGAAATAAACAAAAAAATTTTTTACAAGCATTACAATAAATCCCACTACCAATGGTAATTAAATCTAACGATCGGTTAGCTGGCTCATATCACATTAAACCGAGAAAATTATTCTTATTGTTAGCTACTGCTAACAATGAAGGGAGCATCATCAACATTGTGTGACTGAGTATAGTGTGTATCAACGTGTAGATTTCAATTTCTGTACAGTCTAATATCTAATTGTCATGCTATTAGAATTTCATATAAATATATTATTTTAACCCAAAAAGCTAACTATGCTCCCTTCAAACTGGTTTTCTTTAAAATACAAATCTTGTGTAACCCCAGGCTATCTGTAATCAGAAGCACATTTAAAACTGGAATATAATGTTATTTCATTCACATGCGTTTCATAAGCCCAATTCTTTCTGGATTACAATCCGCCATCAAAATGATACATTTAATTATTCCAGCTGTTGTGTGAAAAGGCTATAAACGATCAATCACCTGCAGGATTCTCACTTGCGATAGCCTACTAGTCGGGAAAACTTCTTTATGTTTACAGACATGATGTAATGACGCAGTGACATGCTCGAATTTCCTGCAGAAACCTACCCGTATCACTTAAATTAGAAAACTTTATTATAAGCTAACCATTGTGAATCAGGCTAAAGGCGATAGTTTTGAACACTGGCTGGTTATGTACTCTCAAATATTGATTTTGGATAATTTTTCACCAAAACAAGTAACGGACTGCAGCTTTAAAAAGGATTTTCTCAATATTTAAATTTTTTTGCATGGAAATTCCATATTTCCAAATAGTTATATCTCTGCCAAATATTTATCCTAACGAACTATACATCAATGCAAAGCTTATTTGTTCAGCTTTCAGTTGATGTATAAATCTAAATTGTTAAAAATTCGACCCTTATGACTGGTTTTGTGGTCCATGGTCACATATTTGGTCACAAAAACAGACGCCTTTACATTGTCAGGATTCACATCCGCATTCAAAGCTGCGCTGAATGAACGGAACAGCACGGGACATCGAGTTGTCTTTATAATCATGACGGGTTTAATGCACCCACAGAGACGGAGAAATGATTTGCGTTAATCTTAAACCGGAGCTGCAGTCAGTGCTGTGTGTGTGTGTGTGTGTGTGTGTGTGCGATCACGTGAGCTCTGAGACGCACGCACCAAACGCGCTCTCTGCACTGGCCAACAAAGCTTTTAAAGTCATTGTTGTTTAACTGTGTGATGGATAGGACAAGCTTCAACTGGGCTCGTTTATTTAAACACGGGCTGTAAACTGTGATAAAACTTCCCGGTGTTATGACACCATTTTTGATTCCGTCGCTCTCGTGTCCTGAATGCAGTTGTGACTTCAGCTGTTCATTCATATACAGATATGTATTCAAGCAGATGTTTTAATCTGCTGAATAAATAAAACTTTAAGTCTCTCACCTGAAAGCGACTGCTGTCAGTCCCAAACAGAACTGTGAATGCACCATAATGTGCATCTCTATTGACTATCACTGCCCTGTAATTCTCTCTTTCTATCTCTTTCTTCCTTTTTTCGTTTTTATTAATATTATTAATTTGTATTTTATTTATTTCATTAAAATTTGTCATTAATTTATTTTCTCTCTCTTTGTTATTATCTTTATTTATTGTTTCTTTCTTTCTGTTTTCATTTTTATTAATTATTTATTGTTATTATTTTTCTCTCTTTTCTTATTTTTTTATTTGTATTAATTATTGTTATTTCATTTTCTCTCTTTTCTTGTTATTATCTTTATTTCTTGTTATTTCCTTTGTTGTTGTTCTTTATTTTTTGTAAAGTATTATGAGAAAACGTTTGAATAAAATAAAAGATTAATAGCAGAAGTTACTGTTATTATTTATTGATAGTTTAACTAAAGTATTCAACTGGAGAAAATAATAGATTAATTGAAAAATAATCAATAGATTAGTCGACAATAAAAATGTTTGTTAGCTGCAGCCCTACATGAGATCAGTCGATCGCTCTCGCTCTCATTCCAGGGCTCTAGAGTGCGACCAATTTGGTCGCACGTGCGACCTAATTTCTCACGGGTGCGACTAACAAAAATATCAGGGCGCACTGGTGCGTCCAGCCATTCGAGAAAATAAAAAAAGTATCCGCGACTCAGAAACTCAACAAAAGACACTCCCGTTAGGCTTATATCGTGGTCTAAACCAATCAGAGATAGTGAAGGGCGGACCCCCCCTCTGATTGGCCGTGGTCCAGATATTCCTGTATGTGTGTGTGCGCGTTGACAAATGCGTCACGTGTGCTGCTGCAGTCAGACAGAGAGAAAGAGGTGAGTAGTAGAGATGCGTGCAGTGTTGCCAACTTAGCGACATTTAGCACCTTTGTAGACCCCCATAGCAACTTTTTGTTTTCCAAAAAAAGCAACTAGTGACAAATCGAGTCTCTCAGAGTGTCTCTGTGATCGCCGCAACGGCGCGAGATCAGCGCGCTTTCTCTGCATCTGCTCTGTTCAGCAAGCGTCTGAGAGGAGCCCGTTCAGTTAAAACAGATATTATTGCTTCTGTAACGCGTGTAGTTTATATATAAGCTTCACAGTTCTTACCACGCGCTGGCTCGTGGGTTCTTGGCTTTATTGCAAGGAGGACACCGACAGGGAGCTCGGAAGGTCATAACACTTGATTTATTGAACATAAAGAAGTGAACATCACGATGAGCCACATCTGATTACACAGAGCACGTCCTCTCTCTCTCTCTCTGCGCTCTCACATCTGCGCACAGACTATTCTCTTCCGCGATCCTAATCGCGGGTCTCTATTCTCGCGATATTACCTCTAGGCATTATTTAAAGTTATAGAACATTAATTTTAACCTTAAGTTTCACTCCCTACACTTCTCTAAATGTACATGCAAATATAGAAGAAATCACAGCACTGGAATTGTCTTGTCTTATATTGTGTATTATTTGATTTCATCAGACAACGGCTCAATACAATTATAAATTAGTATTTTTGTGCAGACTAGCTTCTTGGAAGGGAGAGCTGGTTATGAATTCTTAAAGGGACGTGTTTCAGTCATTATTTCATATTTATCCTGTTGACTGACAACATAAACAGTCAAATATATAAAGTAAAACAGTTTTATTGAGAATTTGGCTGCATTAAAATTAGTGGTGGGCCGTTATCGGCGTTAACGTGCTGCGTTAACGTGAGACTCTTATCGGCGATAAAAAAAATATCGCCGTTAATCTATTCTCAAAGTTGGGTTGGGAGCTGGGTCTATACTACGCAAGCTATGATGACTTTCACCCTGATATTTTAGCGCGGATGTATACCTAGCCGAATTGCACTGTAGGGGGCGAGAACGAGTCTTCGAACTAGAGGCTCGCAGTCCGTGATGGACAGATTGTTAACGGCTGGTCTATGTGGTAATACAATCGGGCAGGACATCCAAACGCTCACCTATCATTCATCAACCTCAAATATGGCTTTTCATCTGAAAGATGTATGTAGTAGCAACTTTACATGGCCGCTCAATATGATGTTAACCTAGAGAAATGTGCGCTATTGAAGTGTTTGTGTGGAAGCGCGTTTGCTGCAGGATAGGCTCCGGTGCGCTCACTTGCTCTTAAAATCTCCGTCATTCTTGGTCATACAGATAAAAGTAGCCTAATACATCTTTCGAATCTGTAAAGACTCTACGTTTATTTGTGTGCACTCAGAATAACAACGAAACGTTGCGCTTTTAAGCAAACAGGATGCGCTTTAGGTCTCATGTGAACTTGAGCGAGAAACTTCGAAACTCGAATATATCTAAAAATACAGTACATAGAAAAATATATCTATAGAGAGTGAAATGTCTAAAAAAAAAATAGAAGACGTGTGCGTTAGCATGGATGATTTACATGAAATTGTATCTGTGCAACACTGTGCATAATAAGATGGCTTTCAGTTCAATATAATAACAAAAAACGACATTTTGGGTTTTTATTCAACTAATAAGGTGGGCACGCTGTGATCTGTACTATATTTTTACTGTAATTGACAGTTATCGGCAAAAACCCCCAAAAAACAACAACATGGGAGTGGGAGGGAATGGGAGTCATTCTTCCGGGAGTGGAACGGGATTTTCCTCCAGTTTTTTCGTGGGATTGGGACGGGAAGAGATTAAAGTTTGTGATGCATTTTGGAAACAGGAGATGAGCCCCTGGTCTAATGCGCCACCTGGCTTGAGAAACCCGTTCTCAAAGACTTACTTTTAGTCATTATTTGGGTAGCACACATATTCTGAATGCCTTCGGCAGAATTCAAATGAGCCATTTTAATCTAGATTAATCTAGATTAATTCCAAAATTAATCTAGATTAATCTAGATTAAAAAAATTAATCTATGCCCACCTCTAATTAAAATACAGTATGAGTACAGAGAGACGATTAGACAGAACAGAACAGTTATTTTTTTCTTTACTTTGTCATTTAGCAGACGCTTTTATCCAAAGCGGCTTACAAATAAGAAGTAACTAAAATTAAAAGTTAAAACTATACATAATATATACACACATTTAAGAAGATAAAGACATGAAATAAACATGACAAATGCATACAACATTTCAAAACTAAACATTTAAATGAAAATAAAGCTAAAAAAATATTAAATCAAGAAAAGGTATGAGTATAAAATGCTTCTAACATAACACTAAAGGCCTAAGTATACTTCTTTTTTGCATAGTAAGAATTGGTTATAAAAACTGTAAATACTTTTTTTTTTCATTATGTTTAGTGCAATTATTTGGTAGTCTGTGGTGGGATGGGGCGCAGGATTGTTTTATGGGTTTAAGGGGGGGGGGGTTTGAGAAGCACTGCACTAGAGCATCCCTTCGTTCAGACACAGTGGAAGATCTGATAAGACTCAGTGTAGAGGGGTCAAGTCTGGAAGATGTTTAATGCTAGAGAGAGTGTGGTCAGCTGGTTTAGCCAAGGACAAAGATCAAGAAAGCTAAACTACAGGAGTTGGCCATTCGAGGGGCATGTAACTGCAATGGAGGATAGTCCATAATACATTGAGCCATGAGATGTTCAGTTTGATGCCCTTAAAACACTTAATTTAGATTTTATTTATCTTGAGATGTTTTAAGTTTAAATCTCTGCTCAGTGAAGCACTTTAAGCACCAACACTTTTTCAGTAAGTTACCTTTCTTGTAGAATTGTGCTTCAAATAAAGAACTTTATGTTGACCAGATTGTTAGTTAGTCGTTTACTAGTCAATATTGCCTATATAAAAATTTGGGTGCACCTAACTTTTGTGCTGGTGCACCTAAGAAAAAAAGTTAGGCGCACCAGTGCACCCAGTGCAAAAAGTTAGTCTAGAGCCCTGCATTCACTGTCTGTTTAGGCTTGTTAAGTGCAAATCTACTGTGCCTCTGTATAAATCAGCATGGTACACGTTATCATTACTAACTTATTTAATATTCAGTACACATGCATGAAGTGTAAAATGAGAAGAGAATTACATTACGGAAAAAGAAAACACGCAAATATCACGGTTGCTGCGGTTGTTGCATTCCTCTGCGGTTATGCTCGTCAATGAGTATTGCGATATAGCGGTTATCGCAACAGCCCTGACATCATATATTCGTACATTCTAAAAGCTGTTGTTTTGGCAGACTGCCTTCAATACTCAAAACTTTGTTGTTAGGTTGTAAGCTTTAAGACTAACAACAAAGTTTTGAGTTCAGAAACTTACAGGACGATTTGTTGTACAATGACCTCTTATATGTCAAAAGATCAATGGAATTTGGGTTTCTCAGTTCATGACCCCTTTAACAAGTTAATGAAGACATCATGAAAGAAAACGATATGTATCAAACAAAGACCTGATTGAAGCAAGTATGTTTGAACATCCATTTACTATATTTGATGTGCTCTGTGTTTGTGGGTTTATCAAGCTTTATATATGAATAAAGACCTAAAACTTACTTTTAATGGAGGGACATAAATCTGTTTCAATAAAATATCTTCATTTGTGTTTTAAAGATGAACAAAAGGCTTGTGTGTTAAGAACGACAAGAGGGTTGATGACATTTCATTTGGATGAGCTAACATTTATTGGCCAATAAATTAAGCTACTGTTAATCTTCAGGTTATCAAATATCAACTGAATAATCAGGGCGATAATATCAATCAGCCGCTAACTGCAATTAATCAATGTTATAAATCATAACATGATTATTTTCCACTGAATATTCTGTTTGGAAATACATCACATTATGTAACAGGTATATAGTAAGGTGTTTGTACGATCATACAGAATTAAACTCACCTCTGACTCTTTATCACTGGAGGAGCCCAAGCTACCAAAACTCTGATTGGAACATTCGTTGTTTGTCAAGGTCTGCACAGAAGAAACACATTTACATGAGTCAATGCAGGTGAGCCAGGTAGATGAATATGAGGTATTCATGTAGCAGGTGTTAAGAATTAATTATTTGACAACTTCAAGGAAAGGACAGTTGTATAAGCAAGACAACATGACAAAGCAGTAGAGAATAGCATGTTTCATTGTGAGGTCCACTGTAACCTGACATGAACCTCACAATGTCCTGACTCTTCCCTTTCAGAAAACACAAATTTCTTCAAAAGCTCATCATGAACGTAGGAAGACTTTGAGCCTCTGCCATGAAACTGGCTGTGTCTGAAACAACATCAAATCAAGCAGCATCCAGAGGCAAGAAGCCTCATCTGAACCCAAAGTTTGTGTAATATCCTGTTAGGGCTGCACAATAAAAATAAAAATGCAATTTATGAAATTTAACTGAATAAATGTATGGTCAATGTGTTTCAGAGTGAGGAAATTATTTCAATATCAATATCTATACACATTTATCTATCTATCATTTTTTGTTTTACAGTGAAATATTATAAAAGTATTGTTTTTATTTAGTAATATTTTTATTTAGTAATAATAATAATTAAAAAAATAAATCAGCTTGGATGTACGTATACTTTATCACCTATAATATCCCACAATCATCAGTCTGGTGAATAGAATTGGTGCCTGAACAATCAGAAAAAGGCCATTTATAAAAAGTAACCTTTTTTATTATGACTATTCCTACCAAGCAATAAGCATTAGAGTAGGGATGCAATGATTATGGATTTTGTTGGTACGATTATAGTCTGAGGAATAATCTCGATTAATATGCATTTATTCATTTCACAACATAAAATCACATAAACACTCTTTAGATATTAAAGTGTTATTTATTGCTGCCTTTTGAAACAGAAATAACACCGTAACCAATAATATGGCAATTAAACTGAAATTAAATACTGAAATGAAACTTTTAATTATATGCAGTAGGCTAAGTAAGGGATAATCAACGGCTAGCTGTGCATTAAACAATTTGAATGCACGACATGGAAGTTGCCTCCGCAAAGTGCATTAAAATCGTTTAATGCACAGCTAGCCGTTGATTATCCCGCTTATGCAGGGCTCTAGAGTGCGACCTAATTTCTCACGGGTGCGACTAACAAAAATCCCAGGGCGCACTGGTGCGTCCAGCCATCCGAGAAAAGAAAAAAAAAGTATCCACGACTCAGAAACTCTATGTGGTTATGTGGTTACAAAAGACACTCCCGTTAGGCTTATATCGTGGTCTAAACCAATCAGAGATAGTGAAGGGTGGACCTCCCCCCTGATTGGCCGTGGTCCAGATATTCCTGTATGTGTGTGTGCGCGTTGACAAATGCGTCACGTGTGCTGCTGCAGTCAGACAGAGAGAAAGAGGTGAGTAGTAGAGATGCACGCAGTGTTGCCAACTTAGCGAGATTTAGCGCCTTTGTAGACCCCCATAGCAACTTTTTGTTTTCCAAAAAAAGCAACTAGTGACAAATCGAGTCTCTCAGAGTGTCTCTGTGATCGCCGCAACGGCGCGAGATCAGCGCACTTTCTCTGCATCTGCTCTGTTCAGCGAGCATCTGAGAGGAGCCCGTTCAGTTAAACCAGATATTATTGCTTCTCTAAATGTACATGCAAATATAGAAGAAATCACAGCACTGGAATTGTCTTGTCTTATATTGTGTATTATTTGATTTCATCAGACAACGGCTCAATACAATTATAAATTAGTATTTTTGTGCAGACTAGCTTCTTGGAAGGGAGAGCTGGTTATGTATTCTTAAAGGGACGTGTTTCAGTCATTATTTCATATTTATCCTGTTGACTGACAACATAAACAGTAAAATATATAAAGTAAAACAGTTTTATTGAGAATTTGGCTGCATTAAAATACAGTATGAGTACAGAGAGACGATTAGACAGAACAGTTATTTTTTACTTTACTTTTAGTCATTTAGCAGACGCTTTTATCCAAAGCGACTTACAAATAAAAAAAGTAAAACTAAATTTAAAAGTTAAAACTAAAATACATATTATATACACACATTTAAGAAGATAAAGACATGAAATATTAACTTATGACAAATGCATACAACATTTCAAACTAAACATTTAAATGAAAATAAAGCTAAAAACAATTCAAAATATTAAATCAAGAAAAGGTATGAGTATAAAAATGCTTCTAACATAACACTAAAGGCCTAAGTATACTTCGTTCTGGACTAGTAAGAATTGGTTATAAAACTGTAAAAGTTTTTTTTTCATTATGTTCAGTGCAATTATTTGGTAGTCTGTGGTGGGATGGGGCGCAGGATTGTTTTATGGGTTTAAGGGGGGGGGGGGGGGGGGTTGAGAAGCACTGCACTAGAGCATCCCTTCGTTCAGACACAGTGGAAGATCTGATAAGACTCAGTGTAGAGGGGTCAAGTCTGGAAGATGTTTAATGCTAGAGAGTGTGGTCAGCTGGTTTAGCCAAGGCCAAAGATCAAGAAAGCTAAACTACAGGAGTTGGCCATTCGAGGGGCATGTAACTGCAATGGAGGATAGTCCATAATACATTGAGCCACGAGATGTTCAGTTTGACGCCCTTAAAACACTTAATTTAGATTTTATTTATCTTGAGATGTTTTAAGTTTAAATCTCTGCTCAGTGAAGCACTTTAAGCACCAACACTTTTTCAGTAAGTTACCTTTCCTGTAGAATTGTGCTTCAAATAAGAACTTTATGTTGACCAGATTGTTAGTTAGTCGTTTACTAGTCAATATTGCCTATATAAAATTTGGGTGCACCTAACTTTTGTGCTGGTGCACCTAAGAAAAAAAGTTAGGCGCACCAGTGCACCCAGTGCAAAAAGTTAGTCTAGAGCCCTGTTATGCCATGGTCATTTGCCAGCATTCACATATTAAAGATGTTAATAATATTTGCTGGCTTATTCCATGGTAATTTGCCAAGTTATAGACAAGTAAACAAACTAGTATTGCTCTTTGCAGTGCAATATTTGACTGGAAGGGTAAAAATGACGGTTATTTTCAGTTATGGCTAGAGAGAGAGAGAGAAAGAGAGATTCCCACCGGTTAATCAACAACAAACAACAAAATACAACGTAGAAAGAGATAAAACTCAAATATATTTACTAATATTATGACTCGCATGTAAGTAATGTAAAAAATATATAGCCTTTAAATAAATAACGTCTCGGGTTACTTGCGTAACCCTTGTTCTCTGAGTAGGGAACGAGACACTGCGTTGACCGCTTCGGGAACGCCTCCGCGTGACCGAGTCTTGAACCCATATAGAATCACGCCAATTCATTGGCTGATGGCGCGACGCCGTCTCTGACGCAATGACGTCGTCAGGTCATACTGGCGAACGCGCCATCCACTCCTCAGATTTCTCTGCCGAAAAGAACCCTGTCGGCAGCGTGAGGAGCTTGGCAGCAAACGCAGTGTCTCGTTCCCTACTCAGAGAACAAGGGTTACGCAAGTAACCCGAGACGTTCTCTTTCATAGGTAACTCAACACTGCGTTGACCGCTTCGGGAACGATATACCAAACACGCCAAGCTGGAAGCGCTGCCTATCTGGCACAATAATGAACCCACAACATACGTCGGTTCAAACAAACAACAGGACCTGAGAACCTGAGCCGTATCAAACATCAAGGTTGTAAAACCTGACAAAGGTGTGTGGAGAGGAACATCCTGCCGCAACACAAATATCCTCCAGGGGAACCCCTCTAAAAAGAGCTTGAGAGGAGGCTACGCCTCTAGTAGAATGCGCCCGAAGACTAAGAGGTGAAGGGAGTTTCCGCGCCTCATAAGCCAGCGAAATGGCGTCTCTCACCCAGTGAGAAATCCTCTGCTTTGACGTGGCAAGCCCGCGGCGACCAGCACCAAAACAGATCAATAACTGGGGAGATTTCTCCAAACCTTGGAGCGATCCACATACAGCTTCAATGCCCTGACCGGGCAGAGCATGTGGAGTCTCTCATCCTCACTTGAAGCAAAGGGAGGGGGATGGAAAGAGTGAAGCGTGACCACCTGAGATCGAAACGACGTGGACAAGACCTTGGGAATGTAACCCGGCCTAGGCCGCAGGGTAACTTTGACTAGACC
Organism: Ptychobarbus kaznakovi; assembly: GCA_027422405.1. Classification (NCBI taxonomy): domain Eukaryota; kingdom Metazoa; phylum Chordata; class Actinopteri; order Cypriniformes; family Cyprinidae; genus Ptychobarbus; species Ptychobarbus kaznakovi. Next base: position 2,710,173 of record CM049804.1, read on the forward strand.
CGGGGCAAAGTCCATACACGTCTCACTATCAGAGAAAGCCTGCAGATCTCCAACTCTTTTCAGTGACGTAAGCGCCAGCAAAAGAACAACCTTAAGAGTCAGTATCCGATCCGAAGCTGACTCTAAGGGCTCAAAAGGGGCCGTCACTAGTCCTTCGAGGACGACTGACAAGTCCCAAGAAGGAACTGCCGTAGGGCGAACAGGCCTAAGGCGTCTGGCCCCACGCATGAAGGCGGAGACCATCCGATGCCTCCCCAAGGGGATCTCATCCAGCTCTCTCCGAGCTGCAATGGCCGCTACATAAACCCTAAGGGTGGTAGCAGCCGCCCCTGCTGTCAGCCTTTCTTGCAAAAACTCCAGCACTGGACCAACAGGGCAGTTAACTGGGTCAATTGCACGAGTCAAACACCAGGATTCAAAGACGCCCCACTTGGAAGAGTACAGCTTTCCTAGTAGCGGGGCTCTGGCACTGGCTATGGTTTCCTGAACTTCGTCAGGCAAATCATCAATCACAGCCCTTGGCCCTGTATGGCCATACCCACAACTGAGCTACCAGGTCTGGAGGGCCAGAATGGGGCTATAGTAGGAGATGGGCCCGCTCACCTTCACTCTGCATAGTACTGCGCCGGAATCAGCTTTATTGGCGAAACGCGTACAGACTGGCAGTCGGCCATGGGTGGGCGAACGCAACTATGCCCAGAGTCGTCGGGAAACTTAGGGAGAACAGAGCGGGCACTGGCGTGACTCTTGTAGAAGTGTCAAGAGTCCATCTCCGCTTTTCCAAACATATCCCAAATCTGG